>OZ057409.1:11982357-11984857 GCA_964056735.1 Allodiplogaster pararmata | reverse complement strand
ATATAAAGCTCTCACAATTTCATCTCGATGCATCCGTTAATTGAGAAGTTATGGTCAAAAAACCAAATTATATATAATCTTGATTGCTAATGTAGATAGATAGTAAAAAAGAAGAAGAAAACGGATAATAAAAAATTCGAAACACTTAATTTTTGAAAATCAACAATGATATAAACCAATACATGTACATGGGTGACGAAAAAAGGCGCTGTAGAATGTACATAGATATACATAAATTCTCTACGATGTTTTTTATTTCACCTTTCTAGCTCATACAACTACAATTTCTTGTCAGCAAAAGTAATGAGAAACTATTTTTAAAAAAACTATGAAAATGAAAAAAAGGTGAGAAAAATCCTTCCAAAATAAGTTATGTAGCTTTATCTCAGTGCATTTCCTCAAAGAGTCTTCAACAGGTAGAACGTCTTTAAAAAAGGATGAAATAGGCCGTATTTCTTCGATATTTATAAATTAAATTGGCATCAGCAAGCTTGAAAAATGTACATGTATAGCACGCGGAATTTAAAACCCTTGACCGAAATTCTTGATAGAAATAGTTTTTAACACTATTTGACTCATTAATCGTGACTCAGTAATTTGAACGGCTCAATTTTTTGGTCAACTACAATGTTTATTGGGGCTGGCTGTATGATGAAAACCATTGGCATTCTATAGAAAGAGAAATGGGTTAAGCTAAAGGTGTGTGAAGGCAGCAGTCGCACTCCGTAAATCATTTTATTTCATAACAGGCACTTGAGAACAAGCAAAAGAAGAGAATGGACACAAAGAGAGACATTTAAAACAACAGGAAAGTAACCAGAGAGGGAAGAAAGCTCTAAGGAAAAAAGATAGCGAGAAGAATGCTGATAAAATAGAAAACAAAAAGTTATTAAGTGTTTTACTACATGATAACAGAAACAAAGATTTATTGAGGGAGAGGGTACAGGTATACGTAAGCATAAAAAAAACAATGAAAGAGAGTCTTTTTCAAAAGGCACAAAGAAAAGTCGCAAAGAAGATATATGAAAGCAAATACTGAGATAATGAGCATCGACAGTGGATACAAGTGGTGAAATATACTGTGAAAGAAGTAATTTAAAGGTGTTCAGAAGGTGTCAAAAAGAGTGGTGAAATATACTGTGAAAGAAGTCATTTAAAGGTGTTCAGAAGGTGTCAAAAAGAGTGGTGAAATATACTGTGAAAGAAGTAATTTAAAGGTGTTCAGAAGGTGTCAAAAAGAGTGGTGAAATATACTGTGAAAGAAGTCATTTAAAGGTGTTCAGAAGGTGTCAAAAAGAGTGGTGAAATATACTGTGAAAGAAGTCATTTAAAGGTGTTCAGAAGGTGTCAAAAAGAGTGGTGAAATATACTGTGAAAGAAGTAATTTAAAGGTGTTCAGAAGGTGTCAAAAAGAGTGGTGAAATATACTGTGGAAGAAGTAATTTGAAGGTGTTCAGAAGGTGTCAAAAAGAGTGGTGAAATATACTGTGAAAGAAGTAATTTAAAGGCGTTCAGAAGGTGTCAAAAAGAGTGGTGAAATATACTGTGAAAGAAGTAATTTAAAGGTGTTCAGAAGGTGTCAAAAAGAGTGGTGAAATATACTGTGGAAGAAGTAATTTGAAGGTGTTCAGAAGGTGTCAAAAAGAGTGGTGAAATATACTGTGAAAGAAGTAATTTAAAGGCGTTCAGAAGGTGTCAAAAAGAGTGGTGAAATATACTGTGAAAGAAGTAATTTAAAGGTGTTCAGAAGGTGTCAAAAAGCAAAGCACATTTTAGGGTATTTTATGTTGTGTTTTTTGTCATGTACGATACAGTAAAATTACTACCTCCAACCAAAAAAGAAAGAAAAACCCTACGAGTCATACATATTTATAACAAAAAGAAAAACCCTAAAAGAAAGAAAAACCCTACGAGTCATACATATTTATAACAAAGAAAAAAGTCTTTGAGAAAAAATCGAGCAATTTCAGAAATTAAATAAAACATAAAAAGAGAAGAAAGATAAAGAGGGATAGAATAGTGCGCAGTTATGAAATGGAAGTTGATAAAATTGAGTAGAGAATATAGAAAGGGAGGAAACATACAGGGAGAGAGGAGAGTAAGAGAGAGAAATGGAGAGGGAAGGAGGAGAGTTATGCGTTGCAATTACCATGAGTGACTGGAGTGTACTACAAATTTGCACTTCGAGATGAGTACCTCTCACAGTGCAAATTTGTAGCATTCATGATTACCATTCATTGTCTTTCATGAAAAGAACCTTGTGGAGGGGAACGTGAGAAGAGGTGAGTGGGAGGGGAAGAAGACGCAGGAGTGGAACGGGATTCTAGATGAGCTTCGAAAAATCAAAAAAAGCACATAATGTAATCTGTCAAAAAGACAATATCTATCGAATTGAAAAATAAAAGTTTTCGAATCAGAATCACTTTGTCTAATAACTTTTCACTTGAAAACTTATAACTTTTCAAGGTCTCGTGACATTGAATTTATATAAAACAACTAC
>OZ057409.1:11958864-11982157 GCA_964056735.1 Allodiplogaster pararmata | reverse complement strand
ATGAGTTATACTCCAAAGTATTAAGAAAGTGTTATGAGTTATACTCCAAAGTATTAAGAAAGTGTCATGAGTTATACTCCAAAGTATTAAGAAAGTGTCATGAGTTATACTCCAAAGTATTAAGAAAGTGTCATGAGTTATACTCCAAAGTATTAAGATAGTGTCATGAGGTATACTCCAAAGTATTAAGATAGTGTCATGAGTTATACTCCAAAGTATTAAGATAGTGTCATGAGTTATACTCCAAAGTATTAAGAAAGTGTCATGAGTTATACTCCAAAGTATTAAGATAGTGTCATGAGTTATACTCCAAAGTATTAAGATAGTGTCATGAGTTATACTCCAAAGTATTAAGATAGTGTCATGAGTTATACTCCAAAGTATTAAGAAAGTGTCATGAGTTATACTCCAAGGGAATTAAGAAAGTGTCATGAGTTATACTTCAAAGTATTAAGATAGTGTCATGAGTTATACTCCAAAGTATTAAGAAAGTGTCATGAGTTATACTCCAAAGTATTAAGATAGTGTCATGAGTTATACTCCAAAGTATTAAGAAATGTCGTGAGTTATACTCCAAAGTATTAAGATAGTGTCATGAGGTATACTCCAAAGTATTAAGATAGTGTCATGAGTTATACTCCAAAGTATTAAGATAGTGTCATGAGTTATACTCCAAAGTATTAAGATAGTGTCATGAGTTATACTCCAAAGTATTAAGATAGTGTCATGAGTTATACTCCAAAGTATTAAGATAGTGTCATGAGTTATACTCCAAAGTATTAAGAAAGTGTCATGAGTTATACTCCAAGGGAATTAAGAAAGTGTCATGAGTTATACTTCAAAGTAATAAGATAGTGTCATGAGTTATACTCCAAAGTATTAAGAAAGTGTCATGAGTTATACTCCAAAGTATTAAGATAGTGTCATGAGTTATACTCCAAAGTATTAAGAAAGTGTCATGAGTTATACTCCAAAGTATTAAGATAGTGTCATGAGGTATACTCCAAAGTATTAAGATAGTGTCATGAGTTAAACTCCAAAGTATTAAGATAGTGTCATGAGTTATACTCCAAAGTATTAAGAAAGTGTCATGAGTTATACTTCAAAGTATTAAGATAGTGTCATGAGTTATACTCCAAAGTATTAAGAAAGTGTTATGAGTTATACTCCAAAGTATTAAGAAAGTGTCATGAGTTATACTCCAAAGTATTAAGAAAGTGTCATGAGTTATACTCCAAAGTATTAAGAAAGTGTCATGAGTTATACTCCAAAGTATTAAGATAGTGTCATGAGGTATACTCCAAAGTATTAAGATAGTGTCATGAGTTATACTCCAAAGTATTAAGATAGTGTCATGAGTTATACTCCAAAGTATTAAGAAAGTGTCATGAGTTATACTCCAAAGTATTAAGATAGTGTCATGAGTTATACTCCAAAGTATTAAGATAGTGTCATGAGTTATACTCCAAAGTATTAAGATAGTGTCATGAGTTATACTCCAAAGTATTAAGAAAGTGTCATGAGTTATACTCCAAGGGAATTAAGAAAGTGTCATGAGTTATACTTCAAAGTATTAAGATAGTGTCATGAGTTATACTCCAAAGTATTAAGAAAGTGTCATGAGTTATACTCCAAAGTATTAAGATAGTGTCATGAGTTATACTCCAAAGTATTAAGAAAGTGTCATGAGTTATACTCCAAAGTATTAAGATAGTGTCATGAGGTATACTCCAAAGTATTAAGATAGTGTCATGAGTTATACTCCAAAGTATTAAGATAGTGTCATGAGTTATACTCCAAAGTATTAAGAAAGTGTCATGAGTTATACTCCAAAGTATTAAGATAGTGTCATGAGTTATACTCCAAAGTATTAAGATAGTGTCATGAGTTATACTCCAAAGTATTAAGATAGTGTCATGAGTTATACTCCAAAGTATTAAGAAAGTGTCATGAGTTATACTCCAAGGGAATTAAGAAAGCGTCATGAGTTATACTTCAAAGTATTAAGATAGTGTCATGAGTTATACTCCAAAGTATTAAGAAAGTGTCATGAGTTATACTCCAAAGTATTAAGATAGTGTCATGAGTTATACTCCAAAGTATTAAGATAGTGTCATGAGTTATACTCCAAAGTATTAAGATAGTGTCATGAGTTATACTCCAAAGTATTAAGAAAGTGTCATGAGTTATACTCCAACAGAATTAAGAAAGTGTCATGAGTTATACTTCAAAGTATTAAGAAAGTGTCATGAGTTATACTCCAAAGTATTAAGATAGTGTCATGAGTTATACTCCAAAGTATTAAGAAAGTGTCATGAGTTATACTCCAAAGTATTAAGATAGTGTCATGAGGTATACTCCAAAGTATTAAGATAGTGTCATGAGTTATACTCCAAAGTATTAATAAAGTGTCATGAGTTATACTCCAAAGTATTAAGATAGTGTCATGAGGTATACTCCAAAGTATTAAGATAGTGTCATGAGTTATACTCCAAAGTATCAAGAAAGTGTCATGAGTTATACTCCAAAGTATTAAGATAGTGTCATGAGTTATACTCCAAAGTATTAAGAAAGTGTCATGAGTTATACTCCAAAGTATTAAGAAAGTGTCATGAGTTATACTCCAAAGTATTGGGTGCGCAAGAAAATAATCTCGGTTTAAAAAAAGTCAATTATTTTTTCCGAAGTTTTCTAAAACTTTCTTTAGTGAAGGTACATATATGAAGTTCTCACTTCCATGTTTTTTTCTCAGTAATCTCATTCTATTAGCTTTTCAAATGGCTGGACGGTGCGAGCTCGAAAAAATGATACTACGGGCCTCTCTTCTCTTCTGCTTCAAGCTGGGGGAGAGCGCTGCCGCAGCACATCGATAATTATGTCAGGTATACGGGCAAAGATGCCTTAGTGAACGACAGTGCCAGGCTTGGTTCAGTCGGTTTGAGCAAGGCGACCACACGCTGGAAGACATGGACCGTCCAGGACGGCCTCGCCAGCTCGATCTTGAGGATCTTCGATCCTTTGTCGAAGCTGATCTCAAACGAACTTGTTACGAGATTGCAGAGCACTTTGCGGTCTCTCACACCACCATCGAGAACGGGCTTCACGAGCTCGGTAAAGTACACAAGCTCGGGCAATGGGTGCCACACGACCTGAGGCCACTAGACAGGAACCGACGAGTCGCGGCCGCCTCACAACTTCTCTCCTACAAAAGAAGAGACGAGTGGCTGGGCACATTGCTAACTGGAGACGAGAAGTGGGTGACCTACTGCAATGTTACACGCAAGCGGCAGTGGCTCAGCAAGGGCGATCCGCCAGAAGCGATTCCGAAACCCGGACTGCACCCGATGAAGATGATGCTGTGTGTTTGGTGGAACTCACGCGGTGTAGTCTACTGGGAGCTGCTACCTAACGGCATGACTGTTACAGCAGATGTCTACTGTGCACAACTCGACCGGGTGCAGCCAGCTATGGTGGCTCGAGGCAAAGAGAGCGCCAAGATTCGATTCCTACATTACAACACATGACCACACATTGCGAAAAAAAACGGTTCAGAAGCTGTTGGAGCTGGGATGGAAGTTGATGCCTCATCCACCGTACTCGCCCGACATGGCACCTTCTGACTACCACCTATTCCGCTCCATGCAGAACCACCTCGCAGAGAAAAATTTGAGAACGAAGCGGAGGTAAAATCATGGTTGCAAGACTTCTTCGAATTGCTCTCTCCGTCGTTCTATCACAAGGGCATCCACGATCTGCCCACGCGATGGCAACACATACTCAACCATGATGGATCATACTTTATTGATTGAGGTTCTTGTTTGACTTAATAAATAATTAATAAAAAGAAGATTAAAAAACCGAGGTTATTTTCTTGCGCACCCAATATTAAGATAGTGTCATGAGTCATAAGTACATATAGAGATATAGAGACAGGTTTGTAAATTAAATTCAAAAAATCTTGAGATTTTCATAAGTCTCGCCAAAAACTTTTGAGATTGTTATGAGTCTTACACAAATTTTGTGAAAAATTGCTATCAGTAAAACTAGCATGTTCTGAGATATTGGCATTCATTATACCCAGATTTTAAACCATAAAGTCATGACTCTGATTGAAAAGTGTAGATAAAGAGAGCTCAGAGTCATATTTGGGCATCGTAACATAGTGGGATGAGTCATCATCAACTTTTTTGAGACCGTGGCATGAGTTTTGAATGAAAAAGAGAATTTTCTAGTCAATTGAGGAAGTGTGTTTCTCATGAATAATTTTCAATCAAATCCTAACTTGGAAGATTAGTGTTCAGAATCGAACCCGTTAGTCGGAACTGCATTGAGTTTTGGAAAGAATCAGGAATCTCAAACACTGCTCATAGGAAATCCTACAATTTGTGATCTTCTGCTGCGTTTCCTGCCTGAATCCCTCTCTCTCTCTCTCACTTTATCATGCAGTCTTTTTCTAATTTCAATCTTCTCTCTAGTGCTTCTCTGGTTTTTCTCAGTTGTTTCTGCACTCATCATCTTCCGCCCTCTTCTTCCCGTGCCAATTATTCCAACTCCAATACCCTTATGTCTACATATACTGGCCGGGACTTCACTAAACTTCTAGGGCTCATACAAACGATTTTAGTGTTCCTTTCGAAAAACCCTGTTCAAATTTATGTTTTCGATTATTAATATTCTGCACAAAATAGTGAAAACTACTAAAAAAAATGATAGGACCATTTATACTTTCAAGAAATCAATGTAAAGTTTGTGCTGAGTTAAATGCATTGGAGGAGTATCCAGAAGACAATACACTTATTTGCTGTGTCGTGCCTTTTTAAATGCGCTGTTGAAGAGACAAGATGGGTCCGAACGTTTCGCTTAATCAAAGCATCTTCAGCGAATGGATATCATCTAAATAACAATGTTTAGCACAGCAGGAAGAGTAAAAATCAAGAAATAAGGAAATGAGGAATTGAACAAGGAATATGAAAACAAGAAAATATGAGAAACGAACCCAGGAATGATGATAATGATGAAGGGTCAGAGATGAAAGACTAAGATCCTTGTTCAATTCCTCATTTCCTTTATTCTTGATTTTGACTCTTCTTGATGTGCTCAACATTGTTATTTAGATGATATCTACATATTTGCTGAAGATGCTTTGATAAAGCGAAACGTTCGGACCATTTATAAGATATGAGTCTCAGGTGATATGATGCATTTTATAAAAACTACGAACGCTAGTTTGAGTTATTTTTTTTAGAATTCTAGAGCTGGCTTTCATAGGATTTGAACTATGTATTAGGTTTTGATACCGATGCACACCTAATTTTATTTTAAATTTCGCATTTACTTTCGCTTTTTTGAAATCTTAGTCGTGATTTTTCATAATCTCGATATCTCATAAAACCCAAACAAAAATAAACTCTATTTCGCCAAGTATCCTCACGGTTTGAAATTCATTTTCAAGTCAAATGTATGTATATGAAGGGCAGTGAAGCTTAAAATTGGTGCCTTAGCACATAAACCTCATTGTTGAAACTTTTTTGTGAATGATTCATTAGTGAATGATTCATTTGCTTTAGACTCATGAATCACGATTGGATGAGGTTTTTTCATACACTTCAAGTAACTGAAAAGCACTATAAATTCCAACAAGATATACATATATGAATTAATGATAAATGACTGAATAAGCATTAAAGATATACAAAACTAGAGATTCTCGATATAAATATGCCTGTATGTTTGCCAAAACTTTGCATCTCTCATTGCCAATTGTCGATTAGCCTTTGTAGCAATGACTTCTTTTGTTATAAGTGTGTATTGATTATATGACAATCAATAGAGAAAAACTATCAGCAAATGCTTATTTTGCAACTGAAAATAGTTTTGCTTGCTCTGATGCCACTCAAAAGATTTCATTCACTGCTCAAACTGAACTAACTCTTATAGATGGAACCCTCGAATTGAGGATCTTATGCTTCTGCCTGGTTTTTTGCTTGATGTTATTCCCTTTAAGTGACCAAACTTCATTGAATTGCAGGAGTTATTGCACCTTAGTTTGAAAATTTTCTCTTTATCGAAGATGTTCGACCGGAGAAGATGATCTCACCAACTGACGTGCAGATTACCGAAGAGACAGCCGAATTGGAGCGAGACGGCGAACTAATGGTTCGCTGATCAATTCCATTTTGCGTGGATTAGGTCCTGAAAAGATTTTGGTAATCCACTAGCTCTCGGTGAAAATGGCGGTTGTATCCGATCTCGCCCCGAGGACTACCTTGGTTTTCTACGTTAACTTAATCATAATGAACCAGGTTTTGAGGAAACGGGATAACCAGTTCAGAGTTTTTAAGCCCAAGTACATACATGTAAGCTTTCGGTTCTTGGTCATTTCGAGGGATTTCATCACAGAGGTGTACAACAGCTTGACTAGATCGAATGTTGATACATAGCAGCTATGTATAAAAGAAGGGGACAAGGAGTTTTATCCTAATCACGATCAATGTCATAGGCCTGAAGACGTCTAAATTCTACATCTCAACACATTCCAACTATCAATCGCGTACTCGATATCGCCTGAACGAAAACGTGAAACGTAGAAAGACGTACATATATCGCTTGGAAAGTACGATCTTAAATTTCTGAAATCGTTTAGAGCTCGAATTCAATCATGTTATAATGTGGAAAAAACGAAAAGCTTAGGTAAAGAAACATTTTTTCTTTGGTCGGTTAGCATAAAAACCTAACCCATAACTTTAAAGTGGTCTTCCTTATACTAAAGGGTACTTTAGCTTAATCAGCTTTCGAGCTCTGAACCTTTAGCTACAAAGTAAGAGAAAAATGTTTAAAAGATTTTTCACCAAATTTTTTTATAAGCAGGATGCGGCTGTGAGAATAGCACTCCACTATTTCGCAAGACTTTCTTCACCGTTTAGCTCGAGAGTCGTGATATATTTTTGATACTAACCTACTACCATTTATTCGCTTTCCTAACAAAGTTTTTAAGGAGTGGAAGCATAATCAGTCTGCCAAGACTTATTTACATATGTTCTCGAACCAATATAACCAAGAGTTCAATAAGATGACCGAAAGAAAAAGAGCCTCAGAATCTCGGCAAGGCGTTTTGAAGATGAACCAAGACATCGAGAGCTGCGGTATGATCTCCTCGCTCTCTAGCAGCACTTCCTCGCTCATCTCTCACACAAGAAGTGAGGGCGTCCCAGAGACAAATCTGCCTCTGCTGAGTCCGACCCCTCGAAGACCCCCCTCACCGTTACTACTTCTTTTTTTTCTTCAAACCAAAATCATATTTTCTACTCGAAAACTTATCAAAATCACATTTTTTGAAAAGAATTATGACCAGAGTCATTTCTTTCGCGAGGTTATCACTCCAATGCTCTATAAATAAAAAACTTTTTCTACACAATATGCAGAAGCTGAAGCGCTAAAAAGCTGAAAACTTCACAATTTAGTATCAAGAGGGTAGAAAATGTATGGAGAAAAATTGTTATTATATATATGTATATTGTATCTTTCGGAGTACATGATTAGCTTATTTTGATGTTCTTTCGAATCAAAAGAGTTTACCAATATTCTAACGCTGAAACAAACCGATAAATAACAAAACTTTTCCCAGTACATTTCAATGCTAGAGGAATCCCAAAGATTACTTGGGCAAATAAAATGTTTAGGTTAGCTCATAATGAGCCTACTCCAATAGGCTCAAAAGATCTTGAAGTTTGAATACCTTGTTTTTGGAGATTTGGATAGTCTCTACCAGAACGTAAACCTAATTACAATTTTTATATTATACCAACATTTTAATCTACCATTTTATTCCTGAGAAACGTCGTGAAATGCAGAAAAATTAGCTAGCCCTGTCGAGAAAATTCAGAAATCCAAACTGTGAAAATTTTATTTTTTGTGTTAGGTTTGACCGCCTGTCTTTCTCGTCCTTGATGGGTCGTAGATGGTGCAGTCTCTCCCCCAACACGGCGTCCAACATATCATCTTCCTCCCTACCCTGTCCCTCTGCTTATCCCTACTCGCCAGGTTCGATTAACACCTTCTTCTGAAAAATAGGAGGAATATCATAGCGTGCATTTGTGTGTGTTCATGTTTTGGCACTCATTTAGGAATGGTAATCGATTGACAAGCACATGGAAAAAAAATCTAGTCCACCTGGCGGGATCGAACCCAACAATCTCTCGAATCTCTAAGCGGTATGAAGGATGAAGTTCCTCTAGAAGAGAAAAAACACGTTACGATTACATCACCTGAAAAATTTGCTGTTCTGAGCGAAATTCTTACACATGGAAGACTCAAAGGCTTATTATCCTCCAACTTTTGTGAGTATATGTATTAGAGAGAAAAGTTATAACAGTGCATATTGTTTGAAAGATAAAGTTCTGCTATAAGTTATGAAGACCAAATGCGAAAGTCTGTTTCACCTCCGAGCCCAGACAGACTCTTCAGTTAGTTTTCAGAGCGACCGTAATAGAGAAATAGGCGAAGGTGTAGAATAGCGGTCCCGTCGAAGTAGCATTTTTTTTGTTGCATGTAACTTTTTCTAGGGTTTCTTTACAAGCCAAAAACATTTCTGTGAAGTGCGAAGCTGGATCTGAAGTGTTTGAGTATGTAAAAAAATCATTTGAATTTGAAAAAAAGAAGAAAATAGCTGTTTTCAGCTATTATTCACTGTTTTCTTTCTCTCGCTTAGGCTTATGCCAAAAGTTTACGCTAACTAGGCCGTACGGCTTAGGCTAATGAGACCGCATAAGAGAACTTCTCATAATATTAATTTTTTGTCAATTCAATGACTAAATTTGTCAAAAAAAGAGAAATGGTGTAATGAATACAGTAGTTTGAACACCCTAAAAACACACTAAAATTTGGCGGGACCACACTTCTCATCGACTTTTTCACAAATTTAGTCATTGAATTGACAAAATAATAATAATATGAGAAATTTTCTTTTGCGGCCTCGTTAGCCTAAGCCGTACGGCCTCGTTAGTGTTAACTTTTGGCCTAAGCCTAAACGTTTTTAATGTAAATAGCTGAAAACAGATGATTTTTTTACATACTCAAACACTTCAGATCCAGCTTCGCACTTCTTAGAAACGTTTTTAGCTCGTAAAGTAACCCTAGAAAAAGTTTCAATGCTAATTCGACGGGACCGCTATTCTACACCTTCGCGAGAGAACTAATATATAAACAAATTCAAAATTCAAATAAACAAACTAAACTTAGTAAACTAACATGAAAATAACAAACAAAAATTTTTTTTTACAATAAATGTCAATAAAAAATTACGCAGTGATGAGAAAATTCTTAACAGAACGAGAGATGGGGATGGAAGGGAATGGAATGATCAATGATGCTAATCGTTGTGTTGGAATGTTTGTATGATCTTTTGATTGATATTAATGTGTACTGTATTTCTTTTGTTCTGTGTTGTGCCCTTTTGATGCGTTGAGGAAAAAAAAGACGAAGTCGAACGTTTCGCTTTATAAAAGCATCGTCAGCGAGTTAAATTTTTTTTCTCATCTTTTCTCCTAATCTAATCTATACATCACCAATTACCATCAGAGGATGATTATTATCTTCACTTCACTTCTCGGTGATTTTTAACTCGCTGACGATGCTTTTATAAAGCGAAACGTTCGACTTCGTCTTTTTTTCTTAAACTCAAAAGGGCACAGCACAGAACAAAAGTGTACTGTCTACTGGATATCTCATCCAATGCGTTTAACTCAGCATAAACTCTGTACTGTATTATATTTTAGTTAGATTGATCGGTTTTGGTGATAGTTTTGATTAATCTACCTAATATTATATGATCTTTATATTGGTTTGACCTGTAAGAATTTATTAACATTGTGATTTTGTTAAGAAAATCTTCTATGTGTTTGTACGTAAGAAAATCTTCTATGTGTTGCACGTAATGTACTAAAACGTAATGTTTCACTGTAAATGGTGTTGAGACCAATGTTGATAGGTATGTTAGAGCTAACATGAGGTTTTTTTATAACCTTTAAGTTGTAGGCATCGGTCTTATTGTATAGTTTAAACTTTGTAGTACCATCTTCTACGACTTCTATGTCTAGGTCAAGAAATTTAGCTATGTATCTTTGTTGATTAGTTTTTTCTAAAGAAAGATAATTATTATAGACAACTTTTGTAAAAGAAATGAACTCATTTAATTTGATTGATATATGAATTAAATCATCAATGTACCTGAAGGTACAATTAAGGAAAAATCTTAAAGGGTGAGTTCCTTTTATGTTTTGGTTAATACATATCTATAATGAAATTCCATCATTGCTAGTGTTAAGTCAGCGATTTGAGGAGATGATTTAATACCTTGAGGTATACCTTTGTTTTGTTTATAGATTATTTGACTGTAAAGGGCAGAGCTATTGTCTAAAATATACGTAAGCCTTTTCTATATTTGAAGGGGAAGGTAAGTTCTACTGTTACTAGTTTCATTAGTGTAACTGGTTTGGTTGCCTTTTATTCTGATGGCTTGGAGTCCACAATTTTTGAAACAAGTATGCTTAATCCTGTGCATTGGTAAGTACGTAAACTTTTGAGCCCAAGACTCAAAAGTTTACGTACTTACCATTGCACAGGATTAAACAAACGGATGGGATCACGAGTCTCAATATATGTAACCAAGGATTTTATAATAATACGTTTGAAAAGGATGAAGTTCCGATAAAAGAATAATGAAAAAAACTCGCCTGAAAAGAGACCCACAAAATGCAATATAAAAACAAAATAAAAACTTATAGGGAAAATGAAGGACCGGAGAAGTTTGAAACAGGTTCCGTTGGTAAGACTTGACTATTAGACCCTGGGGGAAGACATTCTAAGGCTCCGCGTCATATACATGTATTATTCACCAAGTTATTCACCACTGTTTCAACACCTACTACTGCTTAAAAAATTCTGTACATACTTACGTAATATGTAAGTAGGTTTAGTTCTTTGAGGTGGCTTCTGGTGTTTCCTTTAACATTGGAATTATCTTCCCTTATTCCCTTCTCAGGGGGACGCCGATTACCACCGCGAAGAAGCCCCTCAAAGTCCACCACGGACGCCTACATTGGAAGCAAGCAAGAGGTTTGCCAGGCTGTCACTTTTATGGAAACCAAAACTGGTACTTTGTGTGAACTGGTAAACTAATTCAATTTCCTTTTTTTTTATCCAGCCTATTTTGCGTTTTAACTGGTGTGTGTCAAAGAAATAGGGATTGAGCCCAATAATTTCTCAAAATTGTGCCAGTGAATAAATTAACGTGTGCAGATTATGAAAATTTATATACATTTGTGAAAATTTTCCACAAAAATTAGCTAAAGTTGAACAAAACCAGTGCGGTAAAAGTGATTACAACACAAAAAAAAAACAAAAATCGCAACGCTCCTCCAGTATCATTTAATGTTACTCTTTAGTTAATTCAACACCATTAAAAAATTGATGTAAAAGTTATGAAATCACTCAAAAAATATTTTCTTGTTTTTTTTCTTATCTACATATAAATTTGCATAATGAAAAGAAAAATTTGGAAGATTTAAGCTTTTTCATTTGCCCTCTATTGGAAAATTGCCTCTTTTTTTGGTTTAGCAAGGATTTTGGCTTCTTTTCCTCAACAAAAAAGCACAGAAGATTGTGGAATCGTCGTTGAGAATAGCAATAAAGAAGGCAGCGAGGAGTAAACTTTTTCCGTAGCTTGCTCACTTTTCCCAACATTTCTGTTCCAATAGGGAAAGAAAAGGTTTCGTTCCAAAAGCTTTTTTGGAGCTTTGAGGTGTTTTGATTAGCACACTTTCAAGCATGGTACAGTCCATATCATTGCGCCTACTTAAAAGATTTAGCCTGCTCATGATGAGATTAAGATTTTATCATACTACCTGAAAGCAAAAAAAAAACTTTAGTTATAGAATCATCAAATCATACTCAATAAGCACTAGTCATTCATATTGTAGTCGCTCTATAGCGGTTTCAATGAGTAAATGTACTTTCTCGTCTCTTACGAGTTTTCTTCCCAATTATTTCTCGCCTGCCACGTCTTCTTTCAATTATTTATTCTCACAATTACTCAAACAAACAAATAAACAAACATCTCCGGAGATCTGCACTTGAGCACTTGGACGGGTTGGGCTGGTTGGGAGGGGAATCAGCAATGGCTATTTCAGCGGATCTCAAACTTGGGTAATTAAACCCTGTTTAGTTTAAACAAATATATAATAAACAAACCTAACAAACATAAAGTAACTAAGAATGAGAGCTAGTCTCATAAATTTAGGTAGAAAGCGAAATAAATTAGGTACGGTATGATGCAATCCATACGAGACCCATTCAAATATGAAAAGGGTAGTCGTAGTCGACTACACATATAACCGTACTCGAGAACCATAACTCATAGGAACAATCAACTTGAGATTTGGGGAACATTACCTTTGATGAGACTGCTTATGTCTATGGAAGTTAAAATGAAGATGTTCCTAATAGGATTTGATTCAGGGCTCAATGGTAGAGGACCTAGGAGTTGACATAAAATTACAAAAGCTAATATGTAAGTCGGCGAATATGTTGAGCATGTTCTTTCATGTCGAGGGAACAATGTCCACAGTCCAAAAGAAATAAAATTGGAAGTTTTAGTGAGGTTCGAAATGGTACGGTAGAATTGTTTGGATTTTTTTTGGCGAACCAAATAAATTTTCTCGTTGACATTCAAATTTGAATATAGCCTTGTGCAGTTTTCTACATTTTCTCGTAGTGCATATTGCTGCTTGATGTTTAAAATTTTTTTTTTTTTCTGAAAACGAAACATCTTTTTTTCTACACACTACATATATTCCAGTTTTACGGAGATTTGATGTCGTTACTGAATTATGCACAAGAAGAGGCAGAACATCAAGGAATACTTTTTTGTTACTGTATTCATATAAAGGACTAATTGGTTGAAACTGGAAAGTACAATGATCCAGTTAACAGAGAATATGTAGAGAATCACTGATAGCATTCCAGTCGACTTACCTTCATTGAGGAAAAGCGTGGAGTATTTGAAGGTCAAGAAGCTCATCGATGAATGATCCCTTTTGAATAAAGAATGAGAATTTACACAATCGGCAATGGCCATGAGACCATGGTGAAAAAACATAACCATATTTGGAGTCATCAGATCCTGTTTTAGGTGCTAGTAACTGGTTATTTGCAATAAGGAATGGAACTCCTTGTCTTGGGCAGTGGCTGCTGACCAATTGGTATTCAGAATAATATACCAAACTGGGTCATTGAGTGCCATTATATTCTGTCCCATTAAGACGCTGGTTTTATATAATACTTATAAGTTTGTGGTACACACACTGAATTGTCTTTAATTCAAGTATATTTGACAAGTTTAAAATGTTTTTTGTTTACTATATACGTCTGATTGCTGCTTCCTTTTCGATGGAAACGAAAATAAAAAGTGAATTATTGAAGATGTTACAATAGTACATACAATAACTTTTAATCACAATTTTGTTTTTAAAGAGGCAGGCAGGAAGTAAATTAGAGTAAGAATTTGTATCATAACCAAGGAAGTAAATTAGAGTAAGAATTTGTATCATAACCAAGGCGTGACAGTTTTCGAAGTAAGAAATCAGGTATGTATGTACGTCAATTCCGCAGGAACGGAGTCCGGACTTTAAAATGATTCAAGTTGAAGAATCAGTTCATGTTTCTATTTTAAAAGTCTATTTAGTCTTGTTTCAATGATTCGATGAATGTTTTCTACAAGTTTACTTCTTAAAAATTCCCCAACTGCCCCCTCCCCCCTCCCGTTATCATAGAAAAAGGACAGGAATGGGGTATCGGTTTTAGTTTTGAGAAACTAGTGATTACTGCTTCCTAGCGACGATATGTAATTTCTCATTTGCTACTCGTTCAATTTTCTCTCTCTCTCTGTCTCTCACTCACTCTCTCTCTCGTTCTCTGTAACTCTCTTTCTCCCTCTCTCCCTTTTTTCTTTGTTTCTCACTAGCTTCCTGTCCGTTTCAGTCTCTCTCTGTCTCTCTGTCTCTCTCTGTCTCTCTCTGTCTCTCTCTCGTTCTCTATAACTCTCTTCATCCCTCTCTCCCTTTTTCTCTGTTTCTCACTAGCTTCCTGTCAGTTTCGGTCTCTCTCTCTCTCTCTCTCTCTCTCTCTCTCTCGTTCTCCATAACTCTTTTCATCCCTCTCTCCCTTTTTCTCTGTTTCTCACTAGCTTCCTGTCTGTTTCGGTCTCTCTCTCTCTCTCTCTCTCTCTCTCTCTCTCTCTCTCTCTCTCTCTCTCTCTCTCTCTCTCGTTCTCCATAACTCTCTTCATCCCTCTCTCCCTCTTTTCTCTGTTTCTCACTAGCTTCCTGCCTGTTTCGGTCTCTTTCTGTCTCTCTCTATTTTTTCTCTTTCTCTCTTTCTTGCTTTCCCTTCTACTCTCTGAGTCTCTGTTTCTTCCAATGAAAACTGCGATGGCCAGACAATCGTTCTTCTTCTTTTTCTGAACTCAGAATCAACTTATCAAGCCTACCATTAGCAGCAAACAAGTGAAGGCGAGAAGAAAACTCCCTTTTCGGGCTTGCATTTGTTGGTGAGGCCCGGCTTTTGTTCGAAGAAGCTCATTGGATTTTTCGCCTTGTTGGCATCAACTGTGACTCGTTCCCGCTTCAACGACTTCTTCCATCTAACCACCATTCAGCTCTTCTTTTTTCCATACCGGATTTGTCCACGCTTAAGCTTCATTTTTCATCTCTCTCTCTTTCTCTCTCTCTCTTTCTCTCTCTCTCTCTCTCTCTCTCTCTCTCTCTCTCTCTCTCTCTCTCTCTCTCTCTCTCCCTCCTCTCCATTTCTCTTCCTGTCTATTTTTCTCTATGTCTCTATGCCTCTCTTTCTCCCTCTTTCTCTTTAATTGTCTCTTTTTTTTCTCTCTGCCTCTGCCTCTCTTTCTCTGTTTCTCTCTCCCTCTTTCTTTTTCCTTACCGACAGCTCATTCCTCTTAGCTAATTGTGCCGTTGTCTACTGCGCGCAAATTCCGCTATAACATATGCTTACAAATTGAGTCGCTGGGAGATGCGTGAGAAGAGATTCCGCTGAGAAGCTAAGAAACAGACTGTCCTTCTGGAGGGCAAGAAAAGAGATTCTAATCCACCCTTTTGCAAGAGATAAGTTGGAGATTGCGAACAGCTTCGGGCATATCAGGGGCAGAACTTTCGGTTTTTTGACGATTCCTTCCCATCAGTCCAGTGTCCGGCCTTACATTGCGACCGAGCTTGGAAGATCGAGCGTTTCCTTCGTTCGGCATAGGCTCTTTTTCTAAATGAACTAGATAGTTCAAGTTACAGAAAATTGTCATTACAAGCAACATAATGAATGCTAGACTGAAACGTAAAATTATTTAGAATTTTTGAATTTAAAAAAAATTAAACTAAAGAAGTTATCACGTGAGATCAGTCAATCTCAAGTACATAGACTCTAGGATCCTACCTTTAGATTTTGCAAGAAACAAACTCTTTTTTCGTCAACTTAACAGCGGAAAAATATTTTTAAAATTCATGCATTTACAAAACTCCATATTCATCTTAAGAGAACTCAATTTTTAACAGTGCCTTCGAAATAACAAACATTATTGGTTTTGAAGTTTAACTTACTGGTTGAAGCAGCTGAATTAAGTTGAACGCGGCACTTCATCATCATACATATGTATATTGGCTGGGTAGGGAACTCTTCATTAAGAAAAATTTTGTCCTTGTTCGTAGTTTCGGGTATACAAATAAGTATTAAGAATCGGTTTTCAAAATTTTGAATCTTCGAAATCGAGGTAACGAGAAACGTATTTGTAGTTCAAAAAAAAGAATAAATAGATCAAAAATGGTAATCCTGAAGAAACTTATCATCTTAATTTTACTCTATTGCTTTTTGAACAGGCATTCTCAATATTCCGAAAAAAAGAATCCTCTGTTATTTTGATCTCAATATTTTAAGGGGGGAACATTACTAAATCAGCTTTCTTGATTAATGCGTTGGTTTTCAAGACATAATAGTAGTATATTTTATATGAAACAGGCTGAAAAGCCTAAACTCCTAAAAATGAAACCCGAAGCCTTCTTCTCTGATCTATTAAGTTAGCAAAACCCATCTAAAAACTTCAATAAAAGTTTTTAAAAAATTCATTTTTCTTTTTTTAAAAGGTTGAGTTCGTATATTACTATGATTATGTGGGGGTATGTCTAAAGATTTCGCAATAGAGCTAGGAGTCTAAAGTCAAGAGAATCATACTTGCTATCTACTCCTGATTCCAAAATGAGAACAAACTTGATTCTAGGACGTCGGGAACCCTGTCAAATAGGTACCTCGTTTTCAAAACTAACTTTTGAAAAAACTTGTTTGGATTTTGAAATAACTCAACGCATTTTTTCGAACTGAAAGATGAAACTTGGCTAGTATGGTGGAGTTTTTAAAACTTAGCTATACAGGAAGATTCAAATTTTTGAGTTTGATTATCGATTATTTATGCCAGTTTTAAAAACCTGAAAACGGTTTTTTGGTCGGAACTCATCATGTTTTGATTTGAGCTAAAAGTGATCAACTACAAAAATGTTCATCGTTGTATGTGGTATGGCATGAACGAAGTTACACAAAAACCCGTCTTTTTTGAAGGGAGTTATTGCCACTTCAAAAAAAGATCCTAAAATCCTTAAGACCGACTTTTTTCAAAACTTTTTTATTCATTCTCATCAGCTCAACTAGAAAAATTCGAGACAAATGAACCTCGAAGATAAATCTACTTTGAAAATAGTTATTACGGTTAGTTCCAACACAAAAAACCTTATTGGGGTCCTAAAATACCTTTTTTTCAAGGTTGGAACTAACCGTAATAACTCTTTTTAAAGTAGGTTTATCTCCGAGGTTCTTACTTGATCGAATTTGTCTATTTGAGCTGATGAGAATGAATGAAAAATTTTTTTGAAAGAAGTCGATGTTAAGGGTTTTAGTGTCTTTTTTGAAGTTGTCATAACTCGCTTCAAAATTGACGAGCATTTGTGGAATTTGGTTTATGTCATGCCCCATACAACGGTCAACATTTTGTAGTTATTCACTTTTCGCTCAAATCAAAACATGATGAGTTCCGACCAAAAAACCGTTTTCAGGTTTTTTTAAAACTGGCATAACTAATCGATAATCAAACCTACGAACTTGAATATTCCTGTATATCTAAGTTTAGCAAATTCCAACATACTGGCTCAATTTAATCTCTCAATTCGGAAAACGCGTTGAGTTATTTCAAAATCCAAACAAGGTTTTTTTCAAAGGTTAGTTTTGAAAACGAGGGTACCTATTTGACAGGGTTCCCGACGTCCTAGAATCAAGTTTGTTGCCATTTTGGAATCAGGAGTGGATAGCAAGTATGGTTCTCTTGGTTTTAGACTCCTAGCTCTATTGTGAAATCTTTAGACATACTTCCACCTATATACGAACTCAAAGCGATGTATCTCGAGTTTGCCTAAGTGGATCGAAAAATGATGTATACGAAAGTTGTAGCAAAAACTCAGGGCTACAACATACTGACTGTCTAGGATCTTTTTCCTGTACTCCCAGAAAAAATTTTTTTTCCTCATCTTTTCATGAAATGTCTGTTTTGATATTTGTTCTCGCGAAAACCGTGAAAGTTGAATAAGCTAAAAAACAAACATAGGTACTCGAAGATACATCATTCGACTATATCGAGTCGGCATTTGGTGGATCTAGCTATCAATCTGCCTCTTAGAACAGTGCGACACCCTCATGTACTTTCGGCGAAACAAGCTTTTTTCAATCCTCTCATGCTTTTCTAAGAGCTAAAATCAGGAAAAAGGAAGTTGACCATCGTTCTCGCCATACTTAAAATACCCTTTGGTGAAATTCCAGCGAAATCGGTGACATCAAAAATACATTGCCCAACCCGGGCCCACTCTATCGCGTTCCGCGTCATATCCTGTTACTTACTCACATAATTCTGCACTGCTCGGTCTTCTATTCGCGCATACTTGTACTTCCCTATTCGTTTACCTGATACATGAGTTGCTCTTAGCGCATAGTCGCAAAGCATGTCATCAACGACGCGAAAGATGTCGGTTAGTGAATTTTTCGATACATTCTTCTTGGATTCCGTTCTCAGTTATTTCAGCTGTAAGCAAAACATTTGTTATCACAGAGATAACTTTGTTCACACTTGAAAGCAGTAAAAATCTTCCATTATAACTTCTGTTAATGACTCAAGATAATGACTATCTATTCATATAGAGATATGACTATCTATTGATATATAAATGTATATAATGACTATCTATTGATATGTATAGAGAATGTGCCAGTGAAGGAGAGGAGTGAGCAACCGACCCTCAGTTTGATGAGAGCTTGAGCATAACCAATGCCACGATTTCGTTTCAAACTTCCTCAAACAGTTGAGAAATTTACCTCCGCAGTGGTTGAGTAACATTGAGAGAGAGTTCCGCTTCTCCCTAAACGCTCTTCACTGGTGGTTCACATACAATAGAACGGTTCTTCAAAGATTATTGCTCCCAAAAGCTATCCTAATGATTTATATGTATGAATTGAGAGTGCTGTGTGACGCGCATCGAAAATTTTTGCTTGCTTCTTGTGCTTTATTGTATCTCGTTATATTTGAGGGTATTGCCTCCACGCTGATGATGCTTTAATAAAGCGAAACGTCTGGGTCTATTCCATCACAACCTACACAGCATCGTTATATCTGGCACGAAAAAGATTCTAAATAGTTATATGTATGTACACATAACTGAATTTTCATGGTGCTCCTGAGTTTTCGGGTTTCCGTTAAACTTCTTAGTATATGGCAATAACTACACTTTCAAGTTTGTTTCACTTTTTTGTTGATTTTATTGTCTAGTCAAATTCAACTGGATTGATTTGAGGACGTTAAATATACTTGCGAAAAAATTAAGTTAATACTAGTTTTCGGTCAACCAGAAGCACATAAAAAACCAGTAAATCATACGTATAAAACATTGAGCAGTTATTTCTCTAGTTTTTATTTTATTTTTAAACACAATTTTTATATGAATGTTAAGTGTTCAGGAAAAAAAACTCTCATAAACATTTTTTTAAATATTTTTTTTTCTAAAGACCGGCTCTTTCCGTTTTTATCTATTCTCAGAAGAAAGACTGGAATACGATTTGATAAGGTTTCTTTACGTTGGGGACGACAAGATGCCACATCCAGAAGATTGATCTTAAATAGGTATAGAATGAACGCATTAAACTTTTAACAGTTCTAGGGAAAAGCTTTGAAACCCTCTGAACTCATTACGTATAAAAACTAAACTTTAAAACCCTCGGAAATCTTTTGGAAGCTTTTGAAACCCTCGAAACTCTTTCGAATACCTTTTAAATTAAGGTTTCAAAACCCTCGGAACTCTTTTAGAAGCTTTTGAAACCCTCGGAACTCTTTCGAATACCTTTAAGAGTGTTTTAGACAACATACAACTATTTCTAAAAAAATTTCTCGGTTGTTTAGATTTTACCGATAAGTGAAGTCGCTCCTGCATGTGACAACCGTTGATTTGCAGCCTTACAAAAAAAGTATCTTAACACGTTCTATACGATATTAACACGCTCTATACGATATTGCTGAGTTAGTTTGTTGAGTAGGAACGAGGTACATCTTACATATAAGACGATGCTGGGAATAATTTTCGCCAAAATGCTCTAAATGTTGTTCCTCAGCCAAAAACTTTATTTTGCCAAGATTTCGATTATGCGAACTTGGGAGAAGGAAATTCCGATATTAGTCTTTTTTTTTTCAGCTGTCAAAATAGGGACGAAGAATCGGCCACTATTTCGCAGTGCCAAATGATGAATGACTCTGTGGCCAAGTTTTGTTCCTGCCAATTCACGGACAATTTTGTTTTTCCTTTTTGACATGTTTTGGCACTGTCAAACTTGGCTCTTTTTTGAACACTTTTTATCCGTTGAACACAGATCTGCAACGACCACATATTAACCACTTCTAGCGACGTACCCCAACCGAGTTTAGTAAACTCGGTTGGGGGGTATAAGCTCGGTTGGGGTACGTCGCTAGAAATGGTTGGTCTGTGGGCGTTGTAGCTGCTGGTATTGCATCTCAGACTTTTGGATGAGATCAAAGTCTAGTATTGGCACTCCCCAAAGAGTTACTGAGAGCGATCCTCCATCATCCCAGAAATGAGGCTAAGGGGTTGCAGGGGCTACAAAAAAAGCCCGATTTTGGCAGTGACAAAACAAGGACAAAAAACCGGTTCTGGCAGTGACAAAACAAGGAGAGAAAAAAACCCGATTTTGGCAGTGACAAAACAAGGACAAACAAAAACCCGACTTTGGCAGTGACAAAACAAGGACAAACAAAAACCGGATTCTGGCAGTGACAAAACGAGTACAAAGTAGAAAGCTTGTTTTTTGACGGTTTTTCTTGGCAGGCCCGTCAAAACGCATGTTATTTGCTGCCATTTATCATGGCGCTTTTTTCCGTTTCTTGCCATGGTAAAGCTTGGTTTTTCAAGGGAAATCTGCCCGAGGAACAACATTTTGAGCATTTTGGCGAAAATTATTCCCACCATCGTCTTATATTCAGGCTCAATCCTTTATAGGAGACATTTTGCCGTCTCCCACGGTGTCCTCGTCAACGAATCCTCTCTCTCTCTCTCTCTCTCTCTCTCTCTCTCCTCTCTCTCTCTCTCTCTCTCTCTCTCTCCTCTCTCTCTCTCTCTCTCTCTCTCTCTCTCTCTCTCTCTCTCTCTCTCTCTCTCTCTCTCTCTCTCTCTCTCTCTCTCTCTCTCTCTCTCTCTCTCTCTCTCTCTCTCTCTCTCTCTCTCTCTCTCTCTCTCTCTCTCTCTCTCTCTCTCTCTCTCTCTCTCTATCAGAGATCATTAATGTGAAGAGCTAACTTTTTCAAAAAATTTGCTTAATGAAAAGATCTTTGGATAACTTATTTTTATCATAGCAGTCATTTTCCGCGAACTTGGCTATATACTATGTACATATGTACATATAATATAATATGTATGCAAAAACCCAGTAAAAAATTAATTACTTTTATCAAATTCAGCATTGATCTTTCTCTTACTTTATCTCTTCATCCTCCTCTCTCTTCTGTCTCTCTTCTCTCTCTCTTTTCTCTCTCTTCTTTCTCTCTTCTCTCTCTTCTCTCTTTCTCTCTCTCTCTCTCTCTCTCTTCTCTCTCTTCTCTCTCTTCTCTCTCTTCTCTCTCTCTCTCTTCTCTCTCTTCTCTCTCTTCTCTCTCTTCTCTCTCTTCTCTCTTCTCTCTCTTCTCTCTCTTCTCTCTCTTCTCTCTTCTCTCTCTTCTCTCTTCACTCCTCTTTCTCTCTCTCTCTCTTACTTTCTTTCTCTAACTCTTTTTGCGTTGTATAGATGAGCTCACAGGGTCCCAGACACTTGCACCGAGACGTTTGCGCCGCCTAGTGTTAGAACCCCACTTGCGCTGACGCCACTTGCGCCACACCCTATAGCGCCGATACCCATTAGCGCCGAACCCAATTGCGCTCATACCCACTTGCACCGAACCCAGTTGCGCTCATACCCATTTGCGCCGAACCCAGTTGCGCTCATACCCAGCTGCGCTCATACCCCTTAGCGCCGAACCCAATCGCGCTCATACCCATTTGCGCCGAACCCGATTGCACTCATACCCAAAAGCGCCGAACCCAATTGCGCTCACACCCATTAGCGCCGAACCCAATTGCGCTCAGACCCATTAGCGCCGAACCCAATTGTGCTCATACCCATTTGCGCCGAACCCATTTGCGCCGAACCCATTTGCACCGAACCCTTTTCCGCCGAACCCTTTTGCGCCGAACCCTTTTGCGCCGAACCCTTTTGCGCCGAACCCTTTTGCGCCGAACCCTTTTGTGCCGAACCCCTTTTGCGCCGAACCCTTTGCGCCGAACCCTTTTGCGCCGAACCCTTTTGCGCCGAACCCTTTTGCGCCGAACCCATTTGCGCCGAACCCTTTTGCGGCGAACCCATTTGCGCCGAACCCTTTTGCGCTGAACCCATTTGCGCCGAACCCATTTGCGCCGAACCCTTTTGCGCCGAACCCATTTGCGCCGAACACATTTGCGCCGAACCCTTTCGCGCCGAACCCATTTACGCCGAACCCATTTGCGCCAAACCCATTTGCGCCGAACCCTTTTGCGCCGAACCCATTTGCGCCAAACCCTTTTGCGCCGAACCCATTTGCGCCGAACCCATTTACGCCGAACCCATTTGCGCCAAACCCATTTGCGTCGAACCCTTTTGCGACGAACCCATTCTCGCCAAACCCTTTTGCGCCGAACCCATTTGCGCCGAAACCATTTGCGCCAAACCCATTTGCGCCGAACCCTTTTGCGCCGAACCCATTTGCAACAAACCTTTTTGCGCCGAACCCATCTGTGCCGAGCCCTTTTGCGCCAAACCCATTTGCGCCGAACCCTTTTGCGCCGAACCCATTTGCGCCGAACCCTTTTGCGCTGAACCCATTTGCGCCTAACCCTTTTGCGCCGAACCCTTTTGTGCCGAACCCATTTGCGCCGAACCCTTTTGCGCCGAACCCTTTTGCGCCGAACCCATTTGCGCCGAACCATTTGCGCCGAACCCATTTGCGCCGAACCCTTTTGCGCTGAACCCATTTGCGCCGAACCCTTTTGCGCCGAACCCATTTGCGCCGAACCCATTTGCGCCGAACCCTTTTGCGCCGAACCCATTTACGCCGAACCCATTTGCGCCAAACCCATTTGCGCCGAACCCTTTTGCGCTGAACCCATTTGCGCCGAACCCTTTTGCGCCGAACCCATTTGCGCTGAACCCTTTTGCGCCGAACCCATTTACGCCGAACCCATTTGCGCCAAACCCATTTGCGCCGAACCCATTTGCGCCGACCCCTTTTGCGCTGAACCCACTTGCGCCTAACCCTTTTGCGCCGAACCCTTTTGTGCCGAACCCATTTGCGCCGAACCCTTTTGCGCCGAACCCTTTTGCGCCGAACCCATTTGCGCCGAACCCTTTTGCGCCGAACTTATTCGTGCCGAACTTTTTTGCGCCAAACCCATTTGCGCCGAACCCTTTTGCGCCGAACCCATTTGCGCCGAACCCTTATGCGCTGAACCCATTTGCGCCTAACCCTTTTGCGCCAAACCCTTTTGTGCCAAACCCATTTGCGCCGAACCCTTTTGCGCCGAACCCATTTGCGCCGAACCCTTTTGCGCCGAACCCTTTGGCGCCGAACCCATTT
>OZ057409.1:11867475-11958664 GCA_964056735.1 Allodiplogaster pararmata | reverse complement strand
TTTGTTCCAATTATAAACACATCAAACCCACTATGCTTCCATAACCCACGAATACAATTTGAACAATTAATAGTACCAACTCTTCATTGGAAGACACTGTTATCATCAAAAGAGAGCAATTTAAGAGATCATCTACACAGCTAATACGGTCGTTTACCTCTTCTACCCAGCATGGTTTGAACTATTTAGATCCAATTCTATCAAAGTTCATTATGAAAAAACAGGTATTATTAAAAGTGAATTACTAACGAAAACCTGCTTTACTTCAATTTATTTTACTTTGCTTTATCTAACTAGTTATGAAACAAATATTTCACTGAATGTATATTGCAATGAAGAAAAAAAGGTTCTCTTTTGTAATGAAATCTTCACTTCGTTCTGAACACGTGGATATCAAGATAGAAAAAAAGAAAACTAAACCATAGGCAAAAAAGAAAGAGAAGCAGAAACAAGACAGAAGGAAACGGAAAAAAAAGAACAAAAAAAGACGAAAAAGGAGAAAGCAACGGAGAAAAAGAGAGAGAAAGAGAGAGGTTCATCATTTAAAAAAATCCCTTTCTAGTCTTACGCCCCGCCCCTACAAACGAAAGTCATAATTAGTGAATAGAGGAAGAAAATTCTATGTTGTAGCTAGTTAGAAGAAAGAATAAATAAATAAAAAAGAAGAAAATCAATGTTCAGGATTTCAACCGTAGATTTTTAGAAGGGCGGAAAAGCATTACGAAGGCAATTAAAGTAGTTTTTATTATGAACAACTTCTTAGACGCATTTCTCGTAACTAGAAAAATAACACATTTTTGCTCCTACTGTAAAACTCGCCTGAATGTTTTCTCCTGCCCCATTTTCCCCCATCGTTTTTCAAGCCTTCAAGATGTTCTTCTGTTTTCCGTGAGATTACCCAACCTGTTGATCTGCAGCTAGGAACTCTTTACTCAATAATAATGATATTGCAGAAAGAGCCCCTTAATGGCTTAATGGGTCTCCAGACTCTAAGTGTTACAGATCGGTAGTGAAGGTTTCAAACATGATACTATCCTACTTATTTCAATCAAGATTGCTCCAATTTGTTGTAACTGAGAACACGCTTCTCGTTTTTCATCTCTATCGCCCGCAATGAAGGATTCCGTTCTCTAGCAGAATTCAAACACCTTAAGGCTGTATCGTCAAAACCATGAAGGAGACTCTAATCTTTCTTCTACGTTCTCATTCTTAACAAAAAGAAACAGACAATCAGATGAAATCGTTCGAATCGATAGCGCTTCATGCTTCACGACATCGAGATCAAAGCGTTTGAATTGAATTTAACTCTCCTACTACCAGAGGTCGTATCTCGACCTTTGTTTTTGTTGCTTTCACGGCTTTTCCACTACGCATCCGTTCTTCAATAGAAACGGTATCTTCTCTACAAATTATATCTATCAACTTATCATTCAATAATTTGTTTTTCTAATAAAAAACTTGGCAACCGTGAAAATTCTTCGTTTGTATCTCAACCTTACGAGTTCTGCAAGCACTTTCTTCATTTATAATTTCTGAGTTTTAAGCAAAAAACTGTCCAAAAAATGTAGGTTTTAAATTTGATTAAGTTTTCAGTTTTCCACATTTTTAAGATTTCAGCCGTACTAACAAAGTTGACTCACTGAGAATAAATCAGATAATGAGCGTGTTCTCTGAATTTTCAAATGCTCTAAAATTTTAAAAATAAATTATTTCAAAAAGTTTTTAGCAAAAAAGAAAAAATACTATTTAATGTCTAACTTTCCGTCAAAGCTTCAGTTTCTACTTTGTAGCCTAATGTGAACGTTCGGTTCCATTCAAACCAAGAATGAGCCATGAGCATGCTTGTAACGGGCTTGATCAACACAGCGAACATCGCAGTTTTTCCCTTTTCAATTTTTGGGGCCTTCACTTATAGAAGAGCCATGGTAATAGCGTAGGCGGTAGTCGGAAGCTTGCATTCAAATATTCCTTCTTTTACAAATTGTGTTTTCCATCTACTCTCTTAAGATCTACTGATTCAGCAGGAGAGAAGACTGGAGAACTATTCAGCTTTTGTCGACTTCTCAACTAAGACCAAGTCTAAATTTTTAGAAGAAATATTGCGTGACGAGTAAGCGGATAATGCTGATTTTGGTAGGAAAGATAGTTGATGAATCTGGGATGGAGGATGAACTTTGCCCGTCCGATGGCTATATTCAGCAGTCAAGGGGGGAATAGAGAGATAGTTGATGAATCTGGGATGGAGGATGAACGTTGCCCGTCCGATGGCTATATTCAGCAGTCAAGGGGGGAATAGAGAGATAGTTGATGAATCTGGGATGGAGGATGAACGTTGCCCGTCCGATGGCTATATTCAGCAGTCAAGGGGGGAATAGAGAGATATAGAAAAAAGAGATGTTCAGAGATAGATAAAAGAATGAGAAAGAAAGAGAAAAAACAGGAATTTTACAGATATGAGAAACAGGAAGAAATGACATATTAAAAGATGTTTGATGACTTTTCAAGTGAAGAATTTATGTTTATGTGACATATTTATGTAAATGATTTGGCATGCTTAAATCATGAAGACATTGAAAAGAGTCCGAACGAAAATGACCATACAAAGTAACAAACCTTGACAGCGTAGAAAGAGTTCTTATTAAGATTTTCGAAGTAAAAAAAGAAAAAAAAATTGAATTTCGAGAGGAAAATCATGAAATAAAATTAAAATTTGAAAAGTTTTACGAGGTTGGAAAAACCATGGAAGGCTGCAAGAAGCCACATTTTGGCAGAAAGGATTTTCTCGAAAAAAGAAAAAAATCAGGATTAAAAAATAGAGCATAAAGGAAACCAAGTTTTTTTAAAGAAGAACAGACGAAAATTGGCAGTGGAAACCATCAGGACGAACAGCAGCGAAATGAATAGACGTGCAAGTGGCAAAAATAACGAATCCATGGTTGAAGCGGGTAATTGCGGTCCAGATATTTTCTCATTACACTCCCAAGACTTTTTTTGTTGCTTGAAAATGCCTTTCTTCCCTGCTGAACTGTGCTTTCAATCAAGAGTAAACACCGAATGTTTGTGAATGAAACGAGTCGAAAAGTGAGCTAGAAGCCTGAGGCAACCGATACTTTATTTTTCGAGAAAAAATGAAGCGAAGGTAGAAGTCCTTTGATGTTATTGAAGAAAGGAGAGGGATATTAGGCGAGTTTTTCAATTTTTCTCCGAGAAAAGTTGTGCTTCTAGAAAAGACTGATTAAAAAGTTAGTTTTTAAACAAATTTGAACTGATAAGAGTTTTAAAAACACAATTTTTAAAACTCGAATGATTAGGAAATAAATGTATGCTGTATGGACTATTCATTTCACCAAGTTCCCTTTGAATAATTTCTTCATTACTCATATCTTCAAATATTGGTTTTTAAAACATCGAAACCTTGCCTCGATTGACTAACCATCTTTTTTCTATTTTTACGCTGATTTTGCTTTGTAACAGTTATCCGCTGAGAATTTAATGAGAAGAATTTAATTACAAGGGTTAAAATATTCTTCCTCTCTTAGAGAACGGATGCGAGCTCTGGTCCCCCGTCTCAGCCGGTATTATTAAGAAACTTAATAAGACTAGAACGTGGTGTCCAAAGGAATTTCACAAGGCCTATTCTTGCCAGAGCCGGTGAATCTCCTCAAAATTGCCTAGCCCGTCTTGAACTCTTAGTCCTAACCACTTTAGAATACTAGCGAAGCATTCTTGATCTTTGCTTTGTACATAAAGCTATCCACAAAAATGTAATTCTTGGCACATCACATCTTTTTGATATAAAACCTTCCCCTTACAGCAGCAGAATTTACCACTCTCTCAGAATAATATCACCTTTTAAATTGTTCGAATCGCGTAATACGTGTGTTTCTCGCTGTATTAATATTTGGAACTGCCTTCCTCCTTCACTTGTATGTGTACAATCCCATTTTAAAAGTGCTCTTCTAAGCTTACCCGTAGACTCAATTGTTCCCTCTTCCAAACTCAGACTAACATAGTATTAGAAAATAACTCGACTAGAATATAAAACTCGAACTCCCATCTCGCACCTCGTGATCAATTGTATCAAACTGCGTTGTATGTACATATGTATTATTTTATTGTATTGCACTGACTCACCATCGTGACAGTTATCCGTTGTACCACAATGTGCAAAGGAATAAATGAATGAATGAAAAACTAAATGAATAACTGGATGAATAATATGGGTTTTCATCCGCTCAAGAAAGCTGGAATCAAATAGTAAAACAGTATAGAAAGCTCTTAGGAAAACAGGTTTTCTTGAAAAAGATGTTCCAAAAAATTCTTCGAACAAAGTTCATAACTCTATCATGAAAATTGCTAAATTAAAGATTCTAGGACAGTTCAAAACTAAGTTTTCAAAACATTAAAATTAACAGCTTTCAATTGGTTTTCGAGTAACAATTTGGCTAATACATACATACATATTCAATTCAATTCACTTTATTCGCCAAAGGTATGCTTGTTGTCGCATACACTTATAAGGTAGACAGACATTAAACAACAAAAAAAACGAGAAGAAAAAAAAAAATTTAAGATTAAAATTTAAAAAAAAAAGGGGACACAACAGGCTCTGACTAGGAATAGAAAGAAGAAGAAAAACACAATCTAGTGGGTATCAAAGAAAATCAAAGTATCCTAGAGTAGATATCCAGGTAAAGTCATGAACGGGACTAAAGAACAATTCTCAACAATATTAATGAATTCTTCGATCGTAGCGACGTCGGGGAACCGATCGCAGAGTTTGTTCCAGAGGGTAATGGCTCGAGTAAAAAAGAAGTTGCCGTTGTGATAATTTCTTTCTTGCAGCAATCGAAGAGGATTTGTTCTAGATGAAGTTCTCAGATCACTGTTCGCCCTGTATTTCACATGAGATCTGCAGACCTGGCACTCTAAAGTTCCATAAAGTAGCCTGAACAGAAATAATAGATCGTATTTAGCGCGCCTTGTTATTAAAGGCTCGATAGCAAACTTATTCAATCTGTCAGGGTAATTGCTAGAAGGTATTAAGCATCGCCTCAGTACCTTTTTCGAAAAAATTCTTTGAGGGTATTCTAGTCTTCTAGCTAGCTCGCTACACGATTTAGGTGAGAATACTACAGTGGCGTATTCTAAAAGGGGTCGGATGTAAGACAGATAGACGCGTTTGTAGCCTTCAAAATCGAGGAATCTAAAGACTTTAAAAATCTGAGAAATCTTGCTCAAAGCTCTAGCTCTTATCATCTCTATATGCCGGTCAAATTTCAGGGTTGAATCGATTAACACACCAAGATCTCTTATTACACTTTTGGAACTAAGAACCTCATCACCGATAAAGTAAAGAGAGTTCACATTGTTTCGGCCAAGGTGTAGTACGTTAATTTTATGCTTGGCAAGTGGAAGAGACCATTCTATAGACCAGTTATGTATATTGACTACACATTGCTGGAGAGATTGAGCGTTCGAACTATATACTTTGAGGTCATCTGCATAAAGAGTGAATTTGACATCAGGAGGGATGCAAATTTCGATGTCATTAATAAAAAACAGAAATAGAAGAGGTCCGATGACTGTACCTTGCGGAACGCCGCTTAGCACAGGGAATGAATCGGAGTCTTCCCCGTCTACGCGCACTTTATAGGTCCGATTCGTCAGGAAGTTTGCTATCCATCTCACAATGTCTATCGGAAAATTGAGTCTTTCCAGTTTGGTTATTAGTTTACCATGAGGGACCTTATCAAAAGCACGCGAAAAATCGAAGTAAACTACGTCGACATCCTTTTTGTTTCTCAAGTCGACTTCCCACTCACAAATGGTTTTAAGTAGTTGGAGCTCGCAGCTACGTCTAGAGATAAATCCATACTGAGACTTACAGAGAATGTTGCGAAAACCATTCTTTAGATGGTTACATAAGATTCGTAATGTTGCGAAAACCATTCTTTAGATGGTTACATAAGATATGTAAAAAGGTTCAGGATGAAATCAATATTATGTTTTCCATTGACTCTACTTTTTGATTAAGTCATTCAATCGAATCGTCAGGATTGTAATGGTTGCTTTGATTGGTACTCAGCATTTCTTGTTGCTATTCTTCAAACAGTTTGCTCAATTGATATCCTCGATACCCAATCAATGCTTTTTCGATATCTTTGCAGAAGCGTCATTGCATCCACAGTTTTATTAAGATATCATATTAGAGAAGTGGAACATTCTACCTGTTAACTTGGTTCTCTTTGAAAAAAATTGAACATTAGCACTGAATGTAGTAAAAAAAGAGAAGAAGAGTAACTTTTAATTTTTTGAAAAGTGCTCTTCCAGAAAAATGGTCTAGGAAGTTCACCTCGTCAACTTCATGGCAGCGATGCGACGAGAAGTTTTCTATCACTTCATTCCATTTTCTGACTTCATTCGACAAAGTGACACGCTTGGGCCAATGCAATTGCGATGAAGTACATTTTATTAACTTTTATGCCCATTTCCATGAGCACACCTCGTCCCTGACTTAATCAACGAGTGGCTAAACTTTCGGTCTGGTATATTTTTTTTGTTGTTGTTTTCCCTCAGAGTGTCCTCGTACTGAGCAGCCTACGATAGCTTTCCTGATTCATCTTCGCTTTTTTCCTTTCTTCTTCATTTTTTGAAGTTTTTAGTTTTTTTTTAGTTTTTATTAGCCTCTGTTTTTTATTTTATTATTTTAGTATTTTTTATTAGCTTCCGTTATTCATTCTTTCCCCATTCAGCCTCTAGCAGCCATTGGACATCCAAGGAACATAGCTTTGAAACGGATCACCGACACTTTGTACTCGACACGTCTCGTTCCTGAGCTGTGCGGCCTTGTTAGCGTAATCTTTACCTGAGCCTGAGCGAGAAAAAAGTTAAACACTTTTTTAATTCGGGTACAAAGTGTCGCGAGCACAAAATTTCGTGATATCCTTCGAAACCATATTATACATCTGCGTGTTGTCCGTATTGATCATATCCAATCATAGAACAGCTGTGAAAATGTACGGGATGAGGTGATACATGTTTATGGCCCTGAAAACAAAGTTTGATAATAATGAAACCTTTTTTGGGCCCAGAAACTGGACTCTACAATTCTATTATTCACCGAATAATATGAATTGCGAATTTGAATCTGATGTTTGTAAGCTACCAATATCTCTCATCGTCATTTTTTGCAAATAAATCCATTGATATTTTTGAAAATCAATCCTTCTGTATTTTCTGTAACCGCTATGAGGAAACTGTTTATGAAGGAAAAACCTTAACCTTGTTTATTTCGCAAATTTGAAAAACCGCCCATTTGTAATTTCGAGGACGTTGCGATGATGTTCTATGAAATAAGCACGTGATTTCTCCTCTACGAGCTAACATGGGAAAGTTACAAAAGCATGATTATAGTGTTCCATCGTAACCTAAACCCTAATATTTTATATAGCACAAGATGGAAGCACTCTCAGTTTTAGCGACTTAACATCATGCATCTGATTTTTCTATTGGTAAATCTTGCAAAGATTCATGAGAATGTTGAAGTTCAGAGTGCGAAAAGATCTTAGTATCAGGAATGTTATAGAAGAGGCTCTACTACACATACTCTTTACATGCGCTTTGAAGGAAAGATCACTCGAAATTGAAACCCCTAGATCTCTAAACTGTTTCACTTCCGGAAGAGAGTGACCATTCACAGACCCAAAAGGTGAAAAACCTGAAGGGCGAAACGCCCAAAGGCATTTTCGAATTTTGTTACGGTGCTTCTGCACTTTAGAGTTTGAGAAGATATTAATAAATTGATGATTCGTTAATAATTGAAATGAGGGTTTTTATGTGAGATAACGATAGACATGACGGTTAAGGTCCTTATAATATCGCGATAGTACATCAATAATGTAAAAAAGGGGGACCACTGGCTCTCATACGCTTTCACAATGATTCCCTCCTCTTACGCGATCGCAAATTATATTTATGCGTCGCCTCTTTCTCGGGTTTCGTTTTCTCCGTTGAAGGTGGTGGGGATTTTGGCCTACCCATAATGGGTCTATGCTCGAAGTTGATATTAAAAAATTGTTGTTCCTCTTTCTGCGTTGGCCATGGCGTTGTTAGTGCTGGGCCTGAAAGCATGACGCATCTTTTTACTTGGTTCATGTGGACTCTTTTGGGTCCTGCTTGTGGACTTGTTATACTAATGATCGTAAGATGAGGTCGATCGACTTCTAACACTCGATATCGTCCCAGCCATGGAAATCTTAATTTTCTTGACAGTCCTTTAGGGTTGGAAAAATCTTTTAAAAATACTGTTTCTCCTACATTTATTTCGAGAGGTTTTAAATGCGACTTATCTGCTTGCTTTTTAAAAGCGGCACTGCTTATTTGATTCTGTCTTGCGGCTTCTTCCCAGACTGAGTGCAGGGTGGCCACTAATGACGCTTTGTATATTCCAGAATCATCCATGACTGTCTGGCTTGTGTGTATGGGCCCGGTCAGGTCCATGTAGATTTTCTCGAATGGGGCGTGTGCGAAAACCGGTGTTAATTTCTCTCGATTGGCGTCGTTTGGTCTTTTACGCTGGCAAACCTCGCAAGCTCTGCAATTCTTATAAATTTCCGAACGCATTGCTGGCCAAAAGTACTTTCGTTGAATTTTAGCTAAAGTCTTCTTCCAGTTAAAATGTCCTCCTGCTGTAGGTGATACGTGATATGCTGTAAAAACTGGAACTCTCAAGACTTCAGGGGTTAGTAAAACCGTTTTTCGTGAACCTGGATTTTTTGGTGATCGCTCATTTTTATAAACGCATCCGTTTTGTCTTATGAAACAATCCTGAGCTAAATCTAATATCTCTTTTTCTGTATTTTCTTCGTCGGTGATTGTTAACATCTCTCCGCTTATTATCTTTCTAATCAATCTGCATAGTTTGTCTTTAAGCTGTTCTTTTAAGACATCGTATGGCTTGATTTTCTGATATTGTGTGCTTAATATAACTGATATGAAAACTTTAAGGTAGAAAAAAGAGGAAAATTACAGAAAAATTTTACTTGCACAAAATTTTTTTTTTTAAACTGTATTTTATAAAACTAACCTCTGTCAGCTGCTTCGCTCTCACGTGAACTCCATGGGTCTTACTTCCTGCCCATCTTCCGGGGACTCTCTAAAACACTATGGGTTTAACCTTTTTCCCATCTTCCGGGAACACTGAAACTCTATGGGTCTTAGCTCTAGCCCATCTTCCGGGGATACACTGAAATACTATGGGTCTTACCTCTAGCCCATCTTCCGGGGACACACTGAAATACTATGGGTCTTACCTCTAGCCCATCTTCCGGGGACACTGAAACATCATGTTCTTGAAAAGAACCATGAATGCTGTCGACAGCCTTCTTTTTGATTAGGCGCAACTGCGCTTTTCATGCATGAACTACTAAAACGAACACAGTGCAACGAAAAAAAATTTTTTTTTAAAAAAAAAGTGCAGTGGAGAGAGAAGTGAGATTTGCACAACAAAGGGGAAGGGGGGGCCCATGGGAAAGAACCACTCGCTGCTACCAGTAATGTTGGGCATTGCCCGCGAGTGTTCTCTCCCTCCCTTGCCCTTGTATTGCGTCCCCAACACCAAAACACATTGGGTATTAGATATATATTTATTCAGGGACGTAAGATACGAAAGGGGGTCATGTGGTCAGGGCTTGGGGTTCATCCCCCTCTCTCTCTCCTCGATCGCTCTCTGTGGCGTCTTTTATCTTCTTGCTCTCGGCTCCTCCTTCTTAGCAAGCTCCGCCTCCGGCTCTGGAATCATAATGATTAGTACAGGCTTTGAATTGCACAATGATTTATGATATTGCTTACACACCCAAACCAAGGGGGTTAAGAAATGTTGGTAGTGCTCATGCACGAATCTGACTCTCCCTACTGCTGCTAATCACACTAGCAGTGATCTAGCAGGCAGCCACTGGTTCTACCAGAATAGGTCTGTCCTGCATCTCAGGGGAGCGCGTACCCTGCCGCGAGGTGGGAACAAGCGCGAGGAAGAAGAAGAAGAAGATAACTGAAGAGATTTCTGAAAGGCATTCATCGAAGGAATCGATAGAACAAGACGGACTACGGTAAACCAAACAGAGAAGAAAAATGAAATCTCTACATTTAACTTCACATATGAGAAGTTGACAGAAAAAGGGAAAAGGAGCGAGAAAATATGAGCGAAGCAATCAAATGAGAACCCAGTAGTAGAAGTAATCCACCCCCAGGAAAGCTATCGATCCGATCACTACGGAAGACAGAGTAATTGCCTCCTTGAGAAAGAACAATCATGAAGTCTCTCAGGAGAAGCCCAACTCTCGGTAATACAGAGCATGTCAACACGGTTCGTTGAGAGGAAGAAGTCTATAACATCTAGTTTAAATGGCAGAGAACGGAAAGTAAAGAGAAAGCAAGAAAGTGGGGATTGTCGATGACATAACTTTATTTGATTGGTATTGGTAGATATCATTCTCTTTCTTTCTTTTTTCCCTCTCTTAATCTCTTTTTTATCAAATGGTATTGTAATTCTCTTTTACTCTTCCTGTTTTCTCAAAACTTAGTCTCATAACATCTCTATTCTTTTGAACTTCGGTCTTGCAGAGCACGCCTCAAGTTAAATTTTTGGAATCTTCAGCGAAAACTAGTCGATGCTGAAACTGGTTTTAGTAAATGCGCTGTATGAGTTTTTACAAAACAGTTCCCACATTCGGAATCTCAAGCTTTAGAAAATGCGCTGTTGAAGAGGCTTCAAACCGTTTTGTTTGTCTACAACTTTCTAAAAAGTTTAACAGAAATGCGCAATAAAAAGTGCGAAAATCACAATAAGTCTTGCTCAATAAGTAGAATGTTTTAAAGTTTGGCATTAGAGGTAATATATTTGAATTTACCCCACGCCACACTGCGTCTGTGACTTACTGGGTGTGGTGCAGCGAGCAGTGTCAGACAGTGCATTTTCTCTGATATTCTGTAGTATTTTAGTGCGATCTTTTTTCTTATTCATCTCAATTGTCAGCTATCACCTCACGCTTTTTTGGGTCAGTGTGCACCGTCAGACAGTGCAGAGTTTAATTCACCCAGGCAAATAATTCAAAAACTCAGGAATAAAAGTTTTTCAGGTACTTTTCATGTTTTTTCTGCTTAGCATTAAGCAAAGCGGCACTTTTTCACTTTAGCCCCCCTCTCAGAGGTTCAATTGTGTCATACTTCTGACTTATTTACATTTACAATAAATTTTTCATTAAAATAATAATTTTCACATAAAAGAAACAGAAGTATGACACAATTTTTTTTTCAATTGTGTCATACTTCTGACTTATTTACATTTACAATATATTTTTCATTAAAATAATAATTTTCACATAAAAGAAATTATTTTTACATTGAAAACGCTTAGGCTTAGAAAAAAGTTTACGCCAACGAGGCCGTACGGCTTAGCTAACGAGGCCGTATCAAGAAAATGACCCAACTGAACCTCTGAGAGGGGGGCCCCTAAAGTAAAAAAAAGTGCCAGCAAAGCTAACGCTATCGAGGTCTTACTGCTTAGGAACAAGACTGTGCGGCTTAGGAATAAGACCGTAAAATAGTCAGAAACGCAGTTTGGCGTGAGGTAAAACTGATCCGAAATGATATTGCTTTTGTATTCGGAATGACGTTATAGGATTTTTTTTGTACTTTTGCAAGATAGAATGAGACTTAGTGCATAACATTTGACCCGAATGGAAAAATTCCATTTCTGAAACCGCGACGCTGACGCGTCGCGTAGATTTATGGTTTCTTTCATCATTTGTTCTTTTTTTATTAAATGTTCTTTCTTTAAATAAAAAAAGTTGTTGTTTTCTTGCTAAATTGTGAATCAGAATGAGAAACCTGCTCCCTTGTATCAACACAGGCGAAGACTCCTGGAAACCCCCAATGCAGGTCAATTATCCGACTAAGTTCATAACTGAATAATATTTTTCAAGATTCATTAAGGTCTGAACAATTCTCTACAGTCAAGCTCTACAGTTTTCTTCCATCTTACATTTCTCTCAAACTCAATAATAAAATTTCGAAGAGCTTTTTTGGTTAATTAAATTTAGAAAAAAACAGAAAGCAAATTCAGTTTCATTCAATGCTTACCGAATTCCATCAGTTGGGGATCATATGGGATCAACTCTACTTCCGGTCAGACCTCGTCGCTGATCTTGTTTTTCAAGTGGGCTTGCTAAATTGTGAAAAAAACTGCATTTAGTCTGAATTATTTCGTTGTTATAGGAGGACACAGCTTTGCTCACTATCTTCCACTCCCCGTCCAACGTTGATCGACTGGTGCTCACAGAAAGTGACTGCCATGGGTAGGCTCATCTTTACCTATCAAATCGAATATTGTTCAACTTTATTAGTTTAGTTTTTGTTCTTTTCAGACCGTTCTGATACCCTGAAAACTTCTCGCTATTCTATTTTTTTGAGTTTTCACGTTTGTAGTTCCACCTGAGAAAATTTAAGCGTCTTCGAGTTGGTTCCGAATTTCTTTGTACCCAATTTAAACCAAGAATAGCTCCAAAAGTCAGACCGGATGATTCCAGAGCTTATTTCTTCACGAACGTGCAATTTTACATCATATTAAACTACCATTCATTTTAGAAAAAAAACTCGAAGCAATTAGGTATAAAATTCAAAGCCCAATATTTTCCTGGCGAATTCTATGTGAGTTCAATAAAAAAAATTTGAAAACGTTCTCTTGCATCTGTTCTGAAAAGTTGATTTCAATGGAAGCTCCTCCTGAATTAGGAAAATTTTCAAACACAGTATTGGAAGTACCCCTCTGAATGACTAGGCACAATTGTACTTGGAGGTGCACTCTACTTGGGGGAGAGAGCTTTTGTTTTTAGTGTGTTTTAACAAATGTATTTTTTCACACCATTTTCTCTATTTTTCAACAAATTTAGTCGTTGAATCGACAAAAAATTCATAATGTGAGAAATTTTTCATGCGGTCTTGTTCCTGAGCCTAAGCGAGAAAAAACCGTGAATTAACTTGATAAGACTTGATTAAACTACAATATTGTGGCTAATTGTTCCTTACGGCCTCGTTCCTAAGCCGTACGGCCTCGTTAGCATACATTTTAACTACGCCTACACGAAAAAACCAGAGAAAAGTAACCTGACCCCCCCTCAAGTAAACTGCGCCCCTCCCAAGTATCAAAGTGCCTAAGTCCTAATGATTAAGTCCTAACGTCTGCTGGTGGGCTTATATTTTCAATTTTTTGTGTTTTAGTCCAAAGTTTATGCACTATCGTAATAAATCTTTAACTTTCTTGATGAAGTATTCACTTTCGATCCCAGCGGGTCTCCCACCTTAAGCGAGTCTCTGTAGTTTTTTCAGACGCACTATAAACGCAAATTGGTTTTTAAGGTAGAAGAGGTAGTAATCGACGAAATTGACTGAACCAAAAAAGAAAGTGCAACGGGCGGGACCGAACTAAGCCACCTCTCATTTTTCCAATCGAAACTGCCAGCGCATTTTAATTAATAAACGACATAATTTAAGGTGTTCCCCGCGGGAGGTTTGTTATATGCACAATGCGTCTTTCTCCGACCAGTTCAAGGTGCTGATAAACACTACATTCGGGAGAAACGAGCTGGAAGTTCTCACCACAAACGAGAACGCTTCTTATGTCGTGTGCCAGCGGTCAGTTCTTCCTGGAGTTTTCAAGGGTAATAGGGTGCAAACATTCTTCCGCGTTTGCGTTCAAAATGAAGGTAATAGCGGGTAGAATTCGCATTCGGATTATTATCATAAGTTTATAATAATAATTTATCTACATTTTTCAATGCAAAAATGTGGCGATAAGCACAGAATTAAGAAAATATTCACGAAACGAGAAAAAAGGATCAAATTATTTTAATGGTAATAAACGAAAAAATTGTTTTATCAAGATAAGTAAGCGTTCATTGTGACCTCAATATTTATACCACATGTTTATAGCGAAAGGGTGTGTGCTAGTAACGTTCTTCCTCACACAGAACGCAAGGAGTGAAAGAGAAAATTAGCTTGCGTCCTGAAATTCATAGCGAAAAAGGCGCGTCTTATTAACGTTTTTTGTTGTTGCGTCTTCAGTAATCATTCTTGCTAGAGCTAATAGCGAATGAATGGTGTGTTCTTTAAACATTTTCGCGGGATGATAGTTGAGAGAGTGGCGGGTAAAAATTTATAAAATGATATTAGTATTCTATCGTGTTTCAGAGAAAAACGCATAGATTCTTGTCTGTCTGAGTTACACTTATTGCAAGTTATCCTCGATTCAACGTCTGTTTCATGCGTTAAAGAGAATATGGGTAGTATAGCTCGTCAAAGGAGGGCGATGCCGGACCGGCCTGGGCATGCCACCGGACAAAACATCAGCCGATACTCCGCTATACTTTTCAATGGCGAGTCGAGGCGCCAGTAAAATAACCGCTTGCCCTTCTCCGGTTAACGAATGGGTCTCGCCAAGAGGATCGCCGACTGCGGTGCGAGTGTAGACGGAGAAAATCTCTCCGGACTCACAAGGATCCTCACCACCAACCTATCGCAAAAGGACTCCCCTCGACAGGACCTATGGGCAAGACAACAACAATTAAAGAGAATATAAAAATTCCTAATGGGCGGATTTACAGAGGCTTGTTATCAAAGCAGTTTCAGGACAGAAACTTAATTAGTCGAATAATAATTTTTCATCAGCTCTTTCCAACCAGTCAACTTTGGTGAATACATTTTGGATGTCGGAAGATGTTTGATGAGCAATCCTGTCAAAGGAGAAGACCACAACGAATTAGGTTAGTCTTGACCAGCTGTTGTCGAGAATCAAACACGATTATTGGTCAGTAGTTTATGACATTAAAGATCTCGAAAACTCCGCCAAGTTTTTCCGAGGAAAAAGCAGTTACTTGTGAAAAAAAGCCCCTTGCCCCTACCAGTCCTTTTTCCTATCGTGCTCTATCAGACGGGCGCACAAAAGTAATAAAGCTCCAAACATTCTTAGCTCACCTTCTACAGATTTCTTTCACTAGATGTCACCTTAGCTTACAAGCGTGACAAGTACTCATAAGCTTCCTCGCAGCTTATAACCGATTATTCTTAGAATTTTAGTGTCGCTCATGAAAACTTCTTCTTCTTCTTCCTCGCGCTTGTTCCCGCCTCGAGACAGGGTACTCGCTCCCTTAAGATGCAGGACAGACCTATCCTGGTAGAACCAGTGGCTGCCTGCTAGATCACTGCTAGTGTAATTAGCAGCAGTGGGGAGAGTCAGATTCGTGCATGAGCACTACCAACATTTCTTAACCCCCTTGGTTTGGGTGGATCTGTCCGGGGTGGGAGTCGAACTCGGGACTCTTCGCACAATGGTCTAACACACTAACCACTATGCCACGCCCGGACATCGCTAATGAAAACTAAACAACCTTTATTCAAACGGGGGAAACTATCTTCATCTGAAACAAATCCATCTTGATTTTAATAAGCATCTCTTTTTGAATCATATAGAAATAGCAATCGGGCTCTTTTCAGGAGCTCTCAAAACTTTTTCGAGTTCTAGTCCCTGTTTTTTCTTCATTATTCAAGAAAAGCCTTGTCAACAATCCTCATCCACCTTTTGAACGGTAAAAGCTCTTTTTCTGTGACACTCTTTTTTAAGTGTAACTCAGACTCATTCAGAACAAATAATTTTTTACAACAGGTTACTACGCTTTCTTTGGGTTGCTGATGACTCTGCTGGTTGTGGTAGACTTCTGGGAGTTCTACATCAAGAATGAGATCTCGCGCATCTCCATCCAACATATCCCCTACACTGGAACGCCACTGGCCCGAAGTGATGGCCGCCGACTCGCCTCCATCAACGCTTTTAGAGGGTGAGTTCAAAATGTTTCTTCAACCCGCAGTGTGTGTAAAATCTATGCGCGTTTCAAGAACTAGTAATACAAATGCGCTTTAAAAGAGTTTTCCCTAACAGGCAGTTTCCAGGGTCCTTCTCTCAGGAAATCTACTGGTAAAAGGGTAGGATTTCTTCATAGGGACTTAATAAATTGTTCTGCGCTTGGAAACTATAAAATATTGTGATATAGAGTTTTTGACAGTTTCAAATCAGATAAGTTTGAACTCATTAATCAAAAGAAGAAATCTCAAAAATGCCTTTTATGCAGTCTCGCCGTTGTTCTCATGGCATTCGTGAACACGGGAGGAGGCGGGCTGCCACTCTTCAGACATTCTTACTGGGATGGAATCACCATTGCTGACATCGTATTCCCCATGTCGGTGTTCTTTACGAATTGCTCGTGAATTAGAAAGCTTCCCATGTCGGTGTTCTTCACGAATTGCTCGCGAATTAGAAAGCTAATAATGTCGGTGTTCTTTACGAATTGCTCGCGAATTAGAAAGCTTCCCATGTCGGTGTTCTTTACGAATTGCTCGCGAATTAGAAAGCTAATAATGTGGAATGGGTGAACTTTGATGAACCAAAATTCAGAGCCGTAGGTTGAGCAAAAAATCTCTAGAAGTGAGGAAAAATATTCGCAGTAATCCGTGATATAAGGAGAATTCAGCTTTAGGTTTCCTTTATACATGTTTTTGATACCCTCTGCTAGCGGAACGAATGTTTCTAGCCAGTCGTACATTTCCAATATTAGTATGCGGAAGGCCAGGTGTACCATCGGATATTTGGTGGGTGAAATTTCCTTAATGTTATCTTCTGAGTCTTTTGGGCCACGGTCAGGGGTTTTTTAGTGTGCAAGAGAAAAGAACAGAAAAAATTTTTTTTTTCATATAAGGGTCCCCCCCTTATGATTTGGAAAAGAGAGGCGCACCGACAGAAGATCTTACATGAATATTTAACCCCTGGCCACGGTAGAAAAGTTCAAGTTTTACCTTCTGTTCTAGGGTTTCTGTCTCTCTCGAATTCCAGCGGTTTTCTGTTCCCATTTCCGAAGCAGATATAAGAAGAAAAATCACTTTTTCTTCGACAAAACTACTCGATGATGCTTTCGGCTCATTCTCCTTCCTGTGGGGGCTCATTCTCCTTCCTGTGGGGGCTTATTCTCCTTCCTGTGGGGGCTTATTCTCCTTCCTGTGGGGGCTCATTCTCCTTCCTGTGGGGGCTCATTCTCCTTCATCTGGGCCTCTGTATTCTTTTCGAACGCATTATAAAACCCCTGCTTTGGGTCCACAGAGATCACTTCGATATTTTCTTTGTACATTCTCAAAACGTGTACGCGATCACACTTCGCAGAAACGAATGAAGAAGAATACTGCAGGTTTCTCTTCTGCTTGGGCCTCTCGATGCAGGCAAGCATCGCTTCTCGCAAGGCACTCCGCTTCGGAAAGCTCTTCTACAGATGTGCTCTTCTTTTCGCAATCGGCGTCTTCGTCGTCAATGGCGGATAGTTAGTTGTTCATTCTTCTTTTCCGTTTTTTCAATACTCAATTATCTCCTTCCTCCCCCTCTCTCCCACCTTTTCTGAACTGGTTTACTCTAAATCACATATAAGCTCAGAAATACGCTATTTTCTCACCAAGAAACCATGTCGCCATGAATGGGGCCCAGAAGAGCCGAAGAAGTGCTCCCCTCCCTTTTTTGAATGTATGCTAAGATGTGCATCGTACGGAACGATTGGAATAACAACGTCTGATACTGGATACTAGAGAAAACGAATTTCGTGATGCAGTATCACCTGAGAAAGTCAAACTACTCCTATACTTTACAGTGAGCTATACTTTACAGTAAGCTAGAGAAGATCCGCCTCCTTGGAGTCCTGCAGCGACTTGCACTGTGTCAACTGATAGCTGCGCCACTTCTCAAAATGACGGTTTCGGACATTCCGGAGGCAGAAGCTTTCACTGAGGTAAGCCATGGATATCTCTTCCGGAACTTTATAAGCTCTGACTTATAAAAATAGAACGGTTTTGAAAGAGAAGAAACTGAATAGGAAAAAAAAGTGGTGTTGTTGTTGTTGTTGTTTGCACATAGGTGGGGAGTCCTTTGGGATAGTTTTTTGAGGATCCTTTTGAGTCCGGAGAAAAAAAGTGGTGTTGTCAAACATATGGATATAAATTTTCACGAAAACGTGATGTAAAAAAGAAAATAATATGAATAGCGGGGTATGCTTGAATCGCGAGATATTAAATCACCAAATATAGGACTTCTAGAATTTTTTTAAATGTTCCAACTCAAAAAATAAGACTTCTGCCAGAGACTTCAAAATTCTTCGGCGTTTATGTTATGCCTATTTCATGTGTACGTCATGCAATAGCATTTATAAATTATACTATATGAATCATTTAAGTAATCACTCCAGGTAGGCACTATCAACGGCTTCATGAGGGGATTATGCGGATCTTTGAATTTTTTTAGTTGTTTTAGAAATTTAACTTGATAATTATATTCGATGAACTATTTTATTTAAATCACGATTTGTGTGGATGTATTGAAAATGAGGTAGCTAGGGCATAAAGTTATTTAGTTTGTAAGTAAGGTTATTTAGCCTTTAAATTAGGTTATGTTTCTCAGAAATTAAGTGATTTTGCTTATGAATAAGTGACAAGTTTTTTGTCTTCAAAAACAGGCGGCGACGTACGAGACCGTAGGTGAAGGTGAAGAAGAAGAAGAAGAAAGCGCTGACACCATGCGTCTTCTCTCCATCAGGGTAATATTATCTCTCCTTACCGCTGCCGACTGATGTAGCGAAAATAGAAATTTAATGCTTTTAAACTCGAAAAAAGAACCCGGTTTTTGAAGACTAGAATCTAAGCTTCACGGAACAGTCTTAGCGAGAAAAATATTCAGAGATCCATGCTATCTTATTTCCTAGATAGATAATTTTTGACGAGTAGAAAAGAACAACACTAGGTGTCTTAAAGTTTAGGAGGAAAAAAATTGAAAACAGAAAACCAACCCTGTCAATATAGAAGTTTTTTGAACAAATTACAAATAATACTGGTTGAAAATACACTGAATATTGTTTTTTTAAGAGGCAAATTTTCGTATACTCGGGTTCGTCATTACTGGTTTCTCACTTTAAAGGCAGAAAAGTGAAGGCTGCTCTTTCTCTACTTATCTCAAGGCGTTAAATGAGAACGGTCTAAGGCATGTTTGTACGCGCCGAGCGAGTGGAAAAAGGAATGGGGGAAAGGCAAAAAGAGTGAAAAGAGAAGTAGAGAAAAAGTGAAACAGAACGGAAGGAGAAGAGAATGTAGATCACTCTCGGCGCGAACATGTATGCGCCAACATAGCTGGTACGGTAACATGTATGCGCCAACATAGCTGGTCCAGCAACCATTTAACACCTGCTTATCTCTTCATCGAAATTATTGTCTTGAGTCTTTAGGCTTTTTGTTCGACAAATTTTCTGCCCTCTGTGGGCCTTTGTTTTTTTCTCTCGATAGAAATCGTAATAATGAGCGTAGTCCCCATCGTCAACAGAGATGATTTCATAAAGACAGAGCAGATCTTTTATAAACATTCTCTTATCTATTTTCTAAAGTCTTTCATAATGAAAGACTTTCTATATTGTTCCTCCATATCAAGTAGAATGAATAGAAGTGAGATGTTTTAAAGATATATGTTTCGTGAATGTTTTCTTAATTCTGGGCTTATCGCCACATTGAAAAATGTAGATCAATTATTATTATGAAGATATAGTTTCAAATATTCCCGCCTAAGAAGGCGTTGTTTCTCTACCTCACTATTTTTCTTCCACTCTCCAGCATGTTTGAGCTCGATCGTCTAAACCATATTCTACATTCCAAAATCTCAACGTGCAATGTTCTGTTTCGTACTTGATCAGTAACTGAAACGATATTTGAACTGTGTTTTAAATTTCCTCGCGCTTGTTACCGCCTCGTGGCAGAGTACGCACTCCCCTGAGATGCGTGACAGATCTATTCTGGTAGAACCAGTGGCTGCCTGCGTGCTCTGCTAGTGTGTGTAGCAGCAGTGGGGAGAATCAGATTCGTTTAATGTACTGCCAACATTTCTTAACCATTAATATGGGTGGAACTGTCCGAAGTGGAGTTCGAACTTGGGACCCTTCGCACAATAATCATGCACACAAACATTATTATATTCCTGGAATAATATTGGAACTGTGTTGAACGGTATAAACTATGGTGCTTCATGTCTATGACATTGATTACAGAACGATTCAAAAAATTAATTCCGCAGGGATTCGCGTCTTGCATCTTCAACCGCCATTTCGTAGGAGAGTGGCGATTCGTCGGCGTCGCACATATTGTCACTTACTCTGCGGTGGCGGCGCTTCTTGGCGTCTTTTACGCTGTAAGCTGGAACAGCTGCCCAAGGTTAGGCGGACGCATTCTATCCAGAAAAGCTATAAAATTCGAGTGAATCAGTCGTTAAAGCGATAGGTCTATGGTTCTGTCAGCACGCGTGCTCAAATTTTATGTACGACTTGTTTATTTGTAATTACATCTACATATATACATACATATATGAAACCGTCCACATGTCAATGAAATGAGCCGCGAGTGTAACATGAGAACCTTCAAATTAAGTTTCTCTTTTTGAAAGTTTTTATGAAATAAAATCTGAAAACGCACGAGAATTGGCAAAGATTCATCAACATTTTTGTCACACTGATTATTCGTGGGAGATTCATTAATTCATTTATTCATTAATTCATTTATGAACATTTAAAATTAAACAAAATTTTAAAATTCCAGTTGAACATAAAACAAATTGTTAAGTTACCGTTGTCTCACACCATGAATTGAATAATATAACAATTCCTTGATACCGAAAATTGGAATATTTATAAAATCTTCTTTTTTTCCGGATTTTGCAGCAATGGGCCTTACTATTATGTGACTGGTGTAAATTGAACTCTCTTTTACACCAAATTCTCCAAACAAAAGAGAAGGTATATAAAGGTCGCTAGAGATTTCTCGTCTTTCTCTCTCGAAAGTTTGAAATGATGAAAAGCTGTGTAATTTTTGTAGAGGCTATGCCGGCCCAGGAGGTCGTGACATGAATGGGACGGTTCGCTTCTGCACCGGGGGTATTTTCGGAGGCGTAGACCGCTGGGTCCTCCGCAATCACATCTACAAATGGCCAACCAGCAAGGCTTGTGCCTTCAAATTTTTAAAAATCGAGTTGGGGAGGCAGCAAGCAGTCCAAGGTGTTACAGCCGTGGATGCTGAATACAATATGCAAAAAGAAGAAACCAGGGAAGGGGGAAACTTGTTACTTTGTTATATGTAGATAGATAGGCTCTCACAATAATTCTGATGGCTTTTCGCTATTAAATTTATTCATATTCGAAATCGAGCATTGATGAAGATCAGTTTACAATGAAATATGAACAATTCATTGGAACCTTAAAAAGGTAAGAATGAAAAACTAATTTTGAAACTAAAGCGTAAACTCATTTCAGCCGTGATTTTTAACAGGCCAGTCGTCATATTCTTATCGTCAGAAAAGAAATAAATAGTAGTTTTTAGAAATAAAATTGTGAATATAGAATTGCGTTCATGAGATAACGACATCGAGGTTCCAAATTTCGCCATAGGCTTGTAGCTCAGACTCAGCCACTTCAATAGATGAGAAGATGGCCACTCTTAACAAAAAATTTATAAAAGGTTGAGGGTAATCTTTTGTCTAATATGAATATCTGGGGAAAAAAAGAGCCAAAGATGAAATTTGAAGACCTTTCATCAATAATTTTATTGTGTGCTTTCTTTTTGATAAAATTTCATAAAGTTCTCAAATATTCAAGTTTTAAAGGGTCTTTACGATTCGATGCCATTCGACCCAGAAGGACTTCCCACAACCTTATTCGCACTTCTCAATGTCTTGGCGGGCTCACACGTGAGTCTTCATGGGAATAAATTTCTTTTTTTTTATTGAAACACTACATCTGATGTTCAAAAACAGATTTTTGTATTGTAACTCTAAAATTCTTTTCTCTCTTTTTTTCTTCTCTCTCTCTCTTTCTCTCTTCTTTGTTTGAATTGTTCTCTAAGCAGATGGCGTAGCATGTTCTAGGCCGGCATGATTCTCCGCTACCACGCGACAAGAGGCAGCCAGCAATGCCGCCTTTTCTTCTACGGTCTTCTGTACGTGGCGCTTGGTGTCGGCCTCCATCACACCATCATCCCTATGAACAAGAACATGTGGTGCGTCATTCATCATCTAGATCTTACGGAGTAAGGCGCTTGCTATGAGAAATAAGGGTGGAACAAGTATACAACATATAAAAGATTAAGGGGTGGAGTGCGAAAGAGAAAAAGCGATGTAAGCTTCTTGTTTAGATTAGCCTACAATGTTTCCGAATTCCCATTGAATACGAATTTTGGTAAGGTGCAAATTTTTCACCTGAAAATGAAAAAAAATTCACCTGGAACGAAATTTAAAGAATTTGAAGAAAAAACAGAAGCCTGCAAGAGAAATATTAATAATAATAAAAACCTTCCTAATAGCGTTTTCATGCTTTCTGCTGCAGGTCTCTATCTTATGCTGCAGGTCTCTATCTTATGCCCACTTCACGATCGGCGTTTGCTTTCTCCTCTACTTTCTTATTCGTTTCTTCTGTGATCGCAGTAACTCGTTCCTCACTCTGAGAGCACTCCAGAATGTTGGTGAGTACGGCGTTCATAGAATCGGGGCTCTCAGGGGTCTGCACACATTTACATGTATGTATGTAGGTAGACAGTTATAGAAATAGAAATTTGTGAGCTCTTCATACTTGAAAAATTTTTAGACAGTGAAAGTCTTTGTCGTGCAAGCGTGGAGATGCGGTGTATGTTCAATGCTAAGTGTTTGGAGGTTTCGCTTTATTTCAAGCATCATCAGCGATATGCAATCACCCTCATAATTGACTAATTAATTTTTATTTTTCACTTTTCTCTGCCTTTGTTTTTGCAGTCTCTCATCATTTACTTTTCTTCTGCCGACGTCCTTTAAAATAATTTAGTTTAGAAAGAAAAATAAAAGCTCTCAGCAGGCTGATTTGTTCTTATGCTCATCTGTTTCAGGAGACAGTGCTTTGATCATCTACATTCTCCAGGAGCTGTTCATCAAACGGGCGCCGTACCAGTTCTACGTCGGTATAACCCAGTATGCCCGTATTCTCATTTCCCTCTGGGCGGTAGTCCTGACTTTCTTCGCAGGTGCTTTCATCCGCTACAAAGATATCCGTTTCAGTCTCTGAACACCCGGCACTTCTCAAACCTTCATGTGAATTTTTAAACAATGGTCTTTTCTCGGTTGTTAAACGTAACCGTATCTTTGGATTCTCCTTTTTCTCCATTCCTCATGGGTTTGTTGTAGAGTAGAAATTGAATGAGCTATACTTCTTTTTTTAGTTCGTTAAAAGTACGGGACCAGAACGCGTTTTTATAACTAAGAAAAGCAATGTCCGAATAGAGGGCGATTTCTTCTCTAGTGAATTCTTCGCCCACTTACGCGTTTTGTTTGGCATCTTTTCAAAAGCGTGTAATGTGTCCCTGTTTATTGGCGTAGAGCGCGAGTTTCCCGTGAAATCGTTCATTTCCGCCCTGTCAGAAGATCTGAACTTGGCGAGTTTTGAAAATGCATTCATTATATTGAGTCGAACATGATGATTTACCCGCTAGAACGTAGCATAATATTGATTCGATGCGTGTATAGTTCTTGTCTGCATATCTGATCCATTTCAATTAGTTTAATCAATTTTCTGTGCGGAATACCTTTTTCATCTTTGTGTTCTACAAGACTGGTTCTGGAGGCTGCAGTAGAAACACTATTTTTCTCGTTTCAAATTATCCGTTACCTGAAAAAATCCATATTTTCGGGATCACTTAAATGATATTGTTCTCCTAATTTAGTTGGAAATTTTCCGGAATTCTCATGAGCTGCATAAGTAAGTTGCACAGATCTGTGAAAAATCCGACGAAATTAAGCGACACAATTAGAATGCTGTCGTTATCGACTTCTGACCTCTATTATTGTCACTTCTGACCTCTATTATTGTCATTAGGTGCTGCAAAAAGCTTCCATCGATACGTTTAACTTTTTTCTAAGGACAGCTGTTCGAGGTTTGGAAACAATTTGTTACACTGCCTATTCCGTATCTTTTTCGTTATAATTTTTTGAAATGAAATTTTTTGCCTCAGAAGCTTTTTTTTCGTTGAAAATAGATTAGTTTTCAGCTCGTTTTGGAAACTTACTTGAGCTTCAGATGACGCTAGTTCTTGTTTATTTCAATTGATTTCTCAGAGAGCTACAGCTAGGATTTTTTATGATTATACTGAGGAGATGAAAACTCAGAGAACCTTCGAAAGTTCAGGTCACAAGCTTTAATATCAGGTCGCTCGCTAAACATGATCACTTATGATTATCAGCTTCAGGAACAGAAGATTCAGTACAAAAACTAGAATTGGTAAATTGAAAACCTCGCTCCTTTTTAATTGATGCTTCGTTTAATGAAATTCTCATATCAATTCTCCAATATTTCAGCTTCACGACATGTTTTTTGTATTTAATTTTTTGAATTTGTTTAACTGTGAAATACTTTTTTTTGATTACGAGACAACTTTTCTGTTCCACCCATATCGTATTTATAGTTATTCAGAAGATTTCGGTCCTGTATTTATTTTGATGAGAAAGTCGGAAAAGTTTTTGAGTTCTAAAGAATCTTTTTTTTCTTATCAAAGTGTGTTGACATCACCGATCAATTCAGAACCTCAAATTTTTTTACACTTTTCTCAAATCAAATTTGTCGAATATCCGTCAAAATCAACTCTAAAACTCTCCAAAACTTTTTAAAAGTAAGTTTCGCGTATAATATGAATATTTTTGACCCAGCTGTCATGCTCATTTCGAAGGAATTTCAAGATGCTCTGATTTCTTCATTAAATAGGACTTGCAGCGTCATGTCTGTTCAACACTATATTGGTTCTGTTCTCGGAAGAAAGAATTTTGCCTCTACCAAATCAATCGAATCGTGTTTTTTCTGGGTTTTTTTAGAGTTAATGTTTTTGGCGTTGCTGTCCTGTGAATATTCGGATAAAAAAATTCTGCGGATGATTTTTCGAGAAGAAAACTCCACTTTTTCACGAGTAAACGAAGCACGGTTGAGAAGCGGCGGTCTCTTAAAAAGTCTTCAAATAACCAATTATAGTAGTATTCAAAACCATAGCAAAATCCTGGTATCTGGTATTATAAATATATTTATCAGCTTGTATTTAAAAATAAGGTCAATCATGTTTGGAAAAAAACATGATGTTATAAAACTTTGAATTTACAGTCAAAAACCTTAACGAATTTACAGTCAAAAACAAAAAACCTTAACCCAGTAAAATTCGAGTAATCTTCAATTTGCAAAATACAATAAAAATTTTATTTCAATGGAAGTCCATCTTAAATCATTCAAAAAATACATTTGAAAAGACCCCAAACTCGATAGAAGTCCTAGGCGCTTTGCTTGCCACATTGTTTCAGCTGAAATAAATAATACTTTATTGCACAGTGCGAGTTGCGAAATCCATAAAAGAGCGATAATGTTATCAGTTGAAATCATTTCACATGATTTTCACTTTTTCAGTGAAAAAAGGGAGAAAATCAAAGTTGAAGATTTAGGCAGAACTGTTCAAATAGAAGAAATAGTTGGGAACACTTTTAAGGGAAAAAAGTATATAGGGAGAAGAAGAAAAAAAATTAAATAAAATGAGCGCAGTGAAATGGGAGAACAAAAATTCAAAAGTACATCTCATTTCGGTTCGTTTGAAACCTATTTGTTGCAAGTTCGAAAACAAGCTGAACGCTAAAAAAGACATTTTGATACAGAAAAAAGTGTACCCATAGTTAATCTAAGCAGAGAGGGCAGAGTAAACATGCTCAGTTTATCCATGTGAACGTGTTCTTATTCATGGAAATTCGCTCATGTAAAGCTTCTCAAGAGTGTTCTTCATTGCTGCTTGCGGAAGCTTTCTTCCGTTGCCTCAGCAGAATTCTATGAACTATCGTAGGCATACGTCTTCAATTGGAGAAATATGATATTGCTTTTCTGGCGTATACTCAGTCGAATCGAGAACGTTCCGTAAGCTTGGCAGGTTATGCGGCTTTTCCATTCAAGTTAGTCCTATCAAGAATGATTTTGGGTCATGAGCCCGCTTGACGCTTGAAAGTCTTTCATAAAAAGGTACTATTGATTTTGTGTTTAGTGTTCTTCAGTGCTTCATTTTCTTTCTATAGCATTTGATTGTTTGAGTGTAGGAATTTCTAGAGACAAAAAAAAACTGGTTCATATACATAAAATAGATGCTTTTTGAAGGAGCGAAATATTATTTAAAAGTTTTTTAAGTACTGAGTGACACTCAAAAGTTAATTAGGGTTAATTAGACAAGGAGGTTAATTAGACAAGGAGGTTAATTAGACAAGGAGGTTAATTAGACAAGGAGGTTAATTAGACAAGGAGGTTAATTAGACAAGGAAAGTCTTTGTCGTGCCAGTAAAGAGATGCGTTTTTTTCGTAAAAAAGGGTTCGGACGTTTCGCTTTATTTAAAGCATCATCAGTGATATGCAATTACCCTAAAGCAGAACGAAATTGGTTAAAACAAAGAGAGAAATCATAATTCACATGAAAGTTATCTCAATACAAGAGAGGAAAACTCCTAAAGAAGTAAAAAGATTTTTAGTGAGATATAGAAGCGAAATATGGCGAATCTCGCGTTACAAAGCGAGATGATTGGGTAGAGGTAGAGCGACTGGGTAGAGAGATAAGAGTTAGTTGAATGATTTCCTCAGCGAGTTCATTTCGGTTGCTCAAGTCAGGAGCATTGGTATTCATAAGAAGGGCTTCGGTTAGACGTTGACGAACAATATTCGGTTCAACTTGGAGTATAACACCGGATAGAGTCATCTTTGAGCTAGAATGTATAAAAAGAGCATATTGAGTTATATTCATGCACATGAAATCGTATAAATACAACATGAAGTGTTACAGCTGCCAATTTTCCCATTAGTGCAGAAAATACAAGACCTAGGTTTGGAACAGACATTATCATGAGACCGATTGCGGCTAAGAATTTCTTAGAGAAGGAGCAATCTTCTCAACAATTTCGATGTTTTCAAGATCAACATCATGCATGGCTCTACGTATGTCCTTAGTAAACGTATCTGAGATGTAAGGAGTAGTACATAAAAACTATTCAGCCCTCATTTCGCACTTTCGGTTGCTGTGTCTTAGAGATTTGAGTTTTTCCAGACACAGTATAACCGTTTTGAGAAAGGATAGACAGAGCTTTTGCTCTTGATTCTCTGCGAAACTCGGATGAACTTACAGAAGAAGCGGTACGATAGTACTAGATACAATCGCTCGTTTTACGTGAACAGGATGAAATGATGATGAATGAACGATAATGTTTTTGCAAGATGGTTTTCTATACCATTTCGTGAGAATCTTATCTCCAGATTGTAAAATTGAAATATTCAGATAAGGAAGACAGTTGCCTTTTCGCCTTTTCTCTAGTCAGGTTATGAGAGGCACCTTTCCATTGATAATTGTGAACAATACATCAATGGCTCTCTGATTAGTACTGATGACAATGTAATCGTCAATATAACGCTTGAAAAGGACGATGTCATGATTGGGAGCTGATTCTTCAATCGAATGCATGAATGAAACAGCTAAGAGAGGGGCGAGGCGATTACCCATTGCTAGCCTCTATTCTGGAAGAAGATCTTACAGAGAACGAAAAAAATCGGCATGAGAGGCATAATTCGAGAAGATGATGTCTGTTCCAAACCTAGATCTTGTATTTTCTGCCTTAGTGGGAAAATTGGAAGCTGTAACACTTCAGGTTGTATTTATAAGATTTCATGTGAATGTGGTAGCTTCTATATAGGAAAAACTGGCCGACCATTTCACATGAGGGCCTCCGAGCATTCTCCAGCGGGTAACAACCCCCATGCTCCATCCTATATTTCGAATGCATTTGCTCAACATGCTATTCTCAAAAATTCTGGCTCAAAGATGATTCTATCCGGTGTTATACTCCAAGTTGAACCGAATATTGTACGCCGACGTCTAACCGAAGCCCTTCTTATAAATACCTATGCTCCCGACCTGAACAACCGAAATGAACTCGCTGAGGAAATCATTCAACTAACTCTTATCTCTCTACCCAGTCGCTCTACCTCTACACAATCATCTCGCTTTGTAACGCGAGATTCGCCATATTTCGCTTCTATATCTCACTAAAAATCTTTTTACTTCTTTAGGAGTTTTCCTCTCTTGTATTGAGATAACTTTCATGTGAATTATGATTTCTCTCTTTGTTTTAACCAATTTCGTTCTGCTTTAGGGTAATTGCATATCACTGATGATGCTTTAAATAAAGCGAAACGTCCGAACCCTTTTTTACGAAAAAAAAAAAACGCATCTCTTCACTGGCACGACAAAGACTTTGCCTGTCTAAATATTAAAAGTGTTTCTGAATTAGCAAATAATATATACAGATGAAGCTGTCTGATTTGCTGGAAACATAGTAATTTCATATTGGGTACTATTTCATATTAGGTACTTACAGGCTGCTTTATCTTCTGCTTGTGTATTCTTGCAAGAGGAGAAACACAAAAAACCGCAGGTTAGTTTATGTGAGCGATTTAGCGGTTATCGAGCTGAAGAATCTTATAGTTCTTGCTTCAGAATATTGGAGAGCATATATACACACTAAAAGCCTCCATATGTGCAGATCGTGTGTTTTTTTAAGTGAGCTGCAGTGTTAAAGCCGACTGTGAGCCTGTGAGCCTTTTCAAACCGTTTATTTCAGTTCTTCAAAGCATTTTCTCTCAAATTACTGGTTAAACTCTTCGGTAATACGCATTTCTTCATTTCTTTGTCTTCTCAAGTTTGAAAATGTTCACTTCACTGGGAATCAATGTGATGAAATCACCAAGTTTAAAATTTCAAGTTCTCGAGAGAAAAAAAACACTTCATTAGCATATGAGGAGCAGCGAAAATGAGTTCACCCTTACTTCAAACATCGGGGTTTTTTTTCTCTAAGATTCCGAAAATCAAAATCAGTAAAAATTGAAGAAAATAGTTGGTTCAAAAATAATTTGTGATAAAGCTGCTTTTCGCAGCCTTGAGAAAGCTCTTCCTCCATCACAGTCAGCGACTGTACCGATTCATCATGTCAGAGTACGACAAAGACCTGGCACCCATATACCCTACGCGTATGATTTGAGGCTTAGTTCGACTGATCTATACTATGTCAAATACGGACTGATCTATACTATGTCAAATACGGACTGATCTATACTATGTCAAATACGGACTGATCTATACTATGTCAAATACGGACTGATCTATACTATGTCAAATACGGACTATCTATACTATGTCAAATACGGATTGATCTATACTATGTCAAATACGGATTGATCTATACTATGTCAAATACGGACTGATCTATACTATGTCAAATACGGACTGATCTATACTATGTCAAATACGGACTGATCTATACTATGTCAAATACGGACTGATCTATACTATGTCAAATACGGATTGGTCTATACTATGTCAAATACGGATTGGTCTATACTATGTCAAAAAAACTTCAAGGCCTAGAGTATATATACTGACTTCCTTTAATCTTTTTTTTTCTTCTAAAAAGTGATTCGCTCGGGCCAAAAATTAAAATCTGAAGCCTATAATCGTTTTCGGCTCAAAATCAGTTCGTTACGGTAAAGTTCAGACATTTATCATACATAGTGTGTTTGAAAATAGACTTGGCTCGATAATAATGACTATATCACTGGTTTCAATCATAATAATGACTGGTTCAATATATTTCTTAATCCGGTTACCCTGTTTGTGTGGGTTTTATTCTTCTCACGACCGTGAGATTGTTAATGTCTTGTAATATCAGTTTGAATACAATCACCTCTCTCGTATCATCAAGGTTACGCCAATGTGACAACGGAGAACATTGCTCCTCTAGTGGTCGTCATGAGTGTAGCACACGTTTACATCACAGGCTTGGTTGGTGTCGTTTTGATCTACAGTTACCGTTTACTGAATTATCACACGGTGAAAGATCTATTGAATGGCAATGGTTGATCGACATATTCGTGAGAGGTTAACAAAAAAGTGAAACTGTAAAAACTCGACTATCCTAATAACTGTTGTCAACGAAAGAGAGAGAAAAGAGAGAGAGATAGAGAGAGAAATTTAGAAAGAGAGGAAGAGAAAAAGAGAGAGACTGCTGAGTTTTTATGTCGGAAACAGTCTTCAGGAAGAGAAAGATCAACTCTTCCGAGTCATCATCGGATATTATCTCTCCTATGTGGACGAAAGGCTCACATGGGACCCATCCAGCTTCTTCAACATACGAAAGATATATGTGCGGTCACAAAGAATTTGGAAACCGCCGATTTCACCCTCACTCTGGTCTCGTTAACTGAAAATTGTCGTCACAATTATAATATTATTGTTATATTCATTTATCACGGGAAGAAGTTGAGCAAATAAGATTGATGAATAAGACTAAAAACTTACATGTAATTCAAATAATAAATAAAAAAAGCTTCATGGCAGGGATACTGAAGAAGATTCAGGATGCGGATTATTAAGCAGAAATATAAAAAGTATTTATAAAAGGAGACAAGCTAAAAAGAAAAATTCAGTTACTGTGAACTCATAAAAGCCGTCACAACGCAACATATCCGTAAAACTATAAGAGAAAAACAAGCTTCTCTCCTGGCAACCGCTTAAGAAAGAAAACCCAAATTTGTAGAATCTTCCGTTGTCCCGACTTCTCATTATCAGTTTCATTCGGCATTAATCGCGAGTGATACACAACCCGCTTTTAAATTAAAAGTAGCACAAATGAATTACTTCTATCCAAAGTGTTTCCAGAAGAAATCATAATGATTGGATTATTGATTGATGGGCTGAATATTTATTGTTTTTGTTGCTGCTCCGGTTAAAGCGAATAAATGTTGTTCTTGTTCAGCAGCAGTGTCCACCAGTTGTATCAAGATGACGTCGCTCACGCTACAGTCAGTTCATTTGCGCTACGTCTAATTTTTTACCATTTTTTTCTTATTAATTTTTCAACTCTTGATAATGCTGATCATTCAAGAAACGATTTTTACAGGCGCAAGAAGAATAAAGAGTTAAACATGCAGATTCATGAGGTGTTGGCTGATAACTCTTCCAACAAAGCGATTACACTATCGATTAAAAAAGTGTTAATCAACTGCTAAAGATTAATAACAAATTAATTTATTCATTATTGTTAATAGGATTAATAGGGTGCATTCCTTGTTTGGCGAGCATACGTATGTACAGAGTGAAGCAGAACTAATTCAAATTGGTTTTTGACCGATTTCTTAAACGAAACAAAAATGATTCGTTTTCAGTTTAACGTTCTGCCCGTTTTCAAATACATTAAGTTTTTTCAAATAATTTAAAATGGCTCTTTTTCACGAATTACGATCTTAGTTGATATTAAAGTATCACGGCGGAAAGGTCAGGGAAAAATCGTCCCAAGGTCTCCGCAGAGACGATTTCAGATCATCAAGACTGTCATATTCTTTAGCGCAAAACATGGTCTGCATGTATCTCCAAATGGAGTTTTAAAGAGAGTAGAACTTGAGAGAGCAGGCCGATCATTCTTCCTTTGATTTTAAGCCCGTAGAAGTTGTTGCGCCATGATGCAGTATGCGGTCTGCGAAGGCAGTATGCGAAGGGGCTCTTAGTTCTGAAAATACACATATGGGGTTCCAGTGAAATGTACATCCGTTCAAGGCTTCACTAGATCTTCCAGATCTTCCAGCCTGAACCAGTACTTTTGTGCATTGAGTTGGAAGTTTCTTTCGGCGAAGTGAAGCGGTGACTTTCCGGTCGAGCACACAACTCCGAGCACCATGAACCTAGCTGGGTGTTAAACTCTTTTTACCTATCTCCCGCGCTGTTCAGCCTTTGAAGTACGCGTAGTCCTAACGGTAAAAATCTCGTGACTAAAGAGGATCATCTCGAACTCGCCACCGTACATTTAAGCATAGAATCAAGAGCTTGCGTGCTTTTTGACTCTTAAGTTCTTAAATTGATCCGTGAGTGCATCTTACCTGTCATTTCGAGCCCATGAAAACACTTGTTCATTCATTCATTCATTCTTTATTTCCATGAATATCATTTCGATTGGAATCAAACTATAAAAAACAATTTAACATGGATTTTGATAATTGATACAAATGAACCAAGGGATTACATTGGCAGTGTGTTAAACAACTGAGTCTGAAACGATAGCGCTAGCTAAAACTATATTTTGTTGAAGTTCTATAAGTTTCGTCAGGAACGCTTCATCAGTAGTATCACATACTATTTCGTGAGGTAGAAAGTTCCATATCTCTCACTGATGAGTTTTGAGGCTTAGTTGGACTGATTCTGGGCATTCACTGATGAGCCCACCCAGAGAGAGCAGAAGTCTGTCTGAGTTGGGGCGAAACAGACTTCCGCTACATTATAGTCTTAGCAGTGATATAATAAATTTAAATTATATTTATCACATCTTTTACCATTTTCATATAATAATAATATATAGATAGTTCTTGATGCACAAGTAGAGAACGGAGAGCTTTTTATAGCAAATTGTAGCGTGATTCGTAAAATTTGTGTATTCCTAATGCCCCTAGAATGAGGCTGCACTATGAATAGTGCAATCAAACTCAGAATATGAATGCACTCTGTTCGTGAAAACCTTTTAATATACCAAGTTTTTTCACTTTGAGGCTCCAATTTTTGATGAAAATCATTTTAGGTCAGTGTGTCTCAAAAATCTGTCGTTATTTGCCTTTTGTAACCAGAGCGAAACATTTGTTCAGATTCATCACAATGGATTCGTATCGCATGGCGTTGTCGAGCTTATGGAGTGCAATTGTAATTTAGAGGTTTTTTGGTTGTTGTTGAAAACTTGAATACTCAACACAAATTCCTTTTTTTTTTTGAAAAGTCGGCACTTTTACATTGTATTTATTTGCATTCGATAAATTTACGAGATCAGTCGCCCATATGCAGTTTTGAAACTGATTTGGAAGTGAAATTTTTCATCCTTACAGTTATTTTCAACTTTCTCATCACAGTAACTTATCTAATATTACAATGTACTCCTCGTAATTTTCACAAAAAAACATCAAGGTACAAACATGTAGGACATAGCAAAAGAGGTTCGCCGTCCTGAGATCTAAAGTAGACCTTCAGGTGGCGTACTACCCATTCGACAACCAGACCTGCTGCATACACTTCATGTCTTACGAGATGTCCATCTCTCAGATGGTTGTCGACTTCAAGGCGAACAAGGCTGTGGTTAGAGCGGGGAAGGGTTCGGTGTCCAGGGGTTGAAGGTCAATTTTAGTACAACACAGGGCAGACATCACTCACTGCCTACGCGCAGTTTGACTAAACATTTGGCGAATTTCTATGAAATTTTCTGACCTTTTCTAGCAAAACACTAACGTAAGGGTTGGTAATTTGACTTTGGTAATGCAATGGTAACACGCTAGCTACCGGCAAAGAGAGTGCCGGGTCCCCGTGCAGTGGACTAGCTTTAGTTCGAGCGAAATTTCAATCAAAATTCTTTATAACTTTTCACTTAAAGCGAACCTCTGAACGATGTTCTGTTGTTGCCGGATGTAGCCGGCTTCGAAGAACGTCTGTGTTCTCCTTCGTTTCTTGTTCTTCTATCTTTTTTTTTCTTCTTATATCTTCAAGAACGCTGCGACCTCCAGCGGCTTGGTCCAGAGGTCGATTGGAGACAGCGCGGTCGGATGGCATGGGCAGTTGAAGAGATGCGCGACGTCGTGAGGTCCGGAAAAGCAATCAGGACACACGTAGGGGATGGATTCGTCAATGAGGTGGAGGTAGTTGTTGATGAATCTGCTGAATCCCGAGCGGAGCTGGCTGAGCGTACATCTAGTCTTGCGGGGTCTCTTCTTTCTGCTTCTCTTCTTTCTGGATTAGGGGCGGAGGTCTGCCTCCCAGGATGACAGCACCCTTCAACGATTGGAGTTCGTTCAAGACCATCACTTTGTTTGCGACTGATTTACCATTGTTCGGATCCTTTGACATCTGTTTCGCGGCTTCGACAGTCTTCTTGCAGCTCAACACGAGGTTGTTCTTCATTGCGCGAGGGGGCACCGGGCAGTCGAGGAGGCCGTGGTGGATGTGTTCTGGGTCCAACGATCTCGCGAGGTACTGCGCGGCGAGCATGTTCAGATGGGATTTGGTGCGCATGACCTTTGATTCGCGATGAATATGGTCAGTGTCGGCCATTTGATGATTCCCTGTCACGACGCGGAGTCCGGAGTTCTGAGAACGTTGGATTTTGGCGTGAGCGGAGTCCGTGAGGAAGGTGGACCAGGCGGGTGCGGCGTAGTTGCAGATCGCTTGCGAGATGTCTTTGAACGTGAGGCGGAGGGTTTCTTTTTGGTTGCCTTAGGTGCTTCCGGCAAGGGCTTTCAGTACGTTATTGCGCTGCGACATTCGTATCGCGATGTCTTTGGTATGATGGCTGAATGTGAACATCGAGTCGTACGTGACGCCGACTAGCTTGTCCTGGTTGACGGTGGGGACGGGTGATCCGCAGATTGATATGTCCATAGTAGACTTGAATTCGCGACTGAACGGGGTGAAAAGCATGAGCTGGCTCTTGGTCGGGGAAATGATGAGTGACCGTTCTTTGAGGAAGGTTTCAATCTTCGTGATGGCCCTGCCTAGATTTTCGGAGGCGACGTTGATGTTGGGATCTGACGCCCAGATCGTGATGTCATCAGCATACGAGATGACGTTCGTGTGGGCATCGTCTGTGGGAAGATCGAGGAGGTAAAGGTTGAAAAGCGTGGGCGAGAGGGCGCTGCCTTGTGGGACTCCGTTTCTGAAGAGTCTGGAACTTGATAGCGAGTCGCGGAAGCTTGTGCGTCCTGTTCTTCCTCTAAGGTAAGAGGCGAGCCATTTTTTTTAATGTAGTTCGGCCCGGTTGTTGTCTTAAGGAGGTCTGATCGACCTGAACGATGTTCTGATTCAGAGCGATTTTTCCCGGAGCAGTTACATTCAACTCTTGACTCATTTGATTGTATTTGTCGTCTAGAGACTTAAACTTGCAGAAAATCTAATTTTTGTGTGTTTAATCTACAAACATCATTGAGGATAAATTTCTTTTGTTTTAAGTGTCTTACAGGAGTAGATCAGATGAGAGAGATGTGATATACTTTGGTTGACTGCAGAGCTCAAATGGTGTGTGGGAGGTGGCGCCGTACCGAATTCATTATCGATTCGACAAGCAGCCTTCCACTTTCATCAAGAACGTGACGGTACATGTCAGTGTCTGATATTCATCTTGAACTTTGTTTTAACAGGGAAAGTTAAGTTATGGTAGCAGTAACCTACTATTTTTCTGAAAATTTCTCAATTAGGGCATCGGAATGATACTGATAAAACAATTTACTTCAATAGAATTACTCAAGAGCATGTTCTTTTCTTAAAAGACCTTTTTCTCCAGCATTAAATCGCTAACAAATAACGGAATTTGTGTCTTATCGATAAAAATACTTATCAAATTTAAACCGTATCAAATTTGAATGTCAATAATGCTCTCCAACAATTTATGCATTTTCATTTGATCTTAGATGATCATTGTCCTTCACTGTTGTCTCCCTGTTTCTTGTTCATGCTATTTACATTAAAATCCCATCTAATTTAATAGTTTTCCTTACTCTTTTATGCTGAGTGTCCAAGTACGAAAAAAATGTTTTCCCTTATTCTACAATTGATCTAAAACCTATACAAAGACTTCTTAAGACGGAAGAAAATTCTTTATAGATTGTTTAGCTCCCTTTAAGTTTCGCAAACATTACAAAAATTGAGTGATTGAACTAAGAAACATAGCCAATTATTCAGTCATGAAGTTTTCCATGGAATCTCAATTGAGATTCTGAAGCAAATCAATTGCAGGGTCAAGAAATAACGGTGGGAAATGAAGACACTCAAACGGTTAGTTTACTGATGTACTTGACTAGAGGTTAATTTTTAGATAGGTCGTGCAGGACAGGAATAGCTAATTTGAGTATCTTTTCTTGCTTGCTTAAAAAGTTTTTCCTAAGGATTTAGGAACTATTTGGGAGAGGAGTTGTTTCTTTTAGTTTAAAAAAAGTAGAATTTCCTCGAACGATTATGAACTTTCAAAATTTTGTTTAATATTCAGAGTGTTTTTGAGTATAATCGTGATCTTTCAATGTTCACGATTATACTGCACTGCCCTCCAAACGATAAATGACTAAGTCTCAGCATTATTACTTTTCAAATGATTGGGTTATCAATTATTAGAGTTTCAATTTTCTTCTTACCGAGTGAATCCCTCGAAATTTTATATGAAAACAAAAAGATTTTTTTAATAAGAACTTGATCAACAATCATTACAAAAAACTTAACGACTCTTCTCTAAATATTTTATTAGATTATTTTGACGTTCAATATGCGACGGAATCCTCTGTACTATGTCATCTTCATCATCTGCCCGACCTTCATCGTTACCTTCCTCTCCATCACTTCCATGTTCAGCGGCACTCCCAACAGTATCGATATGCTTAACCGAGTCCGATTCTGTACTTCTTTTCTTCTCCAAAAGTGTTTTTCACAGGTATTACGCAGCTGGAACGGTATAATTTTGATGTCTGAACCATTTTGAAAAAGGTCGATCAGCCAACCTTTACAGCCTGAACATAAAACGGAGCTATATATAATAGTATTGATTAATGAAGCGGTTGTTATGAGTTCATTCAGTTGTCTTGCCGGGAACATGAATTTACATGCATAAGATGACTTCTATAAACTGAGCTACATGTGTACCTTAATTCAAAAATAACTGTCGAAAATTCCAGTTTAAAGATCGAAAGTTTATATTTCGAACAGTAACGCGGTACTTACTTTTGCGATAAATTTATCGAATTTTGTAATGAAGTTGTAGGGATAGGATAGAAAAATTAAAATAAAAAGGCTGGAGACAGGAGACGCTCAGACAAGAACTGAGCTTTGAGCGTCTGCATCTTAAAGACGCTCCAGATAAAAATTTCTGAAAAGCCAGGAGTTGAGCGACAAACTTTACACCGACTTTGACTGGTGCGGGAAAAAGCTACAAAAAAGTAGAAGAGGTATTTCAGGTGACCATAGGAGTTGGTTCACTGGCTTCGCTCATCGTACTTCTCGGCGTGCTCGCAAGCAGTGTACCAAAGCTTCAAGTTCCCGTACTAGGTCGGTCTTTAAACAGATAAATCTTGAAGTTCTCAGTAACACAGTTGGAAGGCAGTGACGCTTAACAATCGCACAAAGAAAAAAACTAGTCCACTGGGCGAGATCGAACATATATCTCCATTCAGGATGTTTTTTCTGAATGGAGGAGATATCTCGCATCCTGAATGGAGATATCTCGCGGTATCTTCATTCAGGATGCGAACACGTTACTATAGCACCACAAAGAAACATCGCTATTCCATAAACAAGTTCTATAAATTTTCACCTTAAACATGTAATAACAGGATAAAGTTGGAGTCTTTTTTGAGAGACAGTATAACTCAGCAAGTCCTATTCCATAAACAAGTCCTAGTTTTAACCAAGTTTGCTTTTATGATTAAAAAGTTTCATTACTTTCTGAACTACTCTGGTTTCAGCCTTTATGCTTTTTACTTTGATAACTTTACAGTCTGATTGTTAAACAGCCTGGTTATTCATAGGTTGTTAAACAGCCTTATTACGGTACCTAAGCCCTTCTTACGGTACCTGAGCCCTTCTTACGGTACCTGAGCCCTTCTTACGGTACCTAAGCCCTTCTCACGGTACCTGAGCCCTTCTTACGGTACCTAAGCCCCCCCTTATTCAAAGGAACGTGCTAGATAACCTTTCTCATAACAGCTATGTAGTATTTACTGTACCGCACGTTCAATCTCTATTTTAACTAGGTGACTGGTCGTAGACTCGCCACCCAGCTCGTTGTTTGACACATGAACTTTTGTTTTTCTCAGTGTTAATAACTCAGAAAAAATTGGAAAGTCACACAAGAGAGCGTGAGCTCATTGTTTCGTTTACAAACTTTCTTTGAAACAACGACGTAAACAACGAGCGGTTCGAGAGAAAAAAGACCATAAAGTTGGAGAAGTAGAGATTTCATATGCGGAGAAGTAGAGATTTCATATACATAAGTAGGCTATACTTTTATAACGATTAATGTGCAATGTGTGATCAGTCCGTAATTAGTAGCATTTCGTACATTGGTAGAAGAAGTCAAAAGGCCGTTTGTCATTTGTACCAAAAAATCAACACACAACACACATCAACACATGTTATAACACAATAATTTTCAATATAGCTGCGATTAACACTGAAAGTGTTGTCCATAGTGTTAAACATTGCAAGTGTGTTATGAGTGTGTTTCTTGTTTGGTACAAATAACAAACGGCCTTTCGACTTCTTTCTTTGTCATCCCTTTGACAATTGCCGAATTTTCGTCTTACATCAAATTAATAAAAGTAAAATCTGTGTAAGACTCTCAGGTCGATGGTTTTTCAAAATGGAAATATGACCTTTTTTTCTGAGGTGACTGTTTAGGTCACCTCATATAAATTAAACATGCGGCCGGTTTCCTAATAGGTTTTCAACCAGTAAGCTTGAGCTAAGTCCCTTTTAAGCCTGGTTTGTGATTCTGTGCACCGTGACGACATCGGCTGGTGTGGTATTCCTCGTCGTGGACCCGATCGCACTGACAGCTCGCGCCGTGGAGAAATCACTGCAGAACCGAGTGGCAACGTTAGTTCGGGCTCTATTTGTCTTGTTTTTTTCCATTTTCCCACTTTTCAATAAAATTTAGTTTTTATTGTCTTGCTTATTCATTTCCCACTTTTCAATCAATTCTAGACATAAATTCATTCATTCTTTATTCCTTGCACAGATTATAATCAACTTCGGTTCACAATGAACAATAACAATAGCGGAAATGCATGGACTGTCTTTCTAGTGGCGGTGTGTGTAAGCAAAAGGTTGCTTAACTAAGGGAGGGGGGGGGTAGAAAATGCTATTAACAAAGAAACGAGCCTTTAGTTATCAGAAACAAAAGTATTTGGTAAAACTAGGTTGACAGGCAACTTGAGTAAATTGTTCTTAAATAACTTGCAATTAGGATCATTTACGATTTCAAAATCTAATGAATTCCATACTGATAACTGACGAGAAACACATGTTGATATGAAAGATTGATTAATATTATTGGGCGGAAAAAGACGCAAGGAATGAGAATGGCGAGAAAAACGTTCAACAGCTGATATTTTATATAAATGAATAGTATCTATGTCACATTTCTCATGGATACATTTGTGAATGAAAGTAAGGTCAGCAAGGGCTCGACGGTATTCAAGAGTTTGAAGTTCTAACAATAATAGCCGCTCTGAGTACGGAAGTATAGGATGACCGGCTCTAGCTAGAATTCGTCTCGTAAACGAGCGTTGTACTTTCTCGATAAGTTTCACTAGTCCCGAGGACGTAGGGTTCCAGAGCTCGCTAGCATATTCTAATAATGGTCGTACATAGATTTTAAAGGCAGAAGTCAGAAGAGGAAGGGATGGCGATTTGAATGCTTTTAATAACATATTCACAATAGAAGAGGCATTTTTACATTTCTCATTTATATGTTTACGGTAAGAAAAACCATCGGATATTATTACTCCAAGGTCTTTGGCTGATTCACTAGCTAGAATGGGTATATTGTTCATATGATAAACATTACGAGAATTAGATGAACCAAGGTGTAAAACACTACATTTAGATAGCGATAAACACAAGTTCCACTCTGAGCACCATGCTGAACTACAGTTGAGAGCGATCTGTATCTCATTTACAGAAAGAGGGACGCGTCCCATTATTTTAATGTCGTCAGCATATAAGGAGAACTGAATATTGTGAGAAAATAATCACCATCCACATTCCGTAAGATGTGCATTAGATTACCCATGCTGTGTGGTTTGAACGTATTACAGCAAAAGAATGGGACGAAGAGAGAAGAGGAATCGGACGGCCGTTCCCCGTCAAGGGTTCCAGCTCCCACTACCAGGGGGGGGGGTTTGGGGCTAGCACAAGCTGCTCGGGCCAGAGCGATTCAGGATATGTGAGAGAGATATTATTCATGTTCCTGGTGGAGTACAATCAATAAGGTTGAACGTCGAGTCCCGGGAATGTTGAATATGGTTGAGATGGTACGTCCTCTAAGTTTCGTACTTCTGCTAGAGATCGAGCTCAACCATGTTGAGTTTGAAACTTCGGTTTCAATCCCTATTCAGCTTCGAAGTGAAGCAGCAAAATTTCAGCAGTTCCAATGCCGCAAAGCGGTATGAATGAGGCTATTCTCTGATTCCTTATGGGTTTAGCTGAGTTTTGGAGAGGAAACTAACTGTACTCTGCAAAAAATTTTTGAAATCGTTCAAAGTATAATTTTTACTGTGAGGTAAAATGAAACGGTCGATCTTGCCAAAAAAACCTGTTGTTGGCATGCAGTCCAGTGCGACATAAAGCCTTGTTTTCAATTATAAAGCTGATCATACGAAAATTTTGAATAGGATGCTGATAGTACTCTAATGACGGAGAGTTACTCATACATTAAACTAGCAGTTGAAAAAAGAAGAGAATAATGTTCGCAGTGAAAGGAGTAAAATTTATTTACTTTTTATGTCTTGCAGAAATTAGTGAATTTTTAGATATCAGTACACTTAGGGGTTCTGTGTTGAAAGGGGAAAAACCTCACAAACTGAATGCATCTAGAAGCAAATCGATCTGTAGTTCATCGCGAGGCTAAGCATAGAAGGAAAGATTTGACGTGAGAATATTTTTGTTTCTTGTTTTGAGTGAAGATAATCTCAACATCTTTGAGAAAACATTAAAATGCGAACAAAATAATCTGAACAAAAACAATCAACCAGCTTACCGGAAACAAGATACCTCACGTAGTAAGTACATAAAGTAAGCCTCTCAAAGGAATTTCATTCACCGAAGTACCCCTTAACTGAAAGTTCTGCAGGAGCAGAGGGTGCCGCTTCATCGTTGATGGCTTAAATCTGCTGGCGAACTCACATGTCGTCATCCTGGGGATTCTCGTGGGCGCCTGCTTCGCTAACCTATATGTCTGCATTCTTCTCCCCTCCAAGAACAAACTCATCTTCTGAGTTTTATACAAGAAAATAAGAACTCTTTTTCTAAGTCCTGTGAAAGAATTATTGACTTGTCTTCTGAGTCATGTACCAAGAAAAAAAAGAACCCACTTTTAAGTTCTATAAAAACTTTTTTTCTGAGTCCTATTCAGCAGTTTAGTTGTCCACCGTTTTCAATGTTGAACAGTCGAAATCTGTGAGACACCATTGACTACTTGAGTATTGAAACTTTAAACAATATTCTTTCCGGCTTTCTTCTTACTTAAGGGTTGCTATGTAAAGTAACTCATGGATCATCATTTTCCGTTTCTCTTTCCCTCAAAATGCCTGCCCTTGACTGTGGGACTTTTTTTTTTATTCCTAAATTTTCTACATAATAAACCCATAGCCATCGATCCTACCTTGACTTCGTCATCACACGAACTTTTTTTTAAAAAGTAATTTTTTTGGTCTACAAAAAAGTTTGACAGAGCAGCGTTTTCAAATTATTCTGATACTAAAAATTACACGGTTGTAAAATTCTGAATCCCTTATACATAGTACATAGTACAAATTCTTCTTTTATCGCTTACTATCATCTTCCGAGTCATTGAAATAAACAAGATTATTGTCACGAAAGTTGTTAATCATGCGAGTTCAACGAAAAAAGAAAACAATTTTAAAGACTGAAAATATTTAAAGCGAGAGTCATTTCTCACTAAAAATGTCCAATTTGAGGATTTAATGATGTACATGATACAAAAAGTACATGTGATAGAAAGCAACAAAAAAGCTTCAAAAAGTGTGATCGGTTCGTAACAGATACTTTTTCGCACTTTTATTAGTCTTTCATTTGAACAAGTGACTACCAAGAGAAAAATTTTATCCAATTTTTTGTAATCCCCCTTGAAGTCCTGGTAAAAATTTTCAGCTCACAATAAAATCATAGTTAAAAGAGACAATATGATCGTGGGCACAGAAATTATATCAAGCTCAGCTATTTCAAGCTCAGTATCTACTCTGAAAACGTTCGAAAATCTATAGAAATATTAATTTTCTTACAATGAAACGAAGAATTGAAAGAAATCTCTTCGTTGAGTAGTGAGGAATAATCCCCGATCTGATTCGAAGTTTTTTCTTCGTTTAAAGTCGCCCTCTTTGTCAATCTCGTCACCAGCACCCCTTTTTTCCTGACTTGAAGTAGATCCCCCCCCATACCTCGACTCGACCTCTTTGTCAATCTCGTCACCAGCACCCCTTTTTTTCCTGACTTGAACTACCTCGACTCCACAAACTCGAAACAGAAAAGCCGGAGAGGCTTTTCAGACAAGAAAAAAATAGGTGTGATTGGAGAGAAGAGCGAGAGAAATGAGGCAGGATTTTTTTTAACGAACATCTCAAGCTCTCCCGAGAAAACTTTGATTGTCTATGTAAATTAGCCGAGCGTCTCTTCTTGCATTCTCACTGTTTTATTTTCTCTTCTTTAAGATTTGATTTTACCGATAAACGTCACGTAGTGCACCCTAGGGTTGCACATTTTTTGTTTTTTGTTTTTTTCCGGTTTTTCCTACATTTTTCGAACAAAAAAGTTTTTCGACTTTTTTTTTTAACTTTTTTGCTCAAAAAAATTTTTCTCCGTTTTTTTCGACTTTTTTCCTTCAAGTTTTTTGCTTTTTTCGCTCGTTTTTTTAAGTTTTTTGACATTTTTTTTCGAGCAAGCCTGGTCTACCCCTTCTCTCTTGAACTTGAGAAGTTTTATACGTGTTACTGTTTTTTTTTTACTGCTAAAAGCTGATTTTTTGTGTTCCTTTTCATACGATGACAAAAAAAAAGCAAAAGGGAAAAAGGTAAAACAGAGAGAAGCAAAAGACTTTCGTTTTCCAAGGAGTTGACTTCTTACTGTACCTGAGCCCTTCTTACGGTACCTGAGCCTTTCTTACGGTACCTGAGCCCTTCTTACGGTACCTAAGCCCTTCTTACGGTACCTAAGCCCTTCTTACGGTACCTGAGCCCTTCTTACGGTACCTGAGCCCTTCTTACGGTACATGAGCTCTTCCTACGGTACCTAAGCCCTTCTTACGGTACCTAAGCCCTTCTTACGGTACCTGAGCCCTTCTTACGGTACCTGAGCCCTTCTTACAGTACATGAGCTCTTCCTACGGTACCTAAGCCCTTCTTACGGTACCTAAGCCCTTCTTACGGTACCTGAGCACTTCTTACGGTACCTGAGCCCTTCTTACGGTACCTAAGCCCTTCTTACGGTACCTGAGCCCTTCTTACGGTACCTAAGCCCTTCTTACGGTACCTAAACCCTTCTTACGGTACCTAAGCCCTTCTTACGGTACCTAAGCCCTTCTTACAGTACATGAGCTCTTCTTACGGTACCTAAGCCCTTCTTACGGTACCTAAGCCCTTCTTACGGTACCTGAGCCCTTATTACGGTACCTGAGCCCTTCTTACGGTACCTAAGCCCTTCTCACGGTACCTGAGCCCTTCTTACGGTACCTAAGCCCTTCTTACGGTACCTGAGCCATTGCTTTCTGCTTTTTCAAAAAATGTTTACGTGGAAGTTAAAAAAACACGTGCTAAACTTTGTTTGAGCGTTCTTGAAAGAGGAAAGCAGAAAAATAGAGAGAAAAGCAAAGAAAAAAAAACTTTTGAGGCAGAAAATAAATAGAAAGAGAGTAATTACAGTAATTCTTCAGTTGGCAGTTCGCGCAGAATATCCTTTGAAAATGATAATGCTGAACCAGAGATGCGAAATTGGTAAAAAGAGAGTAATTTTATAGAAGCATCCATTTCTGACACAGCACGCACTCGAATATCACGCAGAGGCTACCTTGTTCCCGAAACGAGAGAAAAATTCAGAGAAAAAATTAAATAAAATAGGTTCTAGACCACAGCAAAAGTTCATCGAAAAGAGACAATGATACTCTCCCTCCCCCCCCCCCCCGACAGCTGCTAAGGCACTGTGTGCAAAACTAGGAAACCCAGGGGAAGGTAAAAATTGGTTCCACGGTTAGCACAATTTCGTTGTTTTGTTATTTTTGTTTAACGATGACTTCCGGTGGACTAAGAAACTATTTCAGAGGTTTTCGATCGAAACACACAAAGTCAACCAAAATGATACCATACATGTTATGCCCTTTACAAAAGTCGTTTTTAACCACAGGAAAGAAGAAACGAGCATCCAGTGAATTCAGTGGCAATCTCTGAGTCGGGCATGAGTCTCCTTGATTTCGGATTATAGTGCTTAATTTCGTCTAGTCTTTTTCATGAATCAGTGCCTGTCATGTTTATGTAGATATTGATCTGGAACAAAGCGCGCATCTTTTCCCTGTAAAGGAAAAATTAAGATGAAAGGCTGTCCTTTCCGAATGGCAAATCAAGCCGTCTTCCTCTGCTATAAATAAAAAGGGAGAAAGCTGATTGGAGATAGCGAGTGGGAGAGAGAAAGAGAGAGAGGGAGGGAAAGAGAGACATAGGGAGAGAAAGAGAGAGAGTGAGCGACAGAGAGAGATAGAGACACAACGAAAGTAAACAGAGAGAAAAATAGAGAGAAAGGGGGAAGAAAGAAAAAGAAAGGGGGAAGAAAGAGAGAGAAAGTGAAACAGAGAGATAGATAGAGAGACAGACAGAGAAAATCAGTTTTGTAGAGTATGCGGAGAGACAGAAGAAGAAGAAAAAAGGGCCAGAGGTAGGCAAAAGAAAGGGAACATTTTAGCAATTTGTGACAAGTCATTGAGATAATCCTTCGTTAGTATAACTTTTCAATGAAAGCCATTCTGAGTTGTCATCCGTAGCAAAAGAATTACGACGATTTCCGCTAGAGCTACAGACTGGAGAGAGAGAGGAAACCTGAATACGTGTTCGCGGATTCTCTGCCTTGTTCTGGAAAATGTGAAGACAGCAGGAAATGTAGGCAGAAAACAGATCTGCGGTTGTGAGACGATCCTCTGCTACATGTACTTTTCCCCACTACGTGTTAGCTCAAGATACGCTCCAAAAAGACCGCTACCCTATTCATGCGAACTTCCTTTTCTGGCCTATTACCAATAACACCTGGATATATTTGATTTTTGGCGCTTTATGTTCATTCCATTGAGATGAAGCGGTGTTATGGATTCACTTTAACCATCCATTTTCTAAAACTCTGTACTATGTATGAAAGTAATCCATCGCATGGGCAAAAATGGCACTCGGCCGGGACCGAAACTCCGTTGCCTAACCGCGGGTGGTAGAGCGTTACCAATAAACCAACCAAGCACACATTGTACCATGCGATTTCTTGCTATGTCTGAGGCACAATGACTGATCTTGAACTCTGCATTAGTTTTAGGCATACATATCATATTTGAATCATTGAAATATGTTAGTTTGAAACCGATTTCGTCCTTTAACATTGAAATAGGTCTTTGAATCTTCCCATTCGATTGAAATTCGTCAAAATAATTATTTACACTTGAGAATATACAAAATGCCTTGTTTAGAGCCTTGTAGATCTTTCCGGAGATACGATCATTTCTATGACGTCATCGTTATTAAACTGATTGGAGGCGGAGTTTGAAGTCCTTAAAAGAAGAAAGGAATCGAGAAGGAAGCGTTCCTTATTAGGAAAATGCAAGTCCGGCTGAATAGCATGTTCCCTGTGTTCTCCATCTCCGTCATTCTGATCTGCTCTCTGTCTGGTTTCGCTGTGGCAAAGGGACCGGAGAATCTTACAAGAACAGGGATTTCTAATTCATCACGCATGACGTCACTTCCCGCAGCAATTGAAACAAGTTTAAACACGTTAGTATATCATGATTAATGGTTGAGGGCTCAGTTCTGGTGTTATTCACTATTTATTGATATATTGTCTTATTCATCAAATCATCGCACGGAAAAAAACTAGTAAACCGCCTTGCTCTCTTAATCACGAATACTCATGAAGCGAAATTAAGCCTTTCATATCGCACTATCGCACGGAATAGCAATATGTCACCGTAGTATAATGGTAACGCGCTTGCTGCCGGTTTGAGAAGAGATGACTTTGCTCAATCCCGCCAGGTGTACTAAATTTTCTCCGTGAGATGATTTAATCAAATGTCGTCTTAATCAGGCGTCACTGCCTTTAAATTGTGTAACTGAGCATTTGAAGAGTGATCTGTTCATAGATTGATTGAGTGATTGATGGTTTCATCGTTATAAGGGATTAGTTCACCGTCACTTTTAAGGACAGATAGAAGCTTAGATTGTATATAAAGACACTTGAAAAGGGAACGATCTACTGTGGTGCTTCTCGTGAAAAGACTTGTTAGACCGCTTAGCGTATTAAAATCTTAACTTTGGAGAGTACCCGGAATTGAGAAGAGCGAGAGAGAAACGAACCGAGCGAGTATTATACATTGGAGAAAAACGTGTTCAAAGCTCAAAACTGTGCCAGGAATTGTGTGCAAGTTACTGACTACTCTTCCGTATCTCCTTGATCACACAAAAAAGGCCTAGAGAGACAAATAATAAGAGTTTTTTTTCTTCTTTTTAGTTCTTGCAGTTACTCGTGAGATGAGAAATCTAGACTCTACGATAATTTTTTTTGCCTAAACAGTAAATTTTTATAGGAAGGAGAGTGACACCGTGACGGAAAAGCTCACAACAGAGCGTGCTTCGACTTACGCTTTTGTCAGCAAGGCAGTCCTCTCATCAGTTAAACCGCGTGCGTGAAGAAGCCTTGGCCATTGTTTATTTTCAAATGAGAAACGAACCATGATCACATAAACTCTTACAACACTTAATGGTTGAACGGGAACCAATGACCCGCGTATACTTTATCCCACGATGCTTTTCAGCTTCTACCAATGCACCCGATTTCTGGTCCTTCTAGAAGCCCAATGACATTTCCAAATTTCTTGAAATGAGGAGAGTGTCACCCTGAAGAAAAATCTCGTTAAAACAAATGGTTTTGGCCCTTGATCTTGTCAGCAAAGCGGCCTTCTCTTTAAATGTAAACGTTTCATTCACCACGGGATACGATTTCCCTCATGTCGCAGCCCTCTGCTTTCCCGTCTCTTCTGAATCTCAGTGATAGTCTTCTCAGAAAACAGTTATGCAGATCTAAAAAAGCATCGATAATATCTGCTGTTTTCTTCTAAACTTGAATTTTCTCATGTACGTACATAAAGAGATTATATCATTATCGAAAGTAAGACATAACTAGGCGAAAGATGACCAATTTTTCGCATGGGAGAAAAACTAGTATTTCCCGGGTCGGTCCCAGCCTTCTAACCAGAAGCGAGGTTGTTTACTAAGAAACATGGCTTATCTGTTCGAAGAGGCAATGTGAGGTTTTTTGAAAGATGTACTACCAAACGAAGAAAAGTGTACTTTACCAGAACACCTGTAGAGTTTGCTCAGAGCTCTTTTCGGAACATTTGAAGCACTGAGAGCTCAGAAAAACTGGTAAGAAGCAGTCATGGAGTTTTTTTCCAGCTTTGAAGGCCACCCGACGCTCGAAACATGAAGATGTTATATCATCAACCGTGTCAGTTCCTGATTTTTATACTTGAATAAGTAAAATAATAGGTAAATAAGAAAAAGTAAAAGGTTTTAACTCAAAGGAAAATTAAATAAGGTTGCTTGGTGAAATGAGTTACTGATTTGTTCGCTTGAGGAAGCTATGAGAGCTTTCGAAGAAAAAACAGTTCACTTTGTTTTTTTAATGTCCTAATTCTGTATTCCTCTGTCATGAGCTTCATAAAATGGATCAATTTGAAATTTTTGATTGAGATTTACACTAAAATTCGGTGATACGGTCATCGTTCCTGACAACTCGCTCTTAAACGTCACAGCGGAGGTTGGAGATTCCATGAAAATCCTTATTCTCTTTATAGCATGGTCTTTGCAACAAAACCATGCAAAGTTCAGACAACAGAAACTTTTTTGCTAAAAAAAAAAAAGCATATTTTTATACATACCAGCACTAGAAAGTGTAGTTTCATATATTCAGCATAATTATTTTAAAGTTCTATAGTATTTGATTTTTTCTTCTTCAAAAACACACAGAAACCATTAAATGAACTTTTTTTCTTGCGGAAAAAAATCTACTCGATTGAATTCATGTACCGAACTCTTATATTCAATAAATCAGAATTTAATACTATTTCAAAAAGAGTTTTTCAAATAAAGTACTTTTTTGAATATATAATGGACCAGATTGATGAAAAACTAATAAAGGGTATCAATATTTCTATTTATAAAGTTAAAGTTGAAGATTCCAATAATATGTCCAATTTCTGTGAACATTGCATATCGAGTCTGTTTTTTATAAGTATTATATACATATTTAGAGTATGTTTCACGTTGGACGAATTATACCTACGTATCTATGCACAAATTTCAACATATAAACTAGTACATATAAAGTTATACTTTCACTTCATAAAAGCACTCATTTTGAAGATCGATGGCGAACTGTTGAGAAGTTCAACCGTAGCTCCCTCCTCTACCATCTTCAGCAGCTATTCATCGAAAGCAACTATGGATACCACGGCTGACTTTTTCTCTACTTCGCATCATTCATCTCCTAGTGTGACGTCGACCGCAGCCTCTACTCAGCGTACTTATTCTTCGAAGCCTATCAAATTAGCACCCGCGCGTACTTACCTTCGCCGAGTGATCGACAAAAATGCTCCACTCGAGGAACGACCCGAAGGGAAAAAAAACACGCCTTATCCGCTTATACCAAAAACGACGACTCATGAAATAGCTACGGCTCGCCAATTGCTCAACAAAACGGCTCCACTTGAGGAACTGTCCAAGAAAGAGTATACGCCTCATCCACGCTCTAGAAAAGTAACGCCCCGTTCTGAAACGGTGGCTACCCAAGTGTTCAACAACACGGCTTCCCTTGAGGAACTACCCAAGAAAGAATACACGCCTCGTCCGCTCTCACGAAAAGCAACGCCTCGTTTCAAAACTGTGGCTCCTCAACTGCTCAAAAAAATGGCTCCAGTTGAGGAACTGCCTTATGAAGAGTATACGCCTCTTCCACGCTCTAGAAAAGTAACGCCCCGTTCTAAAACGGTGGCTACCCAAGTGTTCAACAACACGGCTTCACTTGAGAAACTGTCCGGGGAAAAGTACACGCCTCATTCGTTGACATCAAGAAGCACTCACGAAAAGGAGCTTTATCCCAGATCTGATTCTTTGTCGTCAACTCATCATGCGACTTCACAAGCTTCCAGTCTGTGGAAAACAGTGTCCCGCAATAGAACGAGCTTAGGAACGAGACCGGGTCCCTCCGTTTCTTCTCAAGTGAGCTCTACAGAGACCTTGACAACAACTCGCTCAAGGAAAAGTTTTCCATCACGCAAAGTAACAAGGCGCGCAAAGAAGAGAGTTCATAATGGTAAAAGTTTACAACAATTGTATCATTAAAAAACTAATAAGAATTCACAAGTTTTTGTTTAATTTTTAACTAATACGAAAAAATTGAAAAACCAAGTTTTTGGTACTTGGAAAGTAAATAACTTTCTGTTTCAAAACTCGTTGACTGCTCTTCCATCCTCTTTTAACTGTTCTATGACCTGAAACTTCTTGTTTGATTTCAAGAAAGCTCAACAGAGACCTCGACAACAACTCACTCGATGAAAAGTTTGCCTTCATGGAGAGTGACAAGGCCCTCGCAGAAAGGAGATCATAATGGTGAATGTTTTTGGTGATTGCAAAATTTTCTTCCAATCTTATAAATCTTTAAGTTTCTTGGGCTACAAAAGTTTAAAAAAACAATGTTGAAGTTTCCTAAAAAAGTAAGACAAATTTCTGATTCAAAATATTTGAGATGCTCTTGAAATCTCTTATTTAGTCCTTGAACGAAAACTTCTGGTTACTTCCCGCTATAATCCTCGCCCAAAAAATTTGCTGAAAAACTTTGTTTTATTAAACCATAAGCCTTTCAAAAACCTGATTGAGTTTTCAAAAATTAAAAAAAGGAAAAAGAAGAAGAAACTTTTAATTTTCTTAGAGCACTGATGTGATTGAACTTTTGCAAATCAATGTTCATTTCTTAGGTTCAGAAGAACTTGTACCTCCTGTTGAATCAAGAGAAAAATTTTTTGGAGGGAGCTTCACTGTGCCTTCCGCGTACAATGTGACTCAGGCCGAATCAGGGCTTGCCTCCGCGTAAGCTTCATGTCTTCTAGAGTTAAACCTAATCTAGAGAAGTTCCGGCTCATATAACTATAAGAACTGAGCAAACATGTCAAAAAAAGGGGGAGAATACTGTCGAAAGCAGCACGAGTCAGCTGGAATGCTCCATTAACGACGATAGAAAGTTTTCAGTTTCTCAATTATGATAATATTAAACTTACGAAGCTCCAAAGTTCATGCGATATGATTACTTACGTAATTGAGATAAGATAGATATCAACCGAAACTCAGCCTAATGCTCTTTAAATAGACGAAATACATATGAGTTAACTTTCGCACGAACAAAACTAATCCACAGGATGGGATTGAACCTAGCCGCCTCTTCCTAACCGCGATCGAGCGCGTTTTCACTAAACACACTGAGAATAAATTGACCTCTTCGTCAGGGTCCGGAAAGCGAGACGAGTGAGAGAAGACGTAGACGGTGGAAGCGTTTTGAAGGAGCTACAGACTGACGCACCCCCAAAAGCAAGCAGTGAACGGCGCGAACGTAAGGTGGGTTCCATACTCTCTCGTGTAACCAGTTGCTCTGGAATTAAGATAAATACCCGCACTGGGTAGATAGGTTTATTCGGTTGATAAGAAACCATACATAACAGTCTCTACATTCAATGACGGTTATGGACCCCAACCCTCTCTGACTTTCAGTAGTTTGTTTAAAGGACTCAGAGGACTGTTATGTTTAAAGGACTCAGAGGACTGTTATGTATGGACACAGCTGTCTGAAAGATATCTTATTAGTTACAAAGCTAATGTGAATAAGGGATCGGAAAGAAAGAATAGCGGCCCTAATCTGTAGAAGAAGAGAACATAAGTTAAAGTTTGTTCGGGCAAGTCACTGTTTATTTAGCATGTTAATTTTCCGGTTATAAAACCATAATTTCTGTTACGATCGACTGCCTTAATTCCGTACATATTCGGCCTTTTTCTTGGATTGTAATATTCATTACTCGTTTTCTCACTCTTTCTGTCTGACAATTTCTCAATGTCCCTTTTTCTTTGGTTTTTTTCTCAATTTCTCTTTATAACTCATCTTATCTTTCACTTTCTCTTTCTTTTTCTTTGTATTCTTTTCTTTGTAAAAGGGATTCTTCATCTCATTCTCTTTCTCTTTATCTCTCTACTTAACTTTCTCTTTCTCTTCCCCTAATAATTTTATTTCGCAGAGTCCGCCGAAGAGTCTGCAAGACAGAAGTTCCAATTCACGGTTCATAGCCTCTAATCCCTTCCATGCCTCAGAAGGTAACTATTTGCTGCGCCAGGGGATTCAAGCAAGTGTTAGAATGTTTCGGATCAGTGGGATGTTCCCCTTTCTAACAGGCTTTGCTCGAGAATGACTCAGATACATTTTTTTACTAATAGAAAAAAGACTAAGTTCACAATCTTCATAGTTTTTAGTAAAACATATATATTTTTTGCATGGAAAGTTTTCAGAAAAACCTTTTTTTCAGCTCCGGATGTAGCGAACGGTGAGGTTCCTCCAATGGAATGGATCACCTTGGCGAGCTGTCTTCTTCTTCTCTCGATCAATATCTGCTTCATGTTCTATTGAACACAGTTCTCCCGTTTATACATAGAAAAGAGCTTCATCACTGCTTCTATTCCGTTCATGATATGTGTGACTAATGAGAATAAAGTGAATTCGTTTATGATCGTTTCTAATGATTGAATGCCAATAACTTTGACGGAAGTGTCTGAGTGAACCATCAAAAAGTAATATAAAAAAAACGATCGAAGAAGAATCAAAGTTCCTAAATTTTTTTTAATTACAGAGAAATGAGACGGATGAGAACCTCACAAAATAGCTGTGTTTTTTCTCTCTTGTGTACTAGAAACTCGCCCCTCATAAAACCCACAGTTTTCAGTTTCTCTTTTTCTCCAAAGTCATTTAGGATCAATCGATTCCGAAGAAGGCTTCCAGCTTGATACTCGTGCGCTTGACTCTCAACGAACGCGCGATTCACTCGAGAAAATTCCTGTACAATCTCCGTTCGAAATCTCAAACAATCTTTTTTCAAAACACCGATTTTCCCACCTCTTCACATCCTTTCTCTCTATCTCTCATTCTGAGTCTTTTTAGATTTCTCCTGTCTGTTTTTTTCTCTTCTGTAATGTTCTCCTATTCTTCTTTCTCACTCTCTATCTCTTTCTTCTCTCCCTATCTCTCTCTCTCTCTATCTCTATCTCTCTCGTTCTATAGCTCTCTCTATCTTTCTCTCTGTTTCTTGCTCAAATGCGAAAAAAAGTTAGAGTGGTAATTTAAGCGGGGTAAAGCCAGGTTTGCGATTCCTGTGTTGGTCTGGTCTGACATATTCCGAAGCTAAGGGAACTCCTTTTTCGCTATGAATCGATTCTTTCCGTAGTTGGGTGTTTGAACTCGAGCTCCTGTCTAGGAACACTCATTTTTGAGCCCACTCACTGCTCTCACCAAATATTCGACCAAAAAGAGCACAATATCATTCATGTGCAAAGGAATGATGATTTACTGTAGAATATCAGCCATATTCAACCGCCTTTTTTAGAGTTGTTCTGGAGCATAAAATTTATTGAATTTGTTGAGTTGCCACTAAAACCCTGCATAGTCTGTGCTATCCGGATCAACTTCACTTCATTGGCTCCATATTTTTGCCAATCGATCTAATAGATGGTCATGATCTTCTTTGATCGCTCGATTTCTTTCTCCGCTTAGAGTCAGGGGATGAGAGGTTCAAGTATGAAGTGGTAGATCAATTCATGAGAATCCGAGAGCGATAGAGATATTAGGAGCTGAATTGGTGTAATGTGACGTGATTCCGTTGTTATTTCGTGACTCAAAGCCAGGTGCTCTTCTTCTTCTTCTTCTTCTTCTTCTTCTGACAAGACCGGGAACGCGCCCCATTCCTCCTCCTCTACCTCTCAAAGTCATATATTCTCACCCTCTCTCTCTTCAAGTCATATATTCTTCACTTCTCTCGGCTCCTCATCGTTTATATCTAACTCCTCCTTCCTGAAAGACAACAGTCATTCTTTCACCAATCACTTTTTGACTATCTTCTAGCTTCAGATCTTTGATATTTCTCTCTTTTCTCTCTTTTTCTCTTTCTCATTCTCTCTCTCTCATTTTAAAGGTGATTTTCACCCTTCTCCTCGTCTTTCAAGTTAATACTTTCTCTCTCTTCATCTTCATACCGTTTATATGTGTTTTCTCTCCCTTTTTTCTCTGTCTCTTTTTCTTCTTTCTATCTATCTCTTTCTCTCTATTCTCTTCGCATTGATCTCTTTTCTAGTCATCTTGTTGTTTTCTTCTTTTTATCTGGAATCACCTGTCACGATGCTCTCTACTGCAAAGAATCTCCTGCAAAACAGCATCACCTCATCTATTTCTCAGTCCTACCAACTTGATGCTATTCAACCATATGCGCTCTCTCAATGTCTCACAGTATTTCGTCTTCCAGTGTTTTCTTACTCAAAAATTCCTGCTTGATGCTTAACATATATTCTCGAAATCGCTCGCCTATTTTTAAAACCCAATTCTCTAACTCTTTTTAACTGATATTTTTTTCTTTCCTTCTACTCGATTTTTGATATCATTGTTCTCAACCTCTATCACTGGCAATTTTTACGTCCAGGAGACCTCGCGATTCGTAAAAGTTTCAATTTTTATAGTTGAAAGCTTCTATCTTTGATCTCTCGCAAAAAGCAAGGCGATTGGAAGATTTTTGCGTTGCTTCTGCACTAACTTCTGACTCGGAATGATTCTCTCAAGTGAATGATCCCCGGTCACATGTGTCACTCGGATCTGGGGCTCTATTTCGATTCCCCGGTCACATGTGTCACTCGGATCTGGGGCTCTATTTCGATTCCCCGGTCACATGTGTCACTCGGATCTGGGGCTCTATTTCGATTCCCCGGTCACATGTGTCACTCGGATCTGGGGCTCTATTTCGATTCCCCGGTCACATGTGTCACTCGGATCTGGGGCTCTATTTCGATTCCCCAGTCACATGTGTCACTCGGATCTGGGGCTCTATTTCGATTCCCCGGTCACATGTGTCACTCGGATCTGGGGCTCTATTTCGATTCCCCGGTCACATGTGTCACTCGGATCTGGGGCTCTATTTCGATTCCCCGGTCACATGTGTCACTCGGATCTGGGGCTCTATTTCGATTCCCCGTTCACATGTGTCACTCGGATCTGGGGCTCTATTTCGATTCCTCGGTCACATGTGTCACTCGGATCTGGGGCTCTATTTCGATTCCCCGGTCACATGTGTCACTCGGATCTGGGGCTCTATTTCGATTCCCCGGTCACATGTGTCACTCGGATCTGGGGCTCTATTTTGATTCCCCGGTCACATGTGTCACTCGGATCTGGGCTCTATTTCGATTCCCCGGTCACATGTGTCACTCGGATCTGGGGCTCTATTTCGATTCCCCAGTCACATGTGTCACTCGGATCTAGGGCTCTATTTCGATTCCCCGGTCACATGTGTCACTCGGATCTGGGGCTCTATTTCGATTCCCCGGTCACATGTGTCACTCGGATCTGGGGCTCTATTTCGATTCCCCGGTCACATGTGTCACTCGGATCTGGGGCTCTATTTCGATTCCCCGGTCACATGTGTCACTCGGATCTGGGGCTCTATTTCGATTCCCCGGTCACATGTGTCACTCGGATCTGGGGCTCTATTTCGATTCCCCAGTCACATGTGTCACTCGGATCTGGGGCTCTATTTCGATTCCCCGGTCACATGTGTCACTCGGATCTGGGGCTCTATTTCGATTCCCCGGTCACATGTGTCACTCGGATCTGGGGCTCTATTTCGATTCCCCGGTCACATGTGTCACTCGGATCTGGGGCTCTATTTCGATTCCCCGTTCACATGTGTCACTCGGATCTGGGGCTCTATTTCGATTCCTCGGTCACATGTGTCACTCGGATCTGGGGCTCTATTTCGATTCCCCGGTCACATGTGTCACTCGGATCTGGGGCTCTATTTCGATTCCCCGGTCACATGTGTCACTCGGATCTGGGGCTCTATTTCGATTCCCCGGTCACATGTGTCACTCGGATATGGGGCTCTATGTCCATTCTCTGTTTTGTATTCACAGATCTCACGGGTTTTCCTTGCTGTGACTACACAAGTTTTCAATTCGATGTTTTCATTACTTTTATAATACAATCTTGTCAAAATTTTCTTAAATGATTTTTACAAAAAAGAGAACCCAAGAATCTGAGAAAAAAGAGATAGAGATTTGGGTTTTAAAAGTAATAGTGATTCCGACAAAATATGTTCAGCGTTAAGCAAAAATTGTTTTATAGCAAATCGAAATTTTCTGTTGAAAGAAAATTTGACCCACTCTAAAAATGTTCAAATTTTTTAAAATTTGAAAACATAAAACTTCAAGTTAAATCTTAACTCGGTTACTTTAATTCAATCAAATTTGAGGCAATTCATCATGTTTTAGATATTTTGAAAGTCTGTGTTTATGTTTTCATATATGTTTTGCCTGACAAGTTTTTGAGGGAATAGTAATTATATATAGACAATTAAGTTACCTTAATTTTTAAGCGGTGGTTTTGTCTCTCTCTGAATTTTTTTTTCATTTTGATTTTTCCTAACTTGATATAGGCTTAAAATTAGGAACCATCGGCCACTCTGTTGAGATTCGAAGATATAACATAACTCTTAGGCTGAAAAATAAAATCCTGACGGTTTGCATGCTACCGGTCGGTTGGTGAATCCTTCACGGTGGTTGTAGAGCCCCAATGGGCAGAACATTCCGGTTGTTTTGACAGAAAGGAGTCAAGCACTTCAATTCAATTCAATTCATTTATTCCATGCAAGAACAACAACTTGTAATACAATTATGAATGGTAGTTCCAATTAGCATGGACGCGTAGGATAGGGAAACAAAGAAAAAAAAACAATCATTCATTCAAAAGTGCTGAATGGCATTCAACTAAGAAAAAAAATGATATGAAATAGCGTCTATAGTTATTTATAATCAGAAGATTGTGTCCTATACATATGTATGTAAATACAAATAATCGTCAATCTGTTACACTCGGACAAGGAAGCACAACTTCAAATGGAATTTTTTTTAGTCTTGTCGCAAAACTTGAAGAACTTTCGATTACAACGATATCTTCCGGAAGGGAGTTCCATATTGCTATTGATCTAGAGACAAACGTAGACAACCTAGCCGGGTAAACGATAGGCAGACGAATTCTGAGAGAGTGCGCTTGTCTTGTATTATACTTGGGGGGAGATAAAATGTATAGAAAGGAAAAATCGAGAGAGCATTTGTTATGTAAACATTTGTGCAAAAAACATAGATCTCTGAATGCTCGACGATATTCTAATGACTCAGTTTTGAGCAGTTTCAATCTCTGAGAATAAGGCAGGCTTACATTACCACATCTATATAACAGCCTTCTAGTAAAATTACGTTGTACATATTCTAAATCATTGATGAGGTATTTCGTGGTAGGGGACCAAATTTCAGTCCCGTATTCGAGAATCGGTCTAACGTATACATTAAAAGCAAGCATGAGCATTTCGCATGATTTGGTCTTGAAAGCCTTCAGAATAAGGTTTGCAGTAGAAGAGGCTTTTTTACAAATCTTCTCAATATGAGAATTGAAACGGAAATCATGAGTTAACAAAATCCCTAAATCTTTAACCTGGTTGGTAACAATCAATGGAATATGGTTGATAGAGTAGGGGTGAAACACCGATTGCTTGCCTATATGAAGAACAGTACATTTAGAAGTTGATAGAGTAAGGTTCCACTGAGTGCACCACTCAAATATATTGTTGACTGCTGTTTGTAAGTCATCTGAATATAAGGGTACTTGAGCTAGCAGCTTAACATCATCGGCAAAAATACTGAAGCGAATAGTAGCAGGGATAACTTTCTTGATGTCGTCAATGAACAGTAAAAACAACAACGGGCCTATTGAAGAACCTTGAGGAACACGTTTTTTTGGAACACTTGATCTTAATGCTGGTGACATTCACTTTCAGAACATGTGTGCATATTATCAACACATGTTTCTTTCTCATTCCTGATATGAAGAAACTTTTCTAATCGAAAGAACACCAGAGTCAAATTGATAAACGACTTTTTTTAGCTGACGTGGATAAGTTACTTACCTTGAGTCAACTCAAAGTACCATTGCGACATACATACAGCCTAATTAAAAAATGGAAAACATATGTAGATCAGAAAGCAAACGACTCATCTATTGATTAAACTATTCCAACAGCAAAAGCTGGTCCACCGGGCGGTATCGAACTCAGTTATCTATCATATCTTTTTAAATAAATGACGTAGCTAAGTTACTTACCTATCCCGCGGGCAGGAGCTATAATAGTTCGATGTGATAATTTTTTGAATTGTCTTGTTAACCAGGCGTCACTGTTTCGAACTGTGTTACTAAGACTTCACTGACTTTTTGACTTAATTTCTAATGTAACAAAGCGCTTTTCTCTGGATAGCTAGAAAATTCACTGCGACTTGTTTCAACCTGGTTAATAATTTTTAAGCCATCCACCTAATGGTTAGCCTTATCAATTTGTAAATTATTTGATTGGCAGCTTCAAGTCATCTTAGCTCATCAAGGCGTCGAATGTACATAGATCAAATAAATCACTGCAACGCGTTTTCGCATATTTTTTGAAGCAGAGAAAACGAGGAACATTCATTTTTAAACTATAGGTTAGTCCTGATATTCTATATGGATAAAAACGAATTTCTGCTCGTGGTTATGATTATTGTTGGTAGGTTTCATCAAAGAATCAATTGATTCTGCGATAGCTCATATGTTCAGTGAACTTATTGTCGAATTTATTCAGAACTATTAGGCTTTTCAGGTTGTTTTCTTTAAAAAATTTTAAGTTTCTGTTAATTCATCCACGATTTAAAAAAAACTAAACGTTTCTACTAATTTAACCATTAGCCAAATTCGTATATACCCTGGCCTATTGATAGAAATTAATGTAAATATATTCTGATACTGAGTAGTTTATACATTCAGTGTGCCTTTTGAGTGTGCCCGTACTGGCTCAAGCGCTGAATGTAGCCTCGGTCCATATGAGAGAGCATTACCGGTAAACGAAATAAAAAAGGACAAAGTCGTCCACCTAGCTTTTTGCCGCTCCCTGTAGAATAACAGCATTGAGTCTTCCATATAACGCACTATTGCATGGATTAACAATATGTTCTTAGAAGTTTCATGGTAACACGCTCACTCTCCGGTCAGAGCACAAAAGAGAATGCTGAGTTCAATTCCAACCCGTGAACTAGTTTTTGCCCATGCAATAGTTCGCACATATTTCATCTTAACTAGATTTTCCACCTTGAAATAGGTAAGTGATCAGTTTTGTAAATGCGGATTCTGATTTCACTGTGCCCTATGGCCCCATTTCTGAGACTGCTACTGAAGATTTAATACTCGAAACTGAAAGTTGTCGTTGTCAGAACATCTCATTTTTAGTTTTTCAGTGGACTGTTTAGTTGTCACATGCAATTTTTCCGCGCGCTCTAGGACTTTACGTACAAAAACAACTTTCATGTTTTCGTTTTAAAGTTTTTGTTTTGATGTTTTGATAGTACAAATTTTTCTTTCGAGGTGTGAAATCACTTCCGATCATTATTTTTCGGTTTTAAAATCCAATTACAATTCGATTCATTAAGCTACATATGTTACTTCATGATATTTATTTGCCTTTTACGTACTATCATCACTATACTACAGTGGTCGTTATTTTGTGATTTTTTTGTTCTTTCAATTCTCATCCCATTTTCGAAAAAATCCACCTAGTCTTAGAAATATACCTCACGTGTCAATATGTTCTTCATTTTCTTTTTTTTTCCTTACCACTATTGCCATTCTGATGCTTCCGTCGTTGTTCTTTTACTTCATTTCCCTTGATTGCAGTTAACGATTTTAAACAGAGTGGGAGCCGTTTTTCACTTCTTGGGCGTTCGCTCAAGATCTTACAGAAGTAGTCTCCGATCTGTGGAGACCATCTGAAGGCGCCTGAAGCAAGCTGAAAGCCTCCAACGGTAACAGAGTAGGGAGTAGGAGAGGGAGAGAGAGGGAGAGAGAGAGGGAGAGAGAGAGAAAGAGAGAGAGAGAGATAGAAAGAGAGAGAGAGAGAGAGAGAGAGAGAGAGAGAGAGAGAGAGAGAGAGAGATAAAGGAAAGATTAAAGACGCTGAACTTCTGGCCCATTTACTAGGCATGAGTGACCACGCCGCCCGTTACCCGCTAACCAGATGCCAGACGGCTGGTCGGATGTTTTCGACGTCGACCTCTTCAGCGAAGGCCTTCGGAGGCATTACATATGTCAGCTGTTTTTATATGCGACCATTTCCAGGTTTTTCACAGAGAAGAATATGGTTCAAAATGAGAGTTTCACTTTATTACAGAACTGGGTAAGATAAACAAAGATGATATGTGTTTCGCTTTACACGTATGTATATGAACAAATTCATATGTACATTTAAAAGGTATCACTGGAAAATAATAATTTGTACAGGACAGAAAGCATGTACAAATTACGGTCTTGAATGCTATCAGCTTCGGGCGCATACTATCAGCTTCGGGCGCATTTTAAAAAAAGTCTTCGTCATTTCGAGTTCTGTAAATTAGTGGAACGAGTTGATAAAGAATTCACTTATAAATACAAAACTTTTTTGAATACTAGGTTTGGCAAATATTACAATATACTAAACTATTTTGATAGTTTTGAAATCAAAAAAGGCTATATCAAGCAACCGCACTACACAATTCACGCAACACTCTTTGCACACAAACGTCATAACAGCTGAAAACTGTTTTCGCTCACATTGTCTTCACGCACAATTAATCATTTCACAAGTTCGATTTGCGTTATCACGCTTGAAATCAAGGTTCAGGGGGATAGGAGAGGAAAGGAAATTAAACACAAAAAATAGATAGAAAAGGTAAATCAAAAGAGGAGAATAAAGAGAAAGGGAGAGGAAGAGAATAGTGAGAAAAGATTTACATACATATGTAATAACATAATCATGAGAATTAGGCTTGGTAAAATTTGAAGTTGATCTCTTGCTGGGAGGCTGGACGGGCGCCCGCCAAAGTCGCTGACAGCATTCACGCCAAGGAGCGAAGACGCAAGTTTGCGCTTCAGAGGCAGCAGACCTTCGCTGAGTTCACCTATGTATGTACATATGAAGGCCTTGTCGGAACCTAGGGGTGTGTGTTTGTGTGTGTGTTCGTGTGTCATGCTGTGTAATGTGGTACAGTAATCTTCCTCACTCTTGTTCTCGCCTTGTGGAAGGGTACGCGCTCTCCTGAGATGCTCAATAGACCTGTCCTGGTAGAACCAGTGGTTGTGAGCTGTGTCACTGATTGTGTGTATAGCAGCAGTGAGAAGGTTAGATTCGTGCTAGTATTACCTACAATATTTAAACCCTTGGTTTGAATGGATCAGTCTTGGGCGTTTATCGAATTTGGAACCATTAGCGAAAAAATCGAACCACGCCCGAACAGCTCCTGTACTGCGGCACAGTATCACGGAGAATTTAAGACAACTGATCTTATAGTACTCACTTGATAATGCTCGCTACTCACTCTCAGAGCTTTGAAAGCCTGGTGAAGAAGCTTCGATTGCAGGCTAAAGCTTAATTTTTTATAGGTAGTATAAGACTAAGACGCTCCCGGTAAAGTTTCATTGCCGTATTTAACCGTGTTTTGGAGAAAGATCATTTTCGGGAAAGACTTTCGAAGACAATGCATTATTTCGAGGATAAGAGAATGACTTGTTCTCTCCCACCGCATGCTCTTGAAGATATGCCGTGCCTTTAATTTTCCATGGAAAAGTTGATGAAATTCTTTTTTTCAAATTTCACGCTAGTGCGAGCTAGTTTAAAAAATCTCAAGTGTTTCAGAGCTAAAAAATATCGATTTGAGACTAGTATGAGCTAGTTAGAAGTAGTGAAGTGAGCTCAACCCAGTGCGTGTAAAATAATGTAACAGAGCGGCAAAATAGCATTATATATACATATAACAAAGAGAACAGATTTAATATAAATCGTTTTTTTCCTTTTAAGTTTTATTTTTCACCAGTTTGTAATTCTTCAAAGTCCTTACTATTAAAAAACTGTAAACTCTAAACTAACACGCATGTAATACGCAATAAACAAACACGCATCTAGCAGTGTAATACTGTGATTACGTAAGGTCAATTAAATAAAAAAGGATCTTCTCAGTACATAATGTTCACTTAACTAATGAAGATGATTCAAAAATTAAAAATGATAAAAATTCTTGAGGAGCGGAAAATTTGAACTGATTTCAAAATAAAACGTTTTTACAACTAAATATTGCGTCGTTTGATGAATAGAACAGAAGAATTACCGTGTCGGAGACTGTTTTACAAGTCATTTTAGCACTCATGTGAACTTTTTCTCACATAACTGAATTAGTGTAATCGGTGACTTGAACACATTGAAATTAAAGGCACGACTGATGCGTTTATACAGGCCCCATTGTAGGTGATACTTTTTTGAGGTTTTTTCATGCTTTTTATTGAAACTTTTAAAACTCTTACAATCTTTTTGCAAAATTTACATTATAATAACTCATTTTCGTTTTTTAAAAAGTTTTTATGACGACTTTATAGTCATTCTTTTACTGTTCTAGTAATTTCATGTGCGCAGACAACTAGTTATCAAAAATTTTAACTTGATAATAACAAAAAGTTTTTTCTTCTAATGCTTTTGACAGCTACTGAATTTTCGCAAGAAAGTGAAACATGGAAGAAAAAATCTTTTTATAGTTGTGAAGCTTTGTGTCGATTGAAACTGCAATGCTTCCCGGGTTACACAGCCCTTTCACTTGAAAACTTTCTTTCCCTCACTGTATCAAAATAAAGAACGGAATGAGATCTAGCTTTCTGGATGAAATGAAGAGTGGTTGATAAAGGATACTAACTAGATGCTTTTGAGAAAGGCGGGTCACAATAACAAAGAACAATTCGCAACTAGATAACACCTCTGGTATAGAACGTGAAAAGTTTTATAAAAAGATATTAGAAGTGAAATACTGAGAAAGAGGAAGAAAAGACAAAGAGGAAGAAAAATAAGAATAAAAGAGAAAGAGCTAGAGACAGAGATAAACGAAAAAAAAGAGACAGAGAAAGAGAGGGAAAAGAGATGATGAAAGAACAGCGAAAGGAAAATTAGTCCGTTGATAAGGAGATTTCCTCTTTCGGGCCAATTTCCAGAAATTCTTGGAGAAGATGCAAAATGATACAAGGTCAACAGATCGCATATTGAAACGATCTCATGTATTTGATTTGAAAATTCATCATCTCTCCTGAAACATGTTCTTGAAACAAATGAGCTCTTGTTGAGAACTTGAAAGATTAAGATATCTATAATTCGGTAGGAGCGTGTGCATAGTTATATGTGAAGGATACAGTAGCAGAGGGAGATTTTGAAGAGGTCAGAAATGAATATAGACTTTAAGGGGGAGAGAAAGAGAGAGAGGGAGAAAAAGAAAGAGGTTGAGAGAAAGAAAGAAAAAAAGAAAGAAAAAAGAAAGAAAAAAAGAAAGAAAAAAAGAAAGAAGAAAGAAAGAAAGAAAGAAAAAAAGAAAGAAGAAAGAAAGAAAAAAGAAAGAAAGAAAGAAAAGAAGAAAGAAAGAAAAAAAGAAAGAAAGAGAGAGAGAGAGAAAGGAAGACAGAGAGAAAGGAAGACAGAGAGAAAGGAAGACAGAGAGAAAGGAAGAGAGTTAGACAGAGAAACCGATGGAAAACAGAAAAAAAGTTTGGAGAAAATTAGAAATTGATACAATTTCTATCATGGGTTTCACATCAAAACAAGATGGTGATGAGAAAGAAAGGAGGGATGCTCTCACGATGTGCCTTCTCAGCAGTCCTCGTACCTACAGAAAGAAAGGAGGGATGCTCTCACGATGTGCCTTCTCAGCAGTCCTCGTACCTACATTTGACTGATTCGTTTTTCTCTCTTTCTTCCCTTTTTTATTTTCCCTCCTCTTTCTACAACTGTTTCATTATCTCTCTTCCTCCCTGTTTCTCGATCTTGTTCAACTCTGGAGCAAAGGAGTGATGACAGCAGTTGCTCTATCGAGAATTAGAGCCCTGGCTTCGCATCGTGGTCCACTGAGTCCAGCTAGTGTTACTTTCTCATACCCTCCGAATTCAAGCGAAAGACGCATCACATTCTAATTAAAATCATCACCTGTTAATTCACGGTCTCTCACGCCTGTGCTTTATCGACCAAGAAAGCGGCTCAAGAAAGAATGGGAACTTGTTAAAACAACTTGGCTTTTGCGACTGATTTAATTTTTTAGTTGTGTGACTGCGATTTCATCACTCATGTACTCAATACTTCTTCAACTGAAATAAGTTTGGTCGCATCAATTGTAATTATGTGATGGGTCAACAGTTCACAACGATTGCCAAGATAACATCGTATTATCTTATGAACGGCCATCGTGCCTTAGACATAGCAGGAAATCGCATGGGACAATGTGTGCTCGGTTGGTGTATTGGTTCACTCTCAACAAGCCCCGGTTGGGCAGCGGGGGTTCGGTCCCGGCCGAGTGCCAGTTTTTTTACCCGTGCGATGGATTTCATTCATTATTATCTTATGTGTCTTCAACTGCTCAGTTGGTAGCACAGCTCAGTTGGTAGCACAGTGAATATTAACGCGTTCACTGCCGGTTAACTATATAAAAGATGGCTGGGTTCGTTACCCCCCGTGGACTATTTTTTTCTCAGTTGAATCTATTGTTGCCTTCCATGTCTTCGTTTGCAAAAAAGTAATTTCTAACTAGTTTTTTTTGAAATTTTGGTAAATCCTGTTTTTCTTCTTAAACCAGGTTCTCCACTGGTTTATAGGCCGCTTTGGCTTTCGAAGCATTACGCAAAGATTTGGCGAATTCACTTTATAGACAGGAGCCACTGATAGTGAGAAGCGGAACGGCAAAAGGGAAATAAAGAAGGGTTTATGTTTATGTGAAAAGGAGAGGGTGGGCTCAAAACAGAAATAGAGAGAGAAAGAAAAGAGAGAGAAAGAGAGAGAAAGGGAGAAAAAGAGATAGGAAGAGAACGAGTGAAAAGAAAGAAAAAAACGTAAGAAAGAAGTAAAGAGAGAAAAAGAGAGAAAATGTGAAACAGAGTGACCGAAAAAAAGAAAAGAAAAACTTAGTACATATTCGAAAGAGCGAAAGAAAAGAAGAGAGTCATTTGTTACAAAGTTGGAAAGATCATGAATAATAGTGGTGAGTGAACAGAAAAGATTGGAGAATTGCTAAGAGGGCCCAGCTAGACGGTTTATGCCACGAAAAGATGATATAGAATAGAATATGGGCAGATGGGATAAGCACACGCAAGGGAGCTAGAGAACGGAAAGGAAAGGGGTGGGGGATGAAGGGTTAAAGAAGGGCATCTCTCAGTGCGGGAGATCTCAGAGGTCAACTAATTCATCCCCAATCTGACAGGCGGAACGAGCCCGCCCTCCACTCCTTTTCTTTTTTTCTCAAGAAGAAAAGAAGGGAACACAGTTTTTTCTTTCTTGTTCTTTATCGAGTTTCTCGGCATCAGCTGGACGATAGTGGCGAGGGCTTCTTATTGAATTAGCGCGTATTGAGTCGGTGCGTGCACATATCGTGCAAAATTTTATCAAAATTAAGTTTTAGGTTATTAATTTTTCTTTCCATTTTGCATCCAATAGTTTGAAAGTTCAACCATCCAATAGTTTGAAAGTTCAACCATTTACACTAAAGACCACAAAAAATTAAGACAAAAATCACGAAAATAGGAATTATAAAAAATAAACTGCAACCAGTATTCCATCGTATAACACATTACCCATATTTTTTCAAAAACTAACATTCGATCTCAGACAGATGTGAAGCATTTTTTTATTTTCAGTGATGCGAGTCATTCAAGTTTAAAAGATTCAATGTAGCCACACATAAAATAGGAATTTTTAAAAAAATTGGCAAATTCAAGTTTTGGGCCGAATGAGTTTGATTTATGATGCAAAAATATTTTTCTATAACTTTATCATATATGTATGTACTTTCAAAAAAAAATTTCGGATAAGTAAAAAAAGAGAGATCGAGACAATATGTTCCCAATTGGCGAAGTTATGTTCAAAAATTAATTTTTTGATAGAATTTGGCACGGTACTGTACATGTGAGGTCTTTGAGATCTAAAGAGGAAACCTAAATCTCTCTCTCTCCATTTCCTACTCTTCTCTCTCTCTCTCTCTCACTCGCTCTCTCGCTCCCTCTCTCGCTCCCTCTCTCGCTCCCTCTCTCGCTCCCTCTCTCGCTCCCTCTCTCGCTCCCTCTCTCGCTCCCTCTCTCGTAGAGATATCCTTATCAAAACTTTTTTCTCTTTTTGCTCGGTCTTTCTCTCTCTCTTTGTCTTTCTTTCTCTCTAAACTTTTCTTTCTATTTCTTTCTTTCTCTTTTTCTCTCTTCTAATCTCTCTTCTTGTCTTTTCGTCTTTGTTCCTCACTTTCTTTTCCTCTCTTTTCCTTTCTCTTCGCCTCTCTCTTGTTTTTTTTCTAGGATATTCATCACTTGTCTCTTCTAAGTTTCTACCCTTCAGGATCCAGTCCATCTTCATCATTTTGATTCCACATCTTTTTTTCTCACTTATCCCTTCCTTCTTTCTTTCACCTGACTTCACCCAACTTGTTTCCGACCCCCCCCCCCTCCCCTATAATGTTATTCCCAATTCCCCCCCCCTTCTCCTGAACTCACCACACAGGGGAGAAGGCACTTCATCTTTTCAATCTTACTACCTTGTGAGCTCTCTCTTCAACTCTCATATTTTCTCTATCTGTTTTTCTACTTATAGGAACACGTTTTCAGTTTTTTTTTTATACTCTCTCAACATTTTTTAATGAATAACATTTTCATTCAAACCTTTTCATCCCTCAATCCCCCTTCTACATCAGTCTCGTCATCCCTCAATCCCCCTTCTACATTAATCTCGTCATCCCTCAATCCCCCTTTTACATCAGTCTCGTCATCCCTCAACCCCCCTTCTACATCAGTCTCGTCTGCCCTCAATCCCCCTTCTACATCAGTCTCGACATTCCCCAATCCCCCTTCTACATCAGTCTCGTTTACCTTTTCTTATTTCTTTTTCTCGTTCATTTTTGCCTCCCGTGACTATTCTGATAAAAAAACAAATCGAATACTTTTATCAGTTATTTATGTACATCATTTTTATCGCTCGAAACCCACTTATTGAGGACAAAAAAAGAAAGGAGAGATTACTCAAGTCACATGTCTCTGGACATCTGACTTGAGGAATCTCTCTTTTATTTTTTGTTCTTCTTGCTCTTTCACCTCCTATTCGCTCGAATAGATCTAATTCTCCATGTTTTCTTTTGCCTTTCGATCATTTTCAATTCTCCTCCAATCTCAATATAATTCAGTTTTTTTTTCTTGCCATCTCTTTTTCTTTATTTTTCCAGGTCACAGTGCTTTCTTCTTCTCCGAGAACAACACCAACTGTGCCATTGATGATGTTAGAACTTTCTCTCTCTTTTCTCATTTCCATCTCTCTCTCTCTCTCGCTCTCTCTTTTTCTCTTCATTTCTCTTTCTTTTTCTCTATTCCAATATTTCACTTTAACCCTTTCAACTCAGCTCTCTCTCTTTCTCATCCCTCTCTAGTTTTCTCACGAATTGGTGCTTCAATCAAAGATCTTCTTGTAGTTTATCATTCTGAAGCGCAGGGTCTTCTGACGCCTGGCAGAATGCTAATTCTCTCGATCAGTCCAGGAAACTACAGACATATGTATGTATATACTAATGCTTTCACTTAGTTCATACAGAAAAGGAACATGATCGGTCAAGTAGTAACTTTTTTATTTCTCTCTATCGCTGTCTCCCTTTCTTTCTCCTTCCTCTTTCTTTCTCTCTCTCTGTCTCTCTCGTAACCCTAATTTCTCTCTCTCTTGCTGTTTCTTCCTTTCCCTCTCTTTCTCTCTCTGTTTTTTTCTTTTTTCTTACTTAGCTTAATATGTATGTATGTAGAAAATCCGATTAGTTCCGCTCTTAATCCACTCTTGACCCATGGGATACATAGTGACCCATGGGATACATAGTATACTGAGAAGGGGAATGGGTCTTTTGTTGTTGTTTTTCTCATCTTTGTGCACCATTGTGAACTCAAAATTTCTGAATAAGCCGTAGTGAGAAGCTTATGATATAAAAAGAAAGGGTTAGAACTGCTCAATAATTGATTAATCAACCTTATAGTTATCATTTTAGAGTTACTACCGCTTAATTTTTTGTTGTTGACTAATTTAGATTTTTGAAATGGAAATACTGAATTCTTATCAGTTTTTATTATTTTGATCAAAACTTTTAGCAACTCATGGGGTCGTTTTTGATCATTGGTCCGTTACAAATGCGCGGAGTTTCTTCTTTGCTATTTATCAAATTAAGAAACTCTCTCTTTCCTTTCCATGCTTTTCATATGATTGTTTCATCTCTCGATCCCAGCATTCTCTTTCTCTATATATTTTATTTTCTTAACCTTTTTTTCTCAGTTTTACATTTTATTTCGCTGAAATAGTCTCCTTTCTTCTCTTTTTCCCGCTTTCCTTTTCGACCATTTGCTGTTCAATATTTTAACTTCACCTCCGTTCAACAAATTATTCTACTATTTTCCTTAATCAAGGAATCTATATCCACAAATTTAAACTGTAATCATCAGCTCCTACAGATTTTCATGAAAAGTAGATTGAGTAATCCCATGATTACATAGCTTAATAGGAGATAATATATAGAAGTAAATATACAGAGACGAAAAGAGATCAAGAGAAAGAACTAGAGAGGATAAGAAGAGAGAGTGTTATTTACAAGTAGAGATACATAGTAGTGATCTTATGATTAAAGCCAAAGTGTCACTCCTTAAATCGAGAAAAATTCGAAGCTGAGATAGGAGGAGCTCTTCAGAAAGAGAAAGAGCAAGTTTTAAGAATAGAGGAGCACCAGAAGAGCAAGAATATACAGCTAAGTTAATTTTCGAACTAGTTCTGGGTTTAATTCTCAAACTCCCTAATTTAAAAACGCCGGTATTATCAACATTCAGCTTGAATAAATCATGAGCAGCCTTGACAACTCTTTAAAAAATCCTAGGTTACCGAAATTACTTTGTTTGGAAAATTCGAACCATTGGTTGACTCATAAGGGAAATCCTGATTTTTCGGTGGGTTTTTGAAGAAAAATATTAGCAAGGGTAGAAACCTGTAGACAAACACTGGACTGTATAATGCTTCTCAAAAAAGCCCTATACTTTAGGAAAAAGTCCGGCATACATACAAGCTTGCAACCACCCCTTCTTTCTTGCCTCCGTTCTCTTTTGCTTGAATGATTCGGTTTCTTTCTCATCCCTTACCATACTCGTTCAACGTTTCATGCGCATTTGATCCCCTATTTTATGGCTGAGTTTTCGATACGCTTCAATGTCCTAAGGGTAACTTATTTTATTTTTTCCTTCGAAGTTTGTCTTCGTTTAAGCTGTTCTTTCTTTTTCTCATTCTTTATTGTCCCTCTTTTTTCTCTTTCTTAAACCGCTCTTTACCCTTCATATAATAAATACAAAGTGCATGAAGATTATTTTGTTATAATTTCTCTCTATTATATATTCTGTCAAAAGTTTTCGGCTGTGATTTCAATATACATTAGTTTGTTTGAAAAAAAGTTTTTGTAATGTTTATAAAAATGTTTTCTTCGTTTTTTTCTGGAATAAGGGAAGTTTCAAAACAACATGATCGGCTATTGTAACGTACTACTTTGGTCAGTGGCTCGCCCAGGCTCATTATAATTTTTTTTCAACATTTCCGGGGCAAAACAGACTTTTGTGACCAGCGTAGAAACATTGAAATTTTATTATTTTTCCTGAATTTTCTCGTTATTCGTTCTCCATAATAGTGAAAAATAAGCTTTTATTACTAATTAGTTCTAACAATCTGACAGTTTTCCTCTATCAGCTCTCTTTGATCTCAAATTGTGGTGTTTATACTCCGCTTCGCTTTTTTTTTCTCGATGGGTTTTGAATCGCAAAGTTTTTTACACTGAAAAAGCTACCCCTTTTTCAATTTCGGTTCAGAGATGATTCGACGCTCGCTCAGCATAAATTTGCTGCACATGGTTAACTTTTAATTTTTCTATTTTTTTTTCGCATCAAATTACCTTTGTACAGATTAGGAATGGAAGATGGAAAATAGAAAAAGAGTTTAAAAAACACACGGAGAACACTAAAATCTTCTACAATATAATGAGTATTTAGATTTTTTCACCTAAAATTTTTTTCACCTAATGTGCGAATTCTTACATTTTCAACTGCTTTGGGCGAATTGCTTCTCAGAGAGTAATCATTTTCTTAAAAAGTTATGGGTCTCTCTAAATATAGGTAGTTGATAATTTGATTGTATGTTTCTATGAGCTTTCAGCAAGAGAGTTGAAACAGAGATAGAGAGCGAGAGAGAGAGGGAGAGGGGGAGAGAAAGAGAACGAAAGAGAGAGGATGAGAAATACAGAGAGAGACAAATAAAACAGAGAGCAGAAGACTCAAAAAAGAAAGAGAAGAGAGACAGAGGGGAAAATAAAAGAGAAAGATCATGCGTTTCCTACTATCCACAAGGCTTGTCATGCGTGCGTTCATAATGGATTACTTTCTGAATGACGTGGAAAAGCCTGAACATTCTCGAAATCGCTCGTTCACCCGAGGTGAAAGTTCGTATTGACCAGAAGGGATCGAAATGCGATCTCTGTAAGTAGGCATTATACTTGTCTCAACGGGAACATGAGGAAGGAGAAGGCATCACATCCGCTCTCTCACTCCCTCTCCCTCCCCAGCCATTAAAACAAAGATACTTGTGTCAATCCCTGGCAGAGAGTGAAAAATAACCTAGTGTACTAACACTAAAAAAAACCTTAAAGCGTATTATAAACTCTATATGCTCTCTAACTATCACGCTTTAATCGGGGGGCTTGAATTTTTTTTACGATTAAAAAAATTTTTTTTGCTTGGAAGCTTTGTTGGGATGAAGATTAGATTAGAAGAGAGTTAGATTTCAGAGTGTATTTTTTCATGCTAACCAAGTTATTTCCTTTTAAGGTAATTTTAACAAACATTTTTGTTCAAAAAATAGTGTTCAAAAAGATCACATCAAATCCCTTGCATTTCAAATACCTAAAAATAGCAGTTATTGGAAGTTTTTTAAAACATGCTTTTTGCATGCTCTTCATTCTCAACTCGACAGGTGTTTAGTGAAACAACAACAGCTTTGGCTTTGTTTTTGTTTTGCATTTACTCCAAGCGACAACTCGCTAGTTGGAACGAATGCTCTATCTGCTATATCGTCCTGAAAACTTCCGTCCTTTTCAGATGAACAAAGACGAGCATGAACGAGAAAGACAGCGCTGGCTAATAAAAATGGACGAGATCGAAGCGAGGCTCGCAGAATCGGAAACTCTCAACTCGGATATGAACCAGATCAAGGCAGAATTAGTTAGTCTTCTTCTTCTGCTTCTCAGCGTTGTCCCTCGCTGGCCGAGGTTGTTGTTGTTGCCCCTTGGGTGAAAAGGTCATCTTGTGGCGAGTTGGCGAACATAGTTTACATAGTGGGCCGAGGTCGGAGTAGGGTGCGCTGTACGGCTTCTAGCTCTCCAGAAAATTCTGTCCGTTGCGTCTTCCGATTTGAGTCTCGCAAAGCGCAGGTCTTGGTTGAGCATATCGGTGTATCTTGTCTTCGAGTTGCGAAGACTAGATATTTTGCATTTAGTAAATTAGTTGTTGAATTTCACTGATATTTATTCTATTTCTCTGTGACTAGGTCGTTCAACAAAAAAATCCTCATTAATAGGCCCTTTGAAACAGAAAAAAGCTCTAGGACTATTTCATGAGTGAAAAAATTCACCACAAAAAATTTCAGAACAAAAAAATCATCGAGTTGGAAAAAGCTCAGCGGCCACTCATAGAACAAAATCGCAAACTGACTGACCGAAATCGAAGTTTGACGCAGGAAGTCAAAAGACTTGAGACAAAAATCAGTCATCAGATGGATGATTTCCTCACTCTTGTCAGTTTGAAAACAAATTTTACACTTGAAATTTCTCATAAAATTGGGTCTTCAACCTGCAAAACCCGAAAATTGTATGTCGCAGGTTGGAGTTCTGTGATTTGAATCCATTTGCTCCTCTCTCTTACTCCCTCGATTTTTGTATTGTTTTAAAAACTCTGAAACTTTTCAAGCGAGCTTTATCGTTCATTTTTTCAAGGCAAGAAATAATACAACCTCAATCTTTGGATTCAACGCACAGGCTCAACTTTTCATAAAACGCAAAAAATCTACAAACCATATGTCCCGTTTTGCTGCCCGCAAGAAGAAAGAGAGGGAATTTCAAACTTTTTGTCACTGTTCCTTCTGACAACAGCTCATTCGACCTTGTCACACCTCATCTTCCTCTGTTCGAACTTGACGAGTAGATGCACTGGAGAAGATGGCAAGACTTGAGTTGATTCTTTCTTCAACTCTCACTTCACTAAAGAACTTCCGCGAAAATGTTGTAGCAGGCTACAATATTGTCTGGGTGAACTGCAAAGAACCACTGAAAATTGATCTTCAAATCACGGGGGTAAGAACATCAGAAATGATGCGCTAAATAAATCGATAATACTGGCGCGAACAGTTATGTCTTTATCTGCATGCCAAATAAATGAGAAAGCTCAGGAATGAACATAAATTTTGTTATGGTTGCTCAATTTTTATTTCAAAAAAGAGGATTATTTTCGCTTGCTTAGATACACAGTTTATAAGGCAGCTATGCTTCGTTGAAACCATGAATGATTTAAAAATCTTTTTAAGATTACACACAAGATAAATCTTTCACATAATATGTCCCGTGTGAAACTGCCATTTGTCTGAAATGTTCGTATGGGTAATCGGAACTTTGTGACAACACTTGATCTTCAAATCTACTCGTGCAATCAATTATATAGGAAGAACTGGAAAAAAACTTGAAGTGCACGTTTTCGTATCTTTTTGAGAGTTCTTTTTCTTGTTCTGTCCTGTTCCTTTCGGCTAAGTTTTTTCTGTGGAATGAGTTGACCAAAAGGAAAAACTTTCAGTACCTGAGAGTGGCTATCTATCGTGGCTATATAAATGACATGAGCATTTCGGGATCGGCTCGTCAGTTGAAGACGAACAAATTGACTGTTCACGCTTTTATAACCAAAAGGAACTAGACAAAACTAGACAAAAACAAAAACTAAAGGAAGACCACAAAAACATCTTCTGAAATCGATCGAGTCATTAGACGCATCTCCATCTGAAATTTCGGACGCAGACCGGTCAAAAAACCGCTGATCTCTGAGAGATTTAGACAAGTGCGCCAGCAATGGGCTATGGAACACCTTCACTGAACTTTCCGACACTGGTCTTATGTCATCTGTAGCGATGAGAGTGAATATAATACGATAGTAACTGACGGTATACAACATATTAGAAGACCTTTAGGTTTCACACATCATTATAAGTATAATATTTCATCTGTGAAACGAGGAGGAGGAAGTGTCATGGTTCGACGCGCATTCCATGCTGGAGGTGTCAGACCATTGCATAAGACTGAAGGTGTAATTTGGAAAGAGCTTTATCTGGAGGTCATGAATAAAAATTTTTTAATTCCATGCTAAGATGGCTCTTGGATCGTCGTTTCCACAAGATAATGACCCGAAATTACTTCGCGATCGATAGAAAACTGATTTGGTCAGAGAATAGTAAAGCTCCTAGACTGGCTGAGCTGGTCACCTGACTCAAATTCAGTTAAGAACTTGTAAGAAGAGCTCACCAGAGCATTTCAAGGCAAGAAAAGTTTTCACAACTTGAACAAGCTCGGAGAGATCTCCAAATAGCGAGTCTGGCGAATCCGGTCACTTCCATGCCTCGTAGATGTAGTGCCATGATAGAAGCAAAGGGCATGAAAACTCAGTAGTGACTATAGCATATTATCTTTGTTTCCGTTATAGTCATTTGTTAAAAAATTTTGATTTAACGCAGTGCGAAAATGGCACTTTTGACAATTTTGTAAATTTTTAAATACTGAAGGTAGTTTGTTTGTTTTAATTTGCAAAGTGAGAGCTCTTATTTTTTTGTTGTTGAATAAAAAATGGTTGAAAAAAAAAGCTCGATACTCACACTCTGAACAGAAATATGTTGAAAAATACAATCGTTTGTATACTCATGAACGGGAGGGACTGTTTGCCAGTTCCAGTGCATAATTTTGCACCGAAATTCAATGGCTCAAATATATTAAATGGCTGAGCAAAAAGGTTGAAGTATAAATATGAACATAAGTGTTATATAATGATGTACCTAGAACATGGGAATATGTGTAGATACATATCAACTAAAGTGGAACGTTCTTTTTTAGGAAATAACAGTTCAACTTAGCGTCCGTCTTTTGTGGTGGAGCGGGGTGCACTAAAAGCTTCAAAATTAAAAGTTGCAATACGACCAACCCACTTAGTCTAAAATAGAATTCAATTCATACAATTCAAATTAAAGTATTTTTTTGTGGAACAGGGAGCTTCTTGGATCCGAATTATTTTCTACGAGTTCTTAGAGAGTAGAGTCCTTCAGCAAAAAGATAAACAGGGTCTTGAAAGGTGTTAAACTTCTGCTATAAACCGCCTTCCTTCAAGTCAATCTACTCATGGTTATCGCTCTTGCCAACAATTTTCTTCTGTAGAAAGACGCGCATGAACGACTGGGGAAGGAGAATTCAATGCTGCGGAGAGAGCGAACCTTCCCGGAGAAACTGGAAGAGCTCGATCGATATCGAAGTCAAGTACTCGAGTACTCCAAGTGCATCACTGCTCTTCGACAAGCTGGCCAAGTCAGTTGGGAAGGACCAACCACTCTCTCTATCTCTCTATCTCTCTCTCTCACTCTCTTTCTCGCTTTCTCTCTATTCATTTCTATCCGGTCTTGAAATCAACATTGGTACAACTCTGCTTTCGGGACAAGTATCTGTTTTTCTGAAGCAGGGGTAAAAACCTAAAACTTAGAAAAAGAAGTTATGAGTATTGTTTTTACAGTATGGTTTTTAAAGCGTTCGAAAGGATATTTTGCAAGGTAGAAAGTAAGAGTGAGAATAGACGAATATTTGTTTACTTTAAAATAATAGATGAAAATTATTGTTTTGAACCTAAGTTTTAAGAGAGAATCCACCTCACGATTCAAGTCGAGAGGCATCAAAATATTTTAGCTTCCATCATGCGTCTTCTCAACCGTAGATCAAGTAGTTTTTAAATTAAAAATTGAGCTTTTCAATCATTATGAGTAAAAAGTGGCAAGATAGTTTCATTACCACATGATTTTTTCAAAGAAATTTTGTTCAGAAAATATTTCAAGGTCGTGGAACATCTACAATCAAAACAAGAAAAAATAATATAATGATGGCACTAAACGTACTAGTATATACTATAAAACAAAAATCCTCTGTTAAACCGCGTGTTACTGTAGCACTCATGTGTGCATAACAAAAGTGTGGTCTAGCTTTACTCAGTTATTATTGGCCAATCGCTAAAACCAAATTATCCTTTTCAACATTGAAGGTTTAAAAAAACACTTAAGAAGAGGTAACAACGATGAGACCCAGAGTTGAAATGAGGTCTTCCCACTTAAGAGGTAACAACGATGAGACCCAGAGTTGAAATGAGGTCTTCCCACCTAAGAGGTAACAACGATGAGACCCAGAGTTGAAATGAGGTCTTCCCACCTAAGAGGTAACAACGATGAGACCCAGAGTTGAAATGAGGTCTTCCCACCTAAGAGGTAACAACGATGAGACCCAGAGTTGAAATGAGGTCTTCCCACTTAAGAGGTAACAACGATGAGACCCAGAGTTGAAATGAGGTCTTCCCACCTAAGAGGTAACAACGATGAGACCTAGAGTTGAAATGAGGTCTTCCCACCTAAGAGGTAACAACGATGAGACCCAGAGTTGAAATGAGGTCTTCCCACTTAAGAGGTAACAACGATGAGACCCAGAGTTGAAATGAGGTCTTCCCACCTAAGAGGTAACAACGATGAGACCCAGAGTTGAAATGAGGTCTTCCCACCTAAGAGGTAACAACGATGAGACCCAGAGTTGAAATGAGGTCTTCCCAACTAAGAGGTAACAACAATGAGACCCAGAGTTGAAATGAGGTCTTCCCACCTAAGAGGTAACAACGATGAGACCTAGAGTTGAAATGAGGTCTTCCCACCTAAGAGGTAACAACGATGAGACCCAGAGTTGAAATGAGGTCTTCCCACCTAAGAGGTAACAACGATGAGACCCAGAGTTGAAATGAGGTCTTCCCACCTAAGAGGTAACAACGATGAGACCCAGAGTTGAAATGAGGTCTTCCCACCTAAGAGGTAACAACGATGAGACCCAGAGTTGAAATGAGGTCTTCCCACCTAAGAGGTAACAACGATGAGACCCAGAGTTGAAATGAGGTCTTCCCACCTAAGAGGTAACAACGATGAGACCCAAAGTTGAAATGAGGTCTTCCCACCTAAGAGGTAACAACGATGAGACCCAGAGTTGAAATGAGGTCTTCCCACCTAAGAGGTAACAACGATGAGACCCAGAGTTGAAATGAGGTCTTCCCACCTAAGAGGTAACAACGATGAGACCCAGAGTTGAAATGAGGTCTTCCCACATAAGAGGTAACAACGATGAGACCCAGAGTTGAAATGAGGTCTTCCCACCTAAGAGGTAACAACGATGAGACCCAGAGTTGAAATGAGGTCTTCCCACATAAGAGGTAACAACGATGAGACCCAGAGTTGAAATGAGGTCTTCCCACCTAAGAGGTAACAACGATGAGACCCAGAGTTGAAATGAGGTCTTCCCACCTAAGAGGTAACAACGATGAGACCCAGAGTTGAAATGAGGTCTTCCCACTTAAGAGGTAACAACGATGAGACCCAGAGTTGAAATGAGGTCTTCCCACCTAAGAGGTAACAACGATGAGACCCAGAGTTGAAATGAGGTCTTCCCACCTAAGAGGTAACAACGATGAGACCCAGAGTTGAAATGAGGTCTTCCCACCTAAGAGGTAACAACGATGAGACCCAGAGTTGAAATGAGGTCTTCCCACCTAAGAGGTAACAACGATGAGACCCAGAGTTGAAATGAGGTCTTCCCACCTAAGAGGTAACAACGATGAGACCCAGAGTTGAAATGAGGTCTTCCCACCTAAGAGCAAAAACAGTTTGTCTGAACATGAAGTGATACATACTGTGTGTATGATCGTAACAACAGTCATGTAAGCTATACAACTTCTTTTTTTCTAAGTTGCCTAATGCTCATACAGTTCGCCTAACCTTTCTCTCGCCGCTCAACCTCTCCCCCTCTGTAGCCTGCGCATCATTCAGGAAAAGGATAAGCGCTACGAGCAGCTCGTGAAGAAGGCCAAGAAGCTGCGACGCAGCAGCAGACGCGTCGCGGACGAGGACGACCGGCACAGCACCTTGGGCAGCGACTGCTCCGCGGAGAGCACCATGAGCCTCAACACCATCACCGAGGATCTCGAGGAGGTGAATCACCCCTTGCTTATGATTAAGCGTGTTTTACATAGAAAAATCATGTGCACGCGTGTGTAGAGCTTATTTCTATATCTGTATACAAATGTAACGTGCATGTGAAGATGTGTAACGTATGTATTTACTACATATATGAACATGCATGAAAGCTCATGATTAACTCCGTGCAGTGGTTAGCGTAGGTCTGGTCCGCATTCTGTGGAGCTCTTCAATTACCATAAACTTCTATTATCGTGAGACTAAGCAGAATCTAAAACAGCATCTCTTCAGTATTCAAATACACTCTGTGTATACATATGCATTGTATGCATTTCCTATAATTTGGGAGTTGGGGGAGGTAACTTTGCTATGCTCAAGTCCCACACTTCTGGGTAAAACGGCTAAGTGCGCAAACTATGATAATTTTTGTTAAAAAAATTATTTCATATTAAGTTTTTTTAAAATAATTAACCCGATTCATTTTCATATGAAACTGATTTGCTTTGAGGTATAGCGTATTTATTAAATGGTACGCACATAAATCAGCTGTTGTAAAAAAAAGTTTAATTTTTGAGAGTTTCTTCATCTTTCGGCATAATCGGGGAGCTATTATGCAAAAAAAATTTTCAAGATAAACCCAATTTTCGTTCAGAATATTTTCAACCTTTTTAAAAACGTCTTTTATTCTCCTGCAAACAGATGATGTAGTCCATTCTAACTTTTCCCTCCATATACCATCCTGGACATAACGGCTCTGCCTTTCCTCCCTTTTCTCCCCCTTTCTCCTCCTTGCCTTTCCTCCCTTTCCTTCCCGTTCCTCCCCTTGCCTTTCCTCCCTTTCCTTCCCGTTCCTCCCCCTTGCCTTTCCTCCCTTTCCTTCCATTTTCTCCCCCTTGCCTTTCCTCCCTTTCCTTCCCCTTTCTCCCCCTTGCCTTTCCTCCCTTTCCTTTCCTTCCTCCCCCTCACTCTTTCCCTCCCTCAGCCTCTACTCCTCCTCAGCTGCTGGAAATCATTGTGACGTCTGTGCGCTAATTCCCTTCGTCATGCATTGTACCCAAGCGCATGATTTCAAGATTTATGAAGAAAAGGCGCTTATGACTACATTTTGCTTTCTTATTCCTAACCGAGCGATGAATTGTCCTCCTCGAATCATTTTCTGCGTAGAGATCGCTACAGAAGGTCATTCTAAGCTGTGAAATTCGCAACATGCCCCTTTCACTACTACAATTCGCTCTTTTCAATCGAATATTTCAGCTGGTTATTTGCTTTGTGATGGACTTATTGGGCGATCTTTCGATTCTTTGATTCTCTGATGACGATTTAGGACTTGAACTGTAATCCGGAAATGTCTTGGATAGCTTAGAAGATGAAAAGGGCAGAGACGAGAGTAGAAAGGGGGCGGGGAAGTTTCGAGGTTCTTACATAGCTCTACCAGTGACCTCCAGACTTACTCCTTCTAAGTTTCAAATGTTATACGTTATGGTGAATACTATTTGAAAGTTTTCGAATATCTTATTTTCTAAGGTATTGTAGTATTTCATTTCAATAAATCATCAGGGGCCGTATGCACGTACCATTTTTGGTGGGAAATTATAAAGAAAATAGTGTTAAGTGTTCTAGGATAACACTGTTTTCTTCATCATTCCCCACCAAAAATGGTACGTACATATGGCCCCTGATGTAGTGATTTTGAATCTACGTTTTTTTCACACGTTACCTTCAAAAATTGACACAAAAATTTATCGAAAAATTTTCCCTTTTTAGTTTTTCTCTCAAAAAAATTCTTTCACTCTAAATCTTTTTGTCACAAGATTTTTTTCTTTTGATTTTCCGAATAATTTATATCTTCAGTCATTTTATCATCAATCACTCTGTGACGTTTACACTTCTTCGTACCTCTAAAAATTTGTTCATCTCGTTTTTGGAGTTTCAAAGGGTGTTCGGTTCTATAGTTAAACCTTCTATAGTTAAACCTTCTATAGTTAAACCTTCTATAGTTAAACCTTCTATAGTTAAACCTTTTCAAATCAAAATAGAGTTTACCATTGCCGATTGGTATGAAGAAATCTTATTTTATGACATCCTCATTTACCCACAGCTTAACGAAATCAAATTGGCTTTCTCGTAAACGCATAATCGAATTCTCTCAATTAGCTTGAACGAGCCGCCAAATGTGTCCCTCACAGTTACCTGCCTGATATCTATGTCACTGAATGTTCTCCCTCTTATAGTCCCATCCCCTTTAGCCCTACCGTGCCCCTGTTATACGACTTCCCCCCCCTTGCCCTCCCCCCGTCCCTTCAAACTCACTCCCGCTGTTTGGCCTTGTAAAAGCGAGCAGAGGAAGAGTAATAGAATGACCGGGTGAAAACGAAACGATAAGATACACAGACAAAGAACACTTACCGAAACGGAAAGATTTCTATAAATTCATTAAAGTTGACGCGACAGCATCGTTAAAAGGGTAGGGAGAATGAAAGACAGACTTAAGAAAAACAGAAGGGTGAATGTTTTAAAAAAAAAACAATGACATAGAGTGAGAGGGAGAAACGGAAAGTGGGAGAAAGAGAGAGCTCAAAAAAAAAGAAAAAGAGAGAGAGGCGAAGAGAAAAAAATATAAAGATGTAGATATAGAGAAAGAAATAAAAAGAGGGATGAGATTGAGAACCTTTAATAGAATTTCGGTTTTTTTTTGTGCTTTCAGTCCAGCACGGTTTGTGATTGAGTTATACATACATATGTAAATTACATTATTTACATAGTACTTAGGCATCCTCATTATTGTTTCTTGTTCACTTGTTTTGAATGAAAGTTGACATGGAAGTTGTTAAAAAAGTGTAAGTCGAAGAGAAAAATATAAGAAAGTCGAGACTCTGGATTAATATCATGAACATATGTAGACTGAAAACGTTGAAATTATTGGCACAAGGGTGTCTGAATATTTCTTAAATTTATTACCCACCCCCCCTCCTCTTTAATAATTCTATGATAGAATTTATACTGTAGATATCATTGAGCAATCGAAGAAACGCGAGTGCCATTGGAACTACATACTGTCTTATACCTGTGGCGAGCTTCCTGCCTTGCATTAATTGTTCCAACTCTACATAATTCTTGTTAACCTTATAATCCAGCATGAACGTGTTGTGTATTTGCATTGCAGTCGGCCAGCAAGGAGGAGCTCACGCAGAGCTACGAAGCACTCTACAGGGAGAACAAACTGCTGCAGAAAGAGCTGCAACAGAGAGATCAGCTACAGAGGGAGCATTTGCAGCAGAGAGATCATCTCCAGAGAGAGCTTCAGCAGAAGGAGCTGGAAGAGGTGAAACTCGGCGGCTCGCAGCCATCTTTTCCCGACACGCAGGCGGGAGAAGAGGCAGCTCTTCGGGAACAGCTGTCACTCGCGCACGCGACCATCGACAGCCAGAGCAAATTTATCGACGGCAACCATACCAGGGTAGATAATAAGCCTTAATAGCATGCATCTGTTCACAATATATAGTAGTGAGAAGGATCTTGGAAACATCATGTCAAGAAACAAATTGCTCAATAGTAACTACATAGCTAAAAGACTCAGATCTCGCATAGTACGCTAAATAACTCACCAATAACACTTTTATCAGAGAATGAAGTTCTTTGAGAGTGAGCAACGAGTATTTGAGGTTTTCTGTTTTTTGTTGTGAAAAGAAGCTGGACAATGAGTGATGCTATCTAAAATTGTTTAGAGCGTGCCAACGGTGTAAATAGTCACTAATTCATATACTCAGAGCTTGCATGCTACAGTGAATTAGTCATCAATAACAAATGCGGTTGACTTATTCATGAGAACTGTCGAGAATAAAACTGAGTTGCATGCTTTAGTCAGAGATATTTTTTCTAAAACTTTGAGGTTTTCTTGAAGCTCTAATTGACGACTATAATCAAATTGCTCTCACATTCGATCAGATGGAATTGGTGTCGCAGTACCGTCTGAGGATTACTGCGCAAGCAGATATAATTCGCACCCAGCAGGATGAGATTGAGAGACTCACGCGGGAATTAGCAGACAGCCAAGAGCAGAAGGACCTCCTGGAATTCCAGTGCATTGAGATGAGACAGGCCGCTGAGGCGGAAAGATGTGCACGTAGTGTGAGTAGAGTTAGAGAATTAGACATACTCAACGTGTGCCCGAAAATGCTGGGAGGTAGTCAAAAACTAAAAGAAAGATAAAAATTAAAGGAGAAGAATAGAAAATGATAAGTTAGATAGAGATATGAGAATAAAAAGAAATAGGAAGAGAGAGATTAAGAAAGATAGATATTCTACATAGATCTTTGGAGTGAGTCAGTCACATTGTGAAAGAGAGTGGTTGCGAGAGAAATTGGAGTTGAAGAGAGATAAAAAGTAATAAGCTTCAGAACTTGTGTGACGCTTCCTTTTTTGTTGGCGTGGTGTTTGAGTGCCTCCTGACTTATCGTACATATCTACTGAAAACATTCACCTTAAGAAAAGTGAAGTGAGAGTGAGAGATTGTGTGTCAGAATAGGTTAGAAATTATTTTTTAAAAGTTTTTTTTCTTTTTTTTACTGACTTTTTCAACACATTCTAAACAAAACTTCAGTTACCAAATATTCAAAACGTTACTTCAAACCTCAGTTTTACAATCAAAAATAAACCTCGGAATGAATTTTTCTCTTTTTCATCAGCTCGGCTTTTTTCATAAAGTGTCTAGAAAAAACCTTCTGCGTCGTTAATACGAAAAACTTATTTCCCCGTTAGAATTTTATTTTCGCACTCTCATTAGATTGAAAAGTCAGGTGTCGCAATTATGTACATACAGCATTGGAGGTCGACGGTTTCAGAGAATATTTTGTGTGTCTCCAGTAGCCAACAAAAAAAAGTTTGTAAAGACTTTTAAGAAGAATTCCAGTGCCGTATTTTGACCCGAACCTAACTCATAAAATAGTTGTTTTTTTTCATAGAATGACGATGCTGACAATACGGACGACGACGAACCGGACGATATCATCTACCCTATTCCTCGTTGGGTTCGTTTTCTTAACGCACTCTTCAAACTTAAAACTGGATTTTTGTTGTTTTTTTTAAAAAAAAGTTCTCTCTCGAACACACCTCTGTGTAAACTTGTAATAAACTTCTTTTTTTCAGAGTTACCAAGAGATTAGTCAACTCAAGGAGGATTTGAAGCAGATGCGGAACAGCAACGGCCTTTCGCGAGCGTACAGGGACATTGCGAGACGATCTCGCGTCTACATCGAGTCTATTGAAAATGTTGGTTGGACTCAAACTTCGGCTCAAAACGTGACACAGTCTGAATTGCTCATACAATGAGAAAGTAAATGGTACAATCTTCAAAAAATCTGTCTAAAAAAATATCGCGAAAAAGGCTTCTCGAAAATGAGCTGAAATTTCTGATTCTTACAGAAAAAAGTACAAATGGGAGTAAAATGCTTGACACAGTCTTGAGATGTACATATTATGTCGCTATTACTTTAATCAATGGTACACTCTTCAAAAAAGCCAATTTCATACTTTATCGTCCTCGGAAGTGCAGTTATTAACGAACTACTAAAAACAAAAGAACATGGATTTGGCTTTTGGTACCAGTATTTAATATTGAATTAATTGAAGCGAGAGGTTCTTCTCCGAAGAAAAATTAATGAAAACAAAGTATTGTATTTACGAAGTTGTGTGTTTTCAGCAATGGATAGAGCATGAAGCGACCTGCTGCTCAGATTCTTCGGGCGATGCCAAGATGGTCAACGCAGCACAGGTAAGCGTTTGAACCACAACAGATTGCTTCTAACTAATCAGTAGAGTCATGATCGCATTCCGATTGGGCCATTTGGTGAAAAATTGGTGAAATTGGTGAAAAATTGGTGCGCAATAGATTTGGTGAAAAAACTCAAGGGTTTTTTCCAATTGAGATCTCTCAAAATAATAATTTTCTACAGAATACGCCCCAATACGGCAAAATTAAGACTGAAACTTCTCATTTCGTATGCTGAAATTCTTACTTTTCCCGTTTTCTAATATTAAACTATTGTTCTGACAAAATCTAGTCCATGGAGCGAGATCGAACTCAGACGGTTCTCTTTTACCGGGAGTGAACGCGTTACCACTACACTATTTAGGAAGCAGCTTTGCTATCCATGAGATGTGCTAATACCTTTTCTATTGCAGTTGTTGGAGGAAGTTCGCGAGCTCTCGAGTGAGCTGGGTGAAGTCCGGTTTCAGCTGCGGGCCAAGGAGGATCAGTTGAGGGAGGAGCAGGATAAGCTGCACGAACTCGAGACGTTAGCGTTGGACTTGCTTAGCGCTTATTTAGATAACGCGAGCATGGATATTTATAGAAACATACGACTGACAAAAGCTAGCTCACGGGAGGGGATCGAACCCAGCCACTCCCCTTGCTATTACCGAGACCAAACGCGCGTTACCTCGACACAACCGAGAACAGATTGCTTATATTTCGATTCGATTCTTGAGAACTGTACATTCGATTCTTGAGAACTGTACACCAGTTTTCTCCCCATATCTCAAGAAAGATATTAAGGCATTAGAAAAGGTATAGAACTATTATACTCGCCGAGTATACAATCGTTGCTTCAATACCCCCTACAGTCACATGCCTTCTAATAAAATCAGAAACTCTAAGCTTAGACTTCAGACTTTAAGTAGTAGGAGGGAAACGAATGATTTTCATCTTTTAAACAAGCTTATATCTGGTAAAGTAATTCTTTCTCAAAAAAGACGACGTTTTTATAAATTAAATGTTTCCAGGACTCGAGGCTCAAAATTAAAAATTCAATAAAAAACTCCTCGCACTAATTGTAGGAAGTTTAGTTTCGCTATAAGATCCGCTCGATTGTATTTATAGACGCTCGGATTCATTGTTTCAGTTTCATTTGTGTTCTTTGTTTCAGTTTCATTTGTGTTCTTTGTTTCAGTTTCATTTGTGTTCTTTGTTTCAGTTTCATTTGTGTTCTTTGTTTCAGTTTCATTTTGTTTTTCATTTGTTTTTGTATAATATATGTATCCACCACGTGATTATTTTCGCGTAATAAAAAGTTCAAAGTTCATATTTGCTATAGTGCTTTGTTTATGATAGAACCGAAGGCTTGGTTCCTCCGTATCACTTTTTGTTTTTATTTATTTGATACATTAATTAAATGGGACAAAACTTGGAGTATAGTAAACGCAATAAAAACAGAGATAAAACCAGTTCACAAATTAGATAGACCTTGTTGTTTTTTTTCCAGCATGTTCTAGCGGTAATGCAGCGGCCAGTGTTATGTAAGCTCATCATCATTTACCACTCAAAGTTTTCAAAAGGGCTCGAAAGGCTCTTCCACATCGGTCAAGCACATTTCTTTCATTCACGTATATTAGTTTGAAGGCGTGTGCAATCGGAATCGACCGCCGGTGACTTCGAGGCACTGCAAGCGGAAATTGGCCGGCAGATGGAGGCCGTCCTCGCCCTCCAGAGTAAACTTGATAACTCTCAACGACGCCTTGTGGAAGTCGAGAAGAACGAGACCAGGTAAGGCACAGAGTTTCGTTTTCTCAAAAACACAACTTTCCAAATATTTGCTGTACCTGGCATCAGGTTCTCAAGATTTTTTTAAAAACCACTATTCAGTTTTTTGTTGGCTCTGTCTCAATTTTTTTCGCCTCTGTCTCACGCACAGAGAAAAAAGATTCTAGTCAAAATCTACTCAATTATCAATAATACAAAATTATTTTAAAACACTTCAAAGCTGAAATGAAGCAGAAGCTGAAACTTTTAAAATTTAAAATTGTTTCCGATACTTGCTGTGATCTATTTCATCCACCCATGGTATGAACGAACATCTGAATGCATTTGATAGTCATGAGAAGTGCGGAAATGAAGTTAATGGATTGAATTCAAAGGTATTAAAACTTTCGAAGCGAATACGACTGAACTATGTACATATGTACATATTAGACGGGCTAAAGCAAGTCCAAAGGGCAAAATCGAACCTTCTCTTTTTTTTTCCATATAGAAAGCGAGCGCTTTACCCCTAATTCACCGAGTACATGTAAATAGTTCTGGCGTAAAACATTTTTAGATTCATCATTGCAGAAAATTTGGTATTTTACATGATGGTCGTAGATCCGAGGCGACCTCAACGTGGTCCGTTTCGAGTGCGAGAGACTGAAAAATGAGCAGAGACCCGCGATTAAAACCGACTTGGAGAGAAGATTCGAGGAAGCCAGATACCGCTAAACGAAGCTCTCGCCAAGGTTGAGCGATATGAGGTGCGTGAACATCCTTAGAATTACTTTCATTCTCTCATTTCCCAGGTCTCTTCTCTTTTCTCTCTCTCTTTCTCTCTTTATCTCTCTCTCTCTTTCTCTCTCTTTCTCTCTTTATCTCTCTCTCTATCTCTCTTTCACCTGTTAAATTGTTTCAATTGTGCTCATTAACTTGTTCGGCTCAAATTTTGAACTTTTCCAACTGATTTTTTTGGTTCGATTTTGTCGCTAAAACATAAAAAATGGAAATCTTTATGGAATAGAATAGCTGAAAAAGTTCACAAAAAGAGAAGGGGAAAAAACATAGTCAATATGAAGTGCCAAGCGATTTCACCTTAAAACTTGGTTATGGCGTAACCATTTCATCGCTTAAAACCTATTACCAAGATCAGCTGATTTTAAAACGGCTGGACATGAGCTGAAAAATTCTTCCAGAGACAATTCTTTCGGCTTTTTTCGTGATTCAAATACTAAGCACAAGTTATACTTTGAAACTTAAAATGATCAAATGCTAATCCCTCTCCTGTCTCTCTCTTTCTCTTTCTCTTTCTCTTTCTCTTTCTCTTTCTCTTTCTCTTTCTCTTTCTCTTTCTCTTTCTCTTTTCTCTTTCTCTTTCTCTTTCTCTTTCTCTTTCTCTTTCTCTTTCTCTTTCTCTTTCTCTTTCTCTTTCTCTTTCTCTTTCTCTTTCTCTTTCTCTTTCTCTTTCTCTTTCTCTTTCTCTTTCTCTTTCTCTTTCTCTTTCTCTTTCTCTTTCTCTTTCTCTTTCTCTTTCTCTTTCTCTTTCTCTTTCTCTTTCTCTTTCTCTTTCTCTTTCTCTTTCTCTTTCTCTTTCTCTTTCTCTTTCTCTTTCTCTTTCTCTTTCTCTTTCTCTTTCTTCTTTCTCTTTCTCTTTCTCTTTCTCTTTCTCTTTCTCTTTCTCTTTCTCTTTCTCTTTCTCTTTCTCTTTCTCTTTCTCTCTCTCTCTCTCTCTCCTCTCTCTCTCTCTCTCTCTCTCTCTCTCTATTTCTTCATATAACTCTTCCTCTCTCTCACACTCTGTCTCTTATCTCACAGACAATCATTCACGCGGCGCGAGAGGCCGAGGGCGGTCGAGCCAGCTTCAGCGACGAGCTCGCGCTAGAGCTCACCGAGGCTAAGCAGTACAACGACCATCTCGAGCGGCAGTTCAAGGCGCAGCAGGAGATCATCGACGTCCTCAAGCAGCGCATCGTATCGGTAAGTGTTAAAGTTCAATGCCCTCAAGCTGTTCAGCAGAGTACTTGAAGACTGTTCAAGTTCATCTTCACATGCTTTATTATCGGTGTCATAGGACATAAAGCAATCGAACTAAACTATTTCGCGTTTGATTCTCCGGTTCTTGAACTATAGCATGAGAACGTAGAGCGTAGACTGGAATGTAGATATCGTAGACATGATTATTTGTCCGGTACGGCCTCTATTTGTCCGATTCTCGCTAAATACCCAAATCATACCGAGTCATACAGATAAAAACAGCAATGATGAGAGAGATAAAAGTCTACAATTCATTGTCGTCACAAATTTAAGGAATGGTGAATTCAATTGACGTTGATACTCTTTTCACTTCGTAGCAGAGCGCTTCCCACGGATGATATAAAGATTTAACATGGTAAAAACAGTGTCTGCTCTCCGTTTCACTGCTATTTTTTATTGCAGGGTAGAGCGAGATTCATGAAAAAATCATCGAAATTTCTTATTGCACAACACAGTCCGCCCACAACCATCATGACACACAGGGATCATTTAAGTGATTGCAAGAGATGGGCTACCGAAGCAAAGATGGATTTTCGCTATGAAAACATCAATATGCAATTTGCTAGATTCCGCATGTATGAAAATGATCTCAAGAAAGGAATGAAAGCAGAAGGATAGAAAATCGATTATATCTCACTATATAGTAAGTTAATAGAAGTTCACTAGGCTTAGACGGACCAAATCGTCTAAGTTTTACAAGTAGTTGATTATTGGTAAAATTTATATGGAGCATAGCATATAGTTGTATAAGGTACCCGATTCCGAAAACAATACAATGTCTAAATAAGAGTAAGTAATCTTCTCTTGAACCTTCAAAACACCACTCAAAATTATATCCAGAGCCGTTTATTAGAGCACAGCTGAGAAAAAAATCAAAAACATGAGCCAAACAAATTGAAATTGGCACGTGAGGCGAGAAATGAAGTAAAAAACAAAGGGGTGCCAATAACAACTAGATTTGTGCACACACTTTCGACACTTCTCAGTATTTAGCTGCGGGTGTGAGCTCTTGTACTTGAACCCTTTGTAGAAAGCGTATGTCGAATGGTTCAACATCTTCTTGATTAGTCACCACCATCAGGGAACCCCCCCTGCAATTATAAATACATATACATATATATAAAAGTGACTTTAAAATAAAATCTATGAGAGCAACTAAAGAGTCCAATTTTGATTCAGCCAAGCTAATCAAAGTCCACATCAAGCTCAGTTGTCTTGTTACACTAAGAGTGAGCGATCATAACACTACCTAAAAGAAATAAAGAGTCTTCTCAAGCATCAAGTTTGTAATCACAAAAAGGCTTAATCTAAATGTTCACCAATCTGCAGAAGAAATGACTTTGAAAATCAAACATTGAATACCCTGAAAACATTCGCAAAAAAAACTTGAAATGACAAGTGATTGAACCATCGATAGTTCAATCAATTGTTATCTTAACCAGGCGTCAACCCCCTTCAAACTCTGTATCTGAACAATCAAAACAGAATGCAAAAATTGAGAGAAGTGACTGTAGCCCCGAAAATTTATAACTTTATTTTAGTAAGCTAAAGATTCGCAGTGACAAACAGAGATGGAGCGATAGGTTACGATAATTAAGAACCACTAAAAAGGTGGTTAACGGATGGAAAGAGACTAACGTAGAATATGAAGAAGAACAGGATTAGGCAATCCAAGATGATGGTAGCAGTTGTTAACCATGTTATGCATTGAACGAGGGAGAGCAAGCATCGTTTCTCTGCGTAGGCTGACCCAATGTATACGTCCAATTCCTGCTACTTTTCATTAACAAATCATTCTGAGCGTGTTTTTATCGTAACATGGTCGCTTTCTTGGGCTTATCTGACTGATAGTAATTTCTCTGGATGGAAAAGTTCTTTTTTTATTCTGTGAAGAATAAAAAGTTGAGAAAACTATTTCTTTAGAACTTTTTAAAAAGGTGCTCTAGAATGCAAACAACTATTCCGTCGTCGTTTTTGTTGAGAATATTTTTGTGGAAAAAATGTTTTCACCAGCTAACCGTTTGCTTACATCCAATGTCCCAAGGAAAGAAAAAGTAGAGGCGCAAGAGCGATAGCGACGTCTCTACAATGAGATCATTAGTGATTTGAGTAGACAATATCCGATGAAGCCACAGAACTGACAAAGTTATTATGGGCAGGATGATGTTTCGGTTGTAGATCACTCGAACTGGCATCGATTACGGGACACTGAAAAAGATTTGAAACAATAAAATCATCAAGTTAATAAGCCTTGATCATCGATACGCATCGGGAATACAGCAGATATACGTACATGGAAGAAGTCAGAGCGAACAAAGGATATAAGTTATAGAGGATAAAGAGCGATAAGGGTCGAGGGAGGTTAAGGAAAGGAAAATTTTGAAGGGAGTCAGTAAAAGTTAAAAAAAAAGAAGAAAAAAAGAGTAAAAAAAGTTATTAGAAAGAGAGCTAGAGAGTGAGAAAGGCAAGAAACGAGAAAGAGAGCTAGAGAGTGAGAAAGGCAAGAAACGAGAAAGAGAGCTAGAGAGTGAGAAAGGCAAGAAACGAGGAAAAGAGAGCTAGAGAGTGAGAAAGGCAAGAAACGAGAAAGAGAGCTAGAGAGTGAGAAAGGCAAGAAACGAGAAAGAGAGCTAGAGAGTGAGAAAGGCAAGAAACGAGAAAGAGAGCTAGAGAGTGAGAAAGAGCAAGAAACGAGAAAAAGAGCTAGAGAGTGAGAAAGGCAAGAAACGAGAAAGAGAGCTAGAGAGTGAGAAAGGCAAGAAACGAGAAAAAAACGCAAACTTTTCCACTTAACTTCATATTCAATAGCAGAACTTTTCTATTTCAGAACAAAATCTCGCTCGATTTCTTGGCTTCTCTACCAAAGATGGGAGCGGGGAAAGCTACAGCTCACAATGCAAGAGTTCATTCGGAATCAAAGGATGAGGCAGCGCGAAAAACCGTTATCTCGTCGCAGATATTGTGGAGGTTAACCACATCAACTTGTGTTCTCAGATAGCCTTCAAAACACATAAAATGTTGTTTTTTTGCTGCTCACCACTCAAGCCACAGTACGCGAAAAGTAAAGCATGAGTGTAGTATTGTTGAAACAACATTTGGCTAATGAGTATGTTGCCTAAGGGTACAGAAAATGAAACACTTAAACACTGTCTGAAAACAAAACACATTCATCGGCATAATATTGTATAATAGTACGTATGTGTAAATGCGAATATGTACCTGAGCAGAAAAATATTAACTGTTATGAATTTAACATATCGTGTAGATACATTAGTAAGAGGAGTAAGGTTTTTTTCTCTAAAATTCAAGGTTTTATTCTTAATTTACAAGTTTAAGCACGCACTCAAGTAAAGTTACTAAAATTAAGAAATAAGATTTCGTTCTCACGAGATATGATATTTATATACATATGTTTATGTAAATTGAAACAGCAAACATTTAGTTATGACCATCTGAGACGTTATTCAGTGAACTTTCTGGAGCAATCTTTGAACCTTCTTGAGTATGTATTGAGAGTTTCTGATCAACTCGAATGAGTTCAGGATACCATTTTTTTCTGAAATATTTGAGCATTTATTATGAAAATTTTTATACTCGTCAGCTAGTAGTTTTCTCTATCAGAAACAGTTGGAGAGAGAGAGAGGAGAGAGAGGAGAGAGAGAGAGGAGAGAGAGAGAGAGAGAGAGGAGAGAGAGAAAGAAAGAGAGAAAGAGAGAAAGAGAGAGATAGAGAGAAAAAAGAGAGTGAGAAAGAGAGAAAGGGAGAGAGAGAAAGAGAGAGAGAGAAAGAGAGAAAGAGAGAAGAGAGAGATAGAGAGAAGATAGAGAGAAAGAGAGAAGAAGAGAGAAAGAGAGAAGAGAGAGAAAGAGAGAAGGAGAGAAAGAGAGAAAGAGAGAAAGAGAGAGATAGAGAGAAAAAGAGAGAGAAAGAGAGAAAGAGAGAAAGAGAGAGAGAGAGGAAGAGAGAGAGAAAGAGAGAAGAGGAGAAAGAGAGAAAGAGAGAAAGATGAGAAGAGAGAGAAAGAGGAGGAGAAGAAGAAAGAAGAGAGAAAGAAGAGAGAAGAGAGAAAGAAGAAGAGAGAGAGAGAGAGAGAGAGAGAGAGATAAGGCAGAGAGAGAGAGAGAGAGAGAGAGAGGAGAGAGAGAGAGAGAGAGAGAGAGAGAGAGAGAGCTGAGAGAGAAGAGAGAGAGAGAGCAACGAATCATTCAAGATATCTGGCTTGAGAATGAACAGAAAACCTAGAAAGAAACGAAGATGTAGAGCACTACATTTCTTAATACTCTTTGCGAGAAAGCACAAAATACCCATGGTGTTGTATCAACCGTTCGGAAAAGACGGTTGTAGAGAGATAAGGGCTAAACGGAGGGGTTGGTATACAGAGACGAGAAGAGACGAGGAATTTGATAGTATGAAAAAACAGGAAGTCTATCCGCTTATATTACATAGAGTTTTTCACGGAGACCTCTGATTGACTGAGGAAAAAGAGCGTGGACTTGAAATGATATTCAGTGATTATGAAATGAGTGAAAAAAATAGCCGCTAGTCTAAAACTTAAGAGTACCTAAGGGTAGTTCGGTTGTAGAGAATATTTTTGGTATCTGCGTCCTGATAAACATACAACACAGAACAAAAAAAAAATC
>OZ057409.1:11777786-11867275 GCA_964056735.1 Allodiplogaster pararmata | reverse complement strand
TTACAGACAGAGCCGCTTTGTCAAGATGATAAATTGTTGAACTATCAATTTTTTTGTCTATTGGGAAGTTTAAACTGAAGGAAGCAATATACTATGGATCTACTGATAGGCAGATGATGTTAGCTTGTATTCATGGGCTGCTCTATACTCGCAATATTTCAAGGTAAACTCTTCCGGTCGACATTCTGATGAAGAAGACTGGCAACGAAATCATCAATATCGTGCGGTTTTCTTCTTATTGTTGAAATAAACAAAAATTAAGTTTTTCTCTGTTAAACTAGGAAAACAAGCTTCTTGTGCTTAAAAATATTTTTTACATATAAAATAAATTACATTTTTGTTTGAACCGATAAGTAACTGAACGTAAACTTTGGAAACACGTAACATTCTATAAACATAGTTTTCAGGCAGCTTCAATGGTGTACAACAGTCATTATCAACGTCTACCTGAACTCAACCTGGTTGTGTCGGCTTCTCTTCTCAACCTTTCCTGTTTTGATCGAGCTGCATGACTTTACCCGATATCCTCTGTATTTTGAAAGTGTCCTTTAATTATAAATAAAGACCAAACGCACGACTGATGATAGGGTCATGCAACGCCTGCGAAATGTATAACTGTTCATACATTATTTAATACATCATATGATTCACATAGTTTCATGTAGAACAGCAAAGAAGCTCGATGAAAAATTTCTTTCATAAATGTTCATATTGTTGTTGTGACCATCTGTCGCCTTAGCGGTAGCACAACCTCGATTTCAACTTAAATCAAACACTCAACGAATTCCTGAACTAACTCAATAAAGTGTGGCGCCTGAGGAAGTCAAACTTTTTCGGAAGTTCGTTGAGGGCGATCTGAGAAGCGTCTGAACTTTCTATGCTGTGGAAGTCATGCGCAGGAAATCTTCACTATAATGCCATGAGTTTTTGAAGGCAACCGGAAATGATCGTGTCTCATCTTGTGCTTGCATTATTATTACATATTATTACAAATTTATTGACTCTCGACGTGTCAAGATAAAAAATCCCCATGTTTTCTTTTTAAAACATTTGGGCGGACGGCCTCGTTATTGAAAACTTTTTTCTCTTGATCGGTTGAGCAGTTGTAAGGTAAATGAAGTAGCTAAATATGTATATGTTCTTTCGAACATGGGGTTTGCTTTTTTCTCTCTCTGTTTCTGCTCATTCTAATGAAAATTTTATGTGTTTCCCAATTTGCATGCTCAATGTTCTTGTAATATGTACACATACGCATTACGGTATTCCCGCTTTTCTTTTATTCTATTGGAAAAAAAGGGAATATTGATTTCTGAAAAATCTATTTTTGTTGGGTTTCGTGACTGAAAAACGCATTTCAAATTTGATTTGAAAAACACATTTCAAAATCAGGGCTTGAGTCACTAAACTTAAAAAAAGATACTTTTTTCATAGCTTAGTGGATGCTGGGGATACTGAAGACAGAAAAATACCACATTTTTTCTTTTCGTTCTAAGAAATGAGCATCTGTGCAATTAGTCATCTCGTAATAAGCAGTGACATAACCTATTTACTCTTTTACTTGGGAAGTAGAGGAAAATGGTAATTTGGTATAGGAAATGGGTCATTACTCCAATTCACTATTGTGCGAAAAATTGAAACTTGGAGATCACACTTCTCATAAATTAGGTTCCCATGTATAGAAATAATGTGAATGAAAGGCTCTGAAAAAGAAGTTCTTGTCGAAAATTTTTCTGGTTTTGTAAGTTGTCTTCTATGACTTTTTTCACGATCAGTTTTCGATGTCGCAGAACTTTTTGGCCGTGAGACTATTTTCTCGGATTTCAAAACAAAACTCGCTCAGAAGCTTTCTGTTTGTTACATAACAAAGAGCTCATATAATCACTTCAATTGTGCGCACGTCATTTTTTATTATATAAATAACTTTTTTCTTAAAATTTCTGCTAGAATTGATCGGGACATACTGTTGATGTGAACAATCTGACCTTTTGTAATGACTTATCATAATTTCAAGTGTAGATATTCGTGTTCGAACATGTTCAAACACCATAATTTTTGTCGCAATTACTCAAGTTTTCAGTTAAATAAACGGACTTAATTTTTGTTTTTGAGAGCAATGACATGTATACTTTTTTTCGATCCACACAACATAGCTCTGGCTTTCCGCATTCACCTTAAAATAATCCTTTGAGAATCTGAGAAAGACTAATTTTTTCTGGACTTCGTCTCTCTGGATAGATGTCGGAACCAGGGATGAACGCGGTAAAAATTAATTTTCGCGGTAAAAGGCAAAACTTCTAAAAAACGGTTAACGGTCAAAGGGTGAAAAAAGGTTTAAAAAAATAACTGGTGAGATTTCACCACACTTCAATATTTCTTTTTTTCTATTCTATTCTCTCATAACATTTTTTTTAAAAATTAAATACGAATGTCATTGACTATGATTATGGAGTTATTCGAGAAAAAAAAAACAACAACAAAAGAACAACGATTCTGATTAATTGGTGAGGGATTGAATCCTAGTATGTCAATTGCGTGATTTAGATAGAGAAGTTTCTCTAAATTTTCTGGAGTAAGCCGTGTGCGCAGGTCTGAGAAAATAGCACCCGAAGGCGAAAAAAGACGTTCGCTTTTTTCTCCTTCTTTTTCAGTTTCTCCATAGCCCCGACATGACTGTTCTGCAAATGATAGCGAAGACAAGTTGTTGATCCACGCATTGCATAATTGATGGTTTTCTTGCACAGGCGACACAATGCCAAATTTTCTTTTCTTAAGTACTCGTAGTATTTGTCGTATTTACCCATCTCAAAACAAATTTAAAGAGTTTACTAAAAAAAAAGTTTGTGTGCAAAACAAAGTCTAGACAAGTTATTGATGCGCGAAGATAGAAAAAAACACATAGAAATAAAAGGAAAATATTAAATTTATGATATTATATTGGCCTTTAAACGGCGTGAGAAAAATCTGGAAACAAATTCCATATTTCAGGTGTCCAGAGTGTGTCGAAACGATTCTGTGTTTTCTCAAACTTGTTAACGAAAAACACCGTGTCACTGAAACACCTTATAGTACTGTAAAGCTTCACCGAATGTCTTTCAAATTACCTTCTTTTCTTAACTTTTTGAGATTTTACCGTTTTTACCGGTAAATGACCTCAAAAACGGTAAATTTATCGCAAAAATGACTTTGAACGGTAAACGCCCATCCCTGGTCGGAACGTCATAAGAAAAACATGGACTTGGCAAAATTCCTCGAAAAAAAGAAGCATTTCCCAGTGTTTATTACAAATCGTGTTCGCAGGCGAATATCTTTCGTTGTTTTTTTTATATATTTTATTCGCCGTGGATCGATTGAACTATAAATGTTCAAACATTACCAACATGACATCATGTCCATGCCATCAGCAAATGCCCGTATTGGACAGTAGGATCGTCTTGGTCTTCATTTTTCCCTTTTCTTTCTTTTTCCACCTTTTTGGTTATCCTCAACTCTTTTTACTTACCTTTTCTTTTTTTTCTTACTTTTTTTCTATATCTCATTCTCTCTCTTTCTCTACCTCTCTCTATCTCTCTCTCTATTTCTGTCTCTCTCTTTCTTTCTCTCCATCTCCTCAAATCATGGTTCGTACCCCTACATGCCCCTGTCGTAACCTTTACCTTTACAAGCTTTACTTCTGCAATAATTTTTTCTCTCTCTCGCCTTATCTATTTCTTCCCTTCTTTGACTTTAAATATCTTTTTCTGTTCGTCTCGTTCTTTCTCTCACTCGCTTTTTTTCTAACGCAGGCGAACTCTCCCTCTTCTTCTCTCTCTCTCTCCCTTTTCCGCGCTCTCTCTCTCTCTCTCTCTCTCTCTCTCTCTCTCTCTCTCTCTCTCTGTCTCTCTCCGCCCGACCCCTTTTCTTATGTCCTCCAGCTGGATATACAGCCCGACATACAATTCCATATCGCATGCAGACCTCCTTTTCTCCCTCCACTTCTTTTCCCTCTCCAATTCCACTTACAAGTTCCGGCTACACATTTGAGCCGCCCGCTACATAATTTTTCATGCCTTCTCCTCTCTACAGAAGAAGACAGAAGTAAGCATCTGTTTCATCTTCTCTATTGCTACTCTATCGCTTTCTCTTGCTCTCTCTCTTTCTCTTGCTCTCTTTCTCTTACTCTCTCTCTTTCTCTTACTCTCTCTCTTTCTCTTTGCTTTCTTCCTCTTCCTCTCTCTCTCTCTTTCTCTTGCTCTCTTTCTCTTGCTCTCATTCTCTTACTCTCTCTCTTTCTCTTGCTCTCTTTCTCTTACTCTCTCTCTTTCTCTTGTTCTCTTTCTCTTACTCTCTCTCTCTTTCTCTTGCTCTCTTTCTCTTACTCTCTCTTTCTCTTGCTCTCTTTCTCTTTCTCTCTCTCTTTCTATTACTCTCTATCTCTTTCTCTTGCTCTCTCTCTTTCTCTTGCTCTCTCTTTCTCTTACTCTCTCTTTCTCTTACTCTCTCTTTCTCTGACTCTCTCTCATTCTCTTACTCTCTCTCTCTTTCTCTTACTCTCTCTCTCTCTCTTTCTCTTGCTCTCTCTCTCTTTCTCTCTCAACTTACTTTTCTTCTTCAAACCCTCGGGAATACTGATCATATGTTATGTATGAAGTTTTCTGATGCTTGTCCCGGTTCTCGATGCTTTGTCTTCGGTGCTCTATAGATGATTCAAATCTAAACACATATTCATTTTTTCTCTATTTCTCTATATACATACATATCTCTCTCTCTTTTGATTCTTTTCTTTCGCTGAGACCCTCTTTCTTTCCGTTTCTCTCTTTCTCTCTCTCTCTCTCCCCCATTTTAAAAACCTTTTTTCTCTTTTCGCTCGCTTTTATTTAGTCGAATGTTTCTAATACCCTCTGAAGATTGACCTGCATTTCACACTGGTTGATTGACACATTCAGTTTGTCTCTATTCTAACCAAAACAGTCGGAAACTCTTCTGTCAACTTTTGAACAAAAGGAAGTGTTTAATGATAAAAGAACTTTCTTCAATGATTTGACGCTTTCTTTCTTTTTTCTTCTTTAAGATCAAACTTGATAATGTTTGTTTCAGTTCAGCCGAAAGCTGATGAGCTCAAAAAAAAACTTATGAGAACCTTTCATATAACACTATCGCACGAAATAGCAATGTGTCCCCGTGGTGTAATGGTAACACGCGCTCCCGGTTTGAGTCGAGATGGTCTGGGTTCGATCCCGCCCGGAGAACTAGCATTTTGTTTCTGTGCGATAGTTCAATCAATTGTCATCTTAATCAGGCGTCACTGCCTTTAAACTGTCTAACTTAGAATTTGAAGATTGTGAGAACAATTTTTCAGATCAGAACTCAGCTGAAAACAATCTCATTTAATATTTTGACTCTTTCCTGTCAATTCGAGCTCTTTACAAACATTATGTCTTTCATCAAATTTTTAAAATTTTTTCTTAAAGGCAAGACAAAAGAGAACTTGCTATTCAAGTTCTGACATTCGAAACCCTCCAATTTCAGCTGATTATTTTTTTTATTCCTTTATACATTAAATACTGTTTTCCACTTCAAAAAGAAGAGCGGGACTATTTTTCGACCCCTCCCCATCTCAATCCTGTTGTTTATTGACTATGTCTTACTCTGAAGACATTGCAAGGTGAAATGAACCGTCTTCATCTCCTATAGTCTTTCCACTCTTTCCTGTTATGGTGACTTTTTCATTCCTTTTATTGACTGCGTACCTGTCTATTTAGCCCTAATCCTCTATGATTTCTACTTTTTTGTGGAACGTTGTTTTGGAATGCTTCAACAAAAAAACATCGTGAATGCTAGGAATAATTGATATTGCACTGAAAATAAAATATTCAACAATTGGCACTCTTGAGAGCTACGTACAGTTTTCCTTCCTATTTCGTCAAGTCAATAGTAAATTCAATATGATTCTGCAGTTTGAAGTTTCTTATACGATACAGTTTGAGTAATCCATGCGAAATTAAGACAACCTGAAAATAAGCGTGATTTGGGTACGGCCCAGTTTTATACTTTCAAACGAATAACGAAGTATTCAGAAGAAAAATAACTTTTTGGTCATGTTTTTTTGTGTTACTAGAGAAATATGTTACCCTGTCTTAAAATCATTTCAGAATTTTGAGCGCTTCGACTTACAATTTCCGCGCTCTTATTAATCACTATTTGTGTTCAATCATTGAAATAGTCATGATAAGTATTTACTATGCGCTCAAAGTAAGTACTTACATATATACAAGTAGTTTGAAGAGTTGAATGTTCAAAAACAAATTTTCAAAACCTAGTTTCATTTTTCATTTATTGTGTGCTACTTCATGGCCTCGAGATCTCTGCTCTAATTCCGAACACTCTTTAGCGCTGTGTTCCGTTTCTGACCGTTCCGCTATACTTGTCGCTCTCTTCTTCTCCGTTGACTTCGAAGAATTAACAGCAAAAAACAAGTCGTTCAAGTGAGAATGGTGCATCTTCAGCCGGCATCAGTTGAATTAGCGAAACGGGAAAACTGTAAAAAAAACATCACCGACGCGTTTTTGCACCTTTCCTTCAATTAAACAATCCCAGTTGTTCGACTTCTTCCTATGACATTTGTGAGCGAATGATATTACGGAGAAAAAAAGGCACCGAGATTCGGTCTCCAGAGCTTAAGTAGTTTGAGAAATAAGGTATTGAGAAGGTTTTCAAGAGTGAATTTCAAGAGTGAATTTTTCTAAGCTCCGTAATTGAAAAAAAGTTTAGATTTAAAATTGTACAAGTCTAGGTGGCCTTTTTAATTCTTGAGGTCATCTTTTCTCGTGAAATCAATAAAGCTGAGGATCAATGAGATCCTTTTTTCTCGTGGTATAAAAAGCTGAGCATAGTATTTGCACCTTCTTATCACCTATTTATGTATGTAAATCGTTCCCCACGAAGAAATTCAATAGTAGGGCTATATCTCCCTGATACGAAATTACATGGTTTTACAATAGCGATTAGAACAAAACCTTCAATTCCATGATCAACTATTTTGGAATAAACTTGGGCTGAAACTTGGGCTCAAATTTGAGCGCCTGATAGAAAACTTATTCAGTGGCAAATAACCATAGTAAATGTGAGCGTTTTTTAATAGTTTGGTAATTCAGAACTTTTTCTCTCCTTTTCGAAATAATGAATGTCGAGGGTAAACTATGTACATATCTTGATGATCGTATCGGTACACTTCATGTAAACAAATTCACTGAGAGAAAAAAAAGGGTCGATTCTTCAGTATAATTTCGGCGGCCTGGAAACTAAACAAAAGTTCTCTTGTTGATGAACATCTGACTACTGTCTTTTCCCGTGGTGAAACTCCAAACAAGAGCTGTCCTTGAACACTTATTTTTGTTTTCATCGTGTTGAATAATTTCATTTTCTCTCTCTTCCTTTATGATTTTCTCGCTGTCTACTAAATTGGAAGTTCGGCACCATTTATCGCTTGAATTTCATTCTCTCTTTCTCATTTTTCTTATATCTTTCAGTGACTTTGCTATGAGGCGCGCACTGCGTTTTACATTTCTGTCCTTGAAGAAACTTTCAATTGGGAAAGAGCGAATAGTAACGTTACACGTGAGATAGTGGGTGAACTGCCTAAGGAGGAGGCGAGTAGACAGTGATTTTGGGCCTAGAATAGTGAGAAAGATTGCGCTGCGCAGATTCGATGAGCGAGAGAAGACGGTATGCGGTTGTGGAGATGGTTAGAGAGAAAAGGGAAAGAAAACTTGTTTTGAACTAGCTTTTCATGGAGTTTTGTGTTAGGGGGGGCTGGAGATCGAAGAAGGAGAGGATAACAGCATTGTTGAGAGCATAGCAGAACTAGGGAATGCCATTCCCCTTACTCGACCTTACATTAGCATGCATTTGGTGTGGCTCAGCATGACACTGCTCTCGAAACCGGTTTTCTTTCTTCTCAAGCAGTTTTTGTATACTTTTGTATTCGCGAACTTTCTCGAACAGTACCGTAATTTTGTTCTTATTTTCTTTAACTATCTCTAACCTTTCTCTCTCATTCTTTCTCTGTCTCTCTTTCTCTCTTTTCTCGCTCTCTCACTCTCTTTTTTTGTTGTATGGGGCTATCTCCTCTTAATGAGTATAAATTTGATCCACTGACCGACTCTTTCAAAAATGCGTGTCTTGGAATATGAAGACGGGTTGTTCACTGTTTCATTAGTCTCCTATCCCGGTCCAAATAATTTTTTCTAGCATTATTTGCTCGAAAAATACGATTGTAAGCTGCAGCGGATTTTGAGTAAAAAAGCTTACTGGAATGATGTGTCCTTTCTTATAGAGTTTAGAAACCTCAGAGAAAAAAATTCGAGATCCCTCAGAGTAACCCTGAAGGGTTTTTTAATTCAAAAAAGTTTTTCCGAGGGTTTTAAAAAGTCTTTCCTGTCTAGTTTCGAAGTTTCTTTTCAGAGGTTTCTTGATAAACCCTTTCCGAGAAGCCTCGAAGGTTCTTCCCTAAAGTTTTTCAAAACTTTTTATGAAAAGTATAAAAAAAGTTTTTCGAGTGGTCTCAAAGTTTTACTCTGATGGTATTGAAAATCTCTTTTAAAGGGTTCAAATTTTCATTCCAAAAATTCCTCAGAATCTATTTTCTGAGACTTCTCGAAAGTCTTTTCTTGAGTGGTCTTTAAATTTTTTTACTGACGACTTTCAAAATATCTTTTTAAAGGTCTCAATGTTTCTTATCTTGAGATTCTCAAAGTACTTTATCCGAAAGTTCTCAAGAGTCTTTTCCCGATAGGTCATTGAAACTCTTTTCTGAGTATTCTCAAAAGTCTTTCCTAAGAGGTCTAAAAGCTTTTTTCATCGTTCTCTCAGAAATATCTTCTGAAGATTATTTTAGTTTTTTTCTCAACAGTTTTCAAAAGCTCTTTTTTGAGGAACCTCAAAGTTTTTTCCTGAAGGTTCGCAGAGTTTATTGTATGAGGGTTCTCGAAAGTATTTTCCTGAAAGGTCACAAAAATTCTTTTCTGAGTGTTTTCAAAAGCTTTTCCCTGAAGGTGCTGTTTTTTATCTTTCTCTGATGGCTCTCAAAATCCCTGCTCTGATGGCTCTCTAGAGTCTCAAATTTTTCCCTAATTATCTCAAAAATTGCTTAATTAGGGTTGTCAAATTTTCTTTCCCATAGATCTTCGTAGTTTTTCCTTAAGGTTCTCAAAATACTCATTCCTAGGGGTCTCAAAAACTCTTTTCTGAGTGTTTTCGAAAACTTTTTTGAGGGGTCACAATTTTTCTAAGATAATCTTCACAATTTTTCTAAAAAATCCTTTTCCAAACTCCTAAAAATTCTTCTGTGAGTTTTCTCAAAAAATTTCCTGAAGGTTTCTTGAATTTTTTTCTGAGGTTTTTCGGAAACTCTTCCTTGAAAATTCTCAGAGTTATTGTTTCGTAAAATTAACTTCAAAAACATTTCATGCTTTTAAAAGCTGTTAGATTCAGATTTGAATAGTTGTTTCTCCGATATATGTAGTTGGTGAGTTATTATACTCAACTACACTAGCAAATCGCTGCTTTTCCTTCACAACCCTTTCTTTTTCTTCTTTTTCGTAGTGTATATTTCTCTCTAAAATGCATAGGCTTCATCCAACTTGTGTTAGAAAGAGTGTAACAGAAGACGAGTGATCGGTCTTCCTACTAGCCTTGCGCTCTTTCTTTCTCTCTCTCTCTTCCTCTCTCTTTTTCTATCTCTTCCTCTCTATTTTACTATTTTTCTCTATCTCTCAATTTCTTTCTTTTTTTTCTTTTCTTTTCCCCCTCTCTTTTCCTGCTAACTAATTGTATATGTTACTTCTCTTCCTAAAATGCGCGAATTCAATCTTTTCACGACTAACCGACCAGTTGAAATTTTTCGGCGATTGACCTCAGTTCCTCAAAGTTTCGTGGTCACACCCTTTAATCTTATCGTTCGGTTGTTTTTATTTTTAAAAACGTCTGTTCACGGTTTTTTCATAGCAATGCTGCAGCATTCATGGGTTTTTGTGCTCTAATCTACGGATAAGAACAGGTTTAAGTGTATATACATGTGCAGTTTTTTGGGCCATCCCATAACTTCTTTTTGAAAAAGAAAAAAACTGTGTTATAATTTCTCTCTTTCAAAGAAGCTTATCATCAGGCCGATGTTTGGACGATCTACCCCAGCTATTGCTAATTCGCTAAAAAATTTTGTTTAAAAAATTCTATCTCAGCTTCTACGCGAATAAGAAGAAGTTGAAAGAACCGCAAGCAAAAATTGGTTCCGATACAAGGTGCGACATAACAAAACTAAAGCTTGACTTCATCATAGTTGGAGAGAATGAGTGAGAGATCATTAAATCAAGCTGATAAAGTGGACCTTTTGTTTTGGGTAAATACAATACTCTCCGAAGTTAGGCTTTCTTTTTTCGAGCTTTTCACCAAGATGAACTTGTTGTCATATTTAGAAAACTTTGCTCTCTATTTCTTCTCTCGACAAACTTGTCTTCTCATACAATATTTTATCTCCATTATTGAGATCTTCTTCGCTAGAGAATATTTTTCAAATTCCTCGCTCACATGTTTTACATGAAAAACTTGATATGAGAAATTAGCAGCTGTGGTGTCGCATTTGAGGTTCTTGGTGGACCGTTTATAGTTTGAACCCCTGTATCTGAAAAGAATACGCAATGCATCATGACCTTGTGAGGAATTAGAACCTCTCATCTTAGTATCAATGAAGATCTAGAAAAGAAACGACCGCTGACGCCTTGACAGAGTAAAGGAATTCCAAAATGAAGAAAGCCAAATTTCTTTTTTAACCGAATTTCACACCTGGTGTCCTACTTCTTTCCCTCCGGTTCACGACCTTCTTTTTTTCTTCAAAAAATCTCCTATTCTGGCTCAATCTCAGCTGAACCTTCCAAGTTTTGGTCGGTTTTCAACTTAGCTTCTTTCCCACTATGGTCTGTTTAGCAATAAGTTAATGCCGCATGATATAACGCTTGAAAAATTATATCCACTTTCTCTACCTATTGCAGTTACACTAATTATTAAACCTTCCTCAATTATTTTTTTTTCAAAGCTAGCATAGCCTTCACTCCCCGTTCTCTCTCTCTCTCTCTCTTGCTCTCTATTTCTCTCTTTTTTCTCTCTCTCTTTTGCTCTCTCGCTTTCGCTTTCTATTTCTCTCTTTCTTTCTCTTTCAGAGTGTGACTTTTTCTCTATTTCTTAAAAAAAAAGCCGTCCACCTCTTTCGAGATTATTTCATTTCTTTACCAATTTCCTAGAAATTCTGCGCAGTTAGACTTACAATGTATTTGGACTCTCGTCTCTGCACTCTTTGTAATTTGGATCATCTTGAAGAAGACACGAAATCTCTCAGAACGTGTATTCGGCGAAGTAGTGTACCTCCTCTTTCAAGGACCACTTCAGTCGCCTCACTTGACTCATTTTATAATTGGATCAAGGAAGCATTGGCTTCTTCAAGCTTCATTCTAAATCTTCACGGAGTTGTGCGCCTGAACACAAGTAGAACCGAACTTCGCACTTTCTAATCGTGTTTCAAGGCAGTTGTGAAAATCGCTAACTCAATTACGAAATTCCTTGAACTTTAGAAAATCTTTTTTTTTTCAGAACCGTCATTTGATTTCATATAGTAGGGATAACGATGTCAAACGGTCAAAATTTCTTACTAGAAAATTCGATGATTGTGTGGGAACCAATAAATATATACGTGTTAGCTATACGGGCGAAGATCTTACGCATTTGAGTTACCAATACACATACTCTTGTTTTTGAGGCTTCTTGACAAAAAATATTTTTCAAAGTTCGTTAGTTGAATTGTTCATATTGAATCGTACATGGGGATCTGGCAAAAGTCGATTGAGTAATCTATAGTGTTTGAATAATTTAGAGTTTTAGAGGGATTGAGAGTTGTATGTGATTAGGGAGTTAAGTGTTGAAATGGTTCGGTTCTCCCATGCTTCAAAAAACATTACTTAGCAGAGCTAATGTAGAATCTGAACAAGCTGGTAAACCTAGACGCAGGGAAGTTTGACAATAAGTACACAAAGTACATACAGCTTTTCGATTGATGCATATTTCTCTATCCATAACATAATTGCACAAGCTAATTGCCTTGCTTCTGATTGAAAATCATGACTCGATTGAACCGTCGCGCGTTTTGTATATTCAGGTCCATTTGATCTCTCAAACGTGTTTTGAATTGACTCGAAAGAGATAGATAGATAGAAAGGACACTTGTTCAGTGCAAGAACTGCTCACTCATTGGAGGCGCGCGGGCTCCGTTGTAATATGGCGGCAAAAATGATAGTGCTGCTCGCGGCCGTGGTCGTGGCTGCACACGGCCAAGAGATGCTGCAAATGCAAGGTTTGTTGACTCATCAAGTTCAATTCAGTTACTCATCAGTCACGAGAGCGAGCTCAGTGTGGATAAAAGAACATGAACAGGGTGATAGCAAGATTGTGTACAAGTCAAGAATTGAGCCACAGTAGTTAAAAAAAAAAGATTAAATTGAGAAGAAAGTCAAAAAATTAAGTGCAGCTTACACACGAAACATGTGCTATAAAAAATTTTCAAGAGGAGAAAAAACTATGAGAGGAGAGAAGGATCGGAAGGGAACTTCTCACTGACGCAATACGTACCTTAAATAGTCAAGGAACCCCGAAATAAAGATTTCATCTTGATCCTATATTTAATTTTAATGCAGAAATATGTAGAGGTACATATGAACATATTATATACATATGTAAAAGTCTTCCCAACGGACACCCATGCTGCGTCGTTTCCCAAAATAGGTTTTTTTGTGGGCTTGTGCAATTCTACACTTTTTCGCATGTCTTTCTCTGCCTCTCTTATCTTTTCATTTTTCCAAGCTCTTTTTCCACTTGCTAAAATCTCTCATATTTTCTCGTTTCTTTTTCCATCTATGAGTCTAATTTTTGTTATTTTCTCTCTTTTTTCTTTCTCTTTTTGTTTTTCTCTCACAAATTTAGTTTCTTTCTTCCTTTCTCTCTTTTTTCTTAATCTTCTTTCATTTTTCTCTCTTCTTAATCTTTTTTTTCTCCTTTCTCTCTTCTTTCTTGTTATTTTTTCTATCCCTTTCTCTCTTCTTTTTCTCCTCTCTACCATCAATTTCACGTCTATTAATCACCAACTGCTACTTTCCACGAGCAGCTGCTATTCAACTTCTTTCTGATCTTCATAACCAAAGTTTCTCGGAAGAAGTCTCTCTCGCACCTCTTCAGTTGTTATAGGGAAACTAAACATGGCCGAGCGAAAATTCAAAACTCTCCTGGGAAACCGATATTGGCACTTTAGAAGGATAAAAATTCAAAACAATTTATTCGATTAGTTTCACCCGTATAATATTGACAACAAACTATGAGGTTCCCGTGATAACAGTTAGTTATGTAGTAAGTTTTTTACCGTTTCTCTGCTTATTCTCATTCACAATTAGATTCATATTATACATAACAAACGATTTCAACAGACGAAATTACATATTAATTTTTGCAACAAAAAAGCCGCACTTGAGTAACAAAAATTTTGGTCTTTATTTTTCTCTTACCCTCGAGCCCGTGTCAGGATGAGGGAAAGCACCCCTGAGACGGCTGCAACTCGGCAGACCGCATTATTCATGAGGCCCGTGAGAACAACCTCAAGCTGTTCTCTCTATTTTTGTTGAAGTTTTTATGTTTGGAGTCATAACAAAAGTGCGCAAACGTTCAATAAATGGAGTAAGATTAACACAGAAAGAATCAAGACAGTTTAAGACAGCAGAGCGAACTATGCACTATAATACTTGAAATCATAGAATATGAGAAGGATGAAAATCAGCGCCACCTCTGTTTCGCAGGTATCCAACACCCCGCGGCGGGCCCGGACTTTGGCCAACCAGAGATCACGCGGGCGCTCTTTGACGGCAGCTCACTCTTGGCGCCAGAGGACAAGAGTCAGGAAGGTATTGTCGATCCTGACGGCAGGAAGCTTGTCTCAGCACTGAAGCCTCTACAGTCCATGTGAGTGAACAGCATCAATGAGGAACTTGACTATGAATAATAAAAGAATTAAAAAACTCTCTGATTAGCTGAGGGGTGCTCATCGAAAAACGCGAAAAAGTCTGAAAGTCTCTTTACTATTTTTTCTTACTCAAAATGTACTATTGGTTTATCACCTGGTAAAAACAGGTTCGAAAACTTGAGAAATTTTTTTTAGGAACTCGGGAGAAACAGAAAGAGTAATGGAGCGTTAGAATTCAACTTATCACTTTGCAAAGTAATTTTCTGGAAAGTGATCCCGTTGAACGCTCCAATGTTTCACCACGAATTACCGTGAAAATAAACATGGACTACGGTATAAAGAAAGAACACATGCATTCTAAGACAAAGCGTCGATTTTTCTGAAATTCATAAAAAATTACGTCCAACAGTAAAAGTTATTATACAAGTAATACCGTAGTCCATGTTTCTTTTTAAGGTAATTCGTGGTGAGACATTGGAGCGTTCAACGGGATCACTTTGCAGAAAATTACTTTGCAAAGTGAAAAGTTGAATTCTAACGCTCCATAAGAATTACGTATAAGTGTGTATATGTATGTTCAAATATGTCTGGAAGTATTTAGTTCATTTGGTTGAGCTTTTGCATAAAACGCATGGTTGACAAATATATGGATAAATATGGATAACATCAAAGTTGTTGAAGAAGCGCTTGTGAAGTAGACCACATAAAAAAGGCAAACGCTTAAACACAAACTTTACTCATGGTTTGCTTTTTTAAAATGAAAAGGTTGCAGCTGAGAAGCTGGTGTTTGATTAGGATTAGGAGTGTTGCTAAAAACAAGCTACAATGTTGTTGCGAACACAAAAAACTTTCCAAGTTCAGTTTGTTGCAAACAAAAGTTGCTTAAAACACAATCGGTTGTTGACTTTCAGTCAGTATGTATCAAACAAACCATTCATTTATGTAGTACATAAATGATCTCGCTTGAGTTAGAACCTTAGTCTTTGCGGAATGCAGCCGCCAAGAGCAACTGCGTCGAGAGCAAGAAGAGATCGCTCGGATCTTGGCCGAAGACGCTCGTTCGAGAGCAGGAGGCAAGGCCTTGGCCCCCTCTCTCTCCACCTGGCTCTGGGCGCTCTTCGGCTGCAGTCTGGTGGTCGCTTGTGGCGTCGTACCTGCCTTTCTGCTTCCCGCAAATTCCTCCGAATTCCTCCACACGCCTGGTGAGGGGAAAATATGTTTGAGCGCCAGACTGCGGTTACAAGCTTACCAAAACTTTCCAAATTCTGCACTTATTGCGAGCTTTTTCTCTCGAACTGTTCATGATTATATCAGAATCGCGTGACTACGTGAACTTTCTCGAATAAGTTGTTTTGAACTTTAAGTAAACTTTTTTTTGTAGAAGGTAAACGCAAGCTGAATCTGATGCTGAGCTTCGCTGTGGGTTCTTTGCTGGGTGACGTCTTTCTCCATCTCCTGCCAGAAACATGGGATAATGCCGGAGGTACACAGTATTTTCTTGCTTACAAAAACGTATATGAATATGAAAACAATGGACTATTCTGAATAGTTTTCAACGGGGTAGTTTTTTTGACTCACCTGCTCACTTTATTTAGGCTTTCAATTCATGTTTACCCTTCATCGTTCTTTCTTTTATTTCTCGTTTTCAACGTCCTTAATCAAAAACGAAGTTGTAACTGCTCAAAGGTTCAAAAACGTGCAGTCCGTAAGAATGAATCTTGTTTTGAAAGCTGTTCAGAACCAACTATGAACTAAATAATGAAATGATGATTTTATGTTTTTAAGTCGATACAGATGCAGTTGGACTTTGGACCATAGCGGGACTTGTGATGTGCTTTGTGGTAGAGGTGAGTTCGTTTGCGAAAATTGAGCTGAAACATGACCCAATTAATTTGAAAGCGGAAAATACCTATAACATGATTAGTAAGTTTACTTCTTTTCAAAATTTGTTTGAAATGTCCCACTAGAGAATCGAAATTTCCGCCTTTTTTTCTCTAACTGTGCAAATACTCTTTTTCTCCGTAGTTAACAGAAAACATACAGTGAAAAATTGTCATAAAAGCAATCTCGGATTAGCAACTTTTTCATCCACATTGAATACATGATGTGATTTAGGTCTATCAGTGTATATGCGTAAGTTTCCCTAGAGTACCCTAGTTTTCAGAAAATCTGCGCCAGCACAGAAGATAGCCAGCACCAAGTGTGCGCGATAATGAACCTGATTGGAAACTTGGTTGACAACTTCACGCATGGTTTGGCAGTGGGAGCCAGCTTTTTGGTTGGCGTCAAGGTAAGATTCGTAAAAAGACTGAACTTTTTTTAACTACGTGAACTTTCTCGACAAAATTTTTGAAATACAAATTTTTCATGATAGCCTCAAAAAATACCGATGCGTCCCTATAGACGACCAAAGACTAAAGTTTGTCAAATACTGTATAAACATCAACAGAAAAAAATTATGGCTAAAACTTCAAGTCAATTTCACTTAGTCAACTTTCGTTTTCTCTCATTATTTGATTAAAACGCTTGATGACAAGTGTCAAAAATCCAACAAAAAAACTGAAGCGTCAAAATTTTACTAGTGTCGGCAGTCAAATGATGGGAGAAGTCGAAGCGGGTTAGAAAATGTCGCTCTTCTGTGCGAAGCTCTTCTGAACATTCGAATAATGACAAGCATTCAAAAGATATTAAATCGACTGTCCAAGATGTTGAGAGTGAGATAATGGTAGAAATAATATCGAGAATGCACCATTATTCTTCTCAGTTCGGTCTGTTGACCACATTCGCCATTCTCATCCACGAGATTCCGCACGAAGTGAGTGATTTCGCGATTCTTCTGCGGGCCGACTACGACCGAGTCTCCGCTGTCAAAGCTCAAGTTGGTCTCCTTCATAGTATAGGATTGGAGAAGGGTATAGAACTGTTTATTTGTTATTATAAGTTTTTTTCTTCGCGCTCAATGGAAGAGGCAGGTTACGGATTTTTCGGAGTTGAGACCTAATATCAAACTAGGAGCTGCTTCCCATGCGATGACTAAGGAGTCAAGCAAGAGGGGAAATGCAGAATAGAGGACATACAAGTTATACGTACGTACTCCAAATCACTTTGTTCGGAGGGGTAGTCAGGGTCGAAACTTGCGCCCAAGACTCATAGTCACACACTAGTCAGTTGCTGAGCTGAAAACGCAAAAGGCCCCTTCTGCTAATGAAAACATTTATTGATTTCAAGTGACAAATTGAGTTAGATTTGCATGCCACATAAATTAAGCCTGTAATTGTTCACTTATTCATTCTTTATTTCGTGCACAATAATAATATTATAAGAAAGGAAACGGAAAAATCAAAATAAACATAATCTTTTTGAAAACATACTGTATGTGAGGGGAAAGCGAGAGGGATTCGGAGTAGTGGAGACGATGTTCAAGTAACACGAACGAGACGATTACGCGCAATCAAATTTACACACAATGAGAAAAGAAATTTTTCGAACGTACGGCTTGATCTGTTGCTCTTATCGAGTGTTACATTTGAATACTACGCAAAAACTTTGCGTCTCCATCGTATCTTCAGACAATTTTTTCCATAGTGTTAATTCACGGGAAACTCATGTCAATAACCGAGTCCTGAGAATGCAGTGAGGTGGAATGAGGCGTGAAAATGATGATAAGAGAGAAACGCTATGCAGCGGAAATTCCAATAAAAAGAATTGTTCAAAAACTCTATGTATGCTGAAGGTGCTATGTAGAAATTTACATGCATGTGCAAACGGAGTAGACTTTAAGTTGTATATAATAAGGCATTTAGTTCAAGGTATTCAAAACTATGGAGTCCTCAATCTTCAACTCCCAAGCTAACCGGCTCAAATGCAGTGATGCCTGGTTAAGATGCCAATCGATTGAACTGTGACACGAAAAAGAAAAATAGTCCACTGGTTAGGATTTAAAGCCACCTCTAATGGAGAGCTAGTAATCAAACCTTAAGAATCGTTCCCAACTCAGAATAAAAAGCTGACTGACTCTATCATATTCCTCGGAATCTGTAGCAAACATGTTAAAGCAGAGTTTGGAAGCTTCCGATAAGACACTGACGAGAGCATAAGCAGAGATGCAATTAAACCTGTTCTAGGCTGGCTCTTATCAGAATATTACTGATTTTAAAGCTTTTAATGTCATCAAACTGAATCGAATACTACCTGAAAAAACGAAATTACATTTTAAAAATTTATTAACGGAAAAATAACGCCCCTTTGGCTTAGTGGCAGAGCGTCGGTCTTGTAAACCGAAGGTCGCTGGTTCAATTCCAGCAGGGGGCAGCTTTTTTGAACTCGATCAAGGAAAAATATGTTTTTGAGAGCATTGACTGAATTTGTCTTAATTTGCCGTAGCTCTGAGAGAGCGCCCCTTTGGCAACCGCGTCCCTTTGGCATAGTGGCAGAGTCTTGTAAACCGAAGGTCGCTGGTTCAATTCCCGAAGGGTGCATGTTTTTGTTGGTAAAAAGTTGTCCTGTTAAACAAATAATTTTGAAATTTCATCAAATATGGTGCTGTGCAGTATAGATTATGGAGGCCTGAAAACATGATCTTAAAAAGAGTCGAACTTTCTGAATCGACTTAAAAAGGTACAAAGAAGATGGTTTCTATAACTCGAAGGTGAATTGGGAACGGTTCTGACATGTATTTCGAAAGCTGGAATCAACAACGGAAAGGATAGGGTTTGAAAGCCTCTATTAATATATTTACTATATTTAGAGCAGAATCAGTTGTCAGAATTAATTAAACCTCTTTAATGTTGGGTCTCAACAAAATAAAGCTGATAAAGAAACTTTAGCAGCTATCAAGCTGAATCGAATACTACGTGACGAATTTATGTACATCAGTGAAAAAGTTAACGCCCCTTTGGCTTAGTGGCAGAGCGTCGGTCTTGTAAACCGAAGGTCGCTGGTTCAATTCCAGCAGGGGGCAGCTTTTTGAACTCGATAAAGGAAAAAATGTTTTTGAGAGTATTGAATAAGTTTGTCTCAATTCGCCGTAGCTCTGAGAGAGCGCCCCATTGGCAACCGCGTCCCTTTGGCATAGTGGCAGAGCATCGTTCTTGTAAACCGAAGGTCGCTGATTTAATTCCCGAAGGGTGCATCTTTTTGTTGGTAAAAAAAGTTGTCATGTTAAACAAATAATTTTGAAATTTTATAAAATATGGTGCTGTGCAGTATAGATTATGGAGGCCTGAAAATTGATCGTAAAAAAGAGTCGAACTTACTGAGTCGACTTAAAAAGGTACAAAGAAGATGGTTTCTATAACTCGAAGGTGAATTGGGAACGGTTCTGACATGTATTTCGAAAGCTGGAGTCAACAACGGAAAGGAAAGGGTTTGAAAGCATCTACTAATATATTTACTATATTAAGAGCAGAATCGATCGTCAGAGATAATTAAACCTGAAAACATGATCGTAAAAAGAGTCGAACTTTCTGACTCGACTTAAAAAGGTCCAAAGAAGAAGGTTTCTATAACTCGAAGGTGAATTGGGAACGGTTCTGACATCTGTCCCTTTTTCTTTCACACTAAAAAACCCCTGATTCCAAGCATGTAGGTATTTAAGACAAAAACAAATTACATATAAACAAAGGTATGCATGGACTAAATTACACATAAAGCTTAGTGGCGGTGTGTAAAGGGGAAAAAAGGGGGGCTGTGATACTGATGAAAAATCACAAGTCTTAATTAAGTATCAGAAAAAAGACTAACTGGCACAATCACATTCACAGGCAACGAAAGAAGTTGCTTTCTAAATTTAAGGCTACTAGCTTCGTTGATAACATCAAATGGAAGAGAGTTCCAAACAGACATTTGACGGGAAACACATGTCGATAAAGAGGTCTTATTGATGCGGTGAGGAGGAATAAGTCTTAGAGAATGCGACATGTATTTCGAAAGCTGGAGTCAACAACGGAAACGAAAGGGTTTGAAAGCCTCTAGTAATATATTTACTATATTTAGAACAGAATCGATCGTCAGAGATAATTAAACCTGAAAACATGATCTTAAAAAGAGTCGAACTTTCTGAATTTATTTATTATTCAATACATAATTATATATGTGACATCAGGTTGGCGGATATGACGTGAAGTTAAAACTGAGACAGGAAAAATATAGAAGAAAAAATTATTAAATAATGATAAAAAAGAAAGAATATGATTATAAATCGAAATGAGGTGATTCGAGCAATAACAACAAAAGAACGACACAATTTTTTGTTTTTATAAACATAGAAAAAGATTTCAAAACTTATAAATTATAAATTCTCCACATAAACATCAAGGATCCTCAGTAGATTAGGGCAAGATAGAAGGAACTTCTTGAGAAGATTTTGATTGAGGTGGCTGAATGTTATATCTCTTAGTTTATTCAGAAATCTGGACGTGCGGTAGAGTTCTTCAGATTCATTCTATTAAACTTTCTTATGGTCAGATAGAATGATGATATTCTACCATGAGACGGACGAAATAGATAAAAAGCGCTTGCCCGTACATTCACATCACATCTAATGATGCGGACTGCCAAAACAATATCGATCATTATACGTCTCAAATGGAGAGAAGACATGTTGAGTTGACATAGACGCTCATGATAAGAAGGTTGAACAATGTGATTCTCAAAGAAAAGCCCACAACGATGATACAAGAGTTTAGTGAAAATATGAGAAACTCTTTCTAATTTCCGAATCTCTTTTTTGGAGAAAGGAGACCATACTGGAGAAGCAAACTCAAGAATTGGAAGAACATAAGAGTGGAAGCATCTGATGTATACTTCTTTCTTAGTACAAGATAACGAAACGAAACCGAAGGTCGCTAACGAAACCGAAGGTCGCTGGTTCAATTCCAGCAGGGGGCAGCTTTTTTGAACTTGATGGAAAAATGTGATTATGGTTCCCTCCTACGTCGTTTCTCTCCTTCGTCGTACGCCATAACTTATGTTTGACCCCTTGTCAGGCAGGTGACTCTTTATTCGGACGTAGCAACATTAAGGCCTCAGCCAATATTGATAAATGAACTTCGTACATCATGAGTCTCAGCAAAAAACTTTCACAGCATAAACGCAACAGCAACAGTAATCGAAAAATTACGTTTTTCAATTAACAACACTTTAACAACTAGATAATATATTCACGATTGAAACCGGTGAAAAGTGGAACAACTAATTCCAATACCATTGTGACCAAATTAAGTACATTTAATCTGCTATGCATGCAATAATTGTAGGGTTATAACCAGTTCCAGGAAAAACAAAAACTCACAACGACACAATTATATCTTTCCAAATTTATCATCCATTTCCCGTCGACACACAATTTACCAAGATATGTAGAGAATAATTTATATTAGGGCATGAATTATTGGTCCACCATTTAAAAAGAAGTGTCACCAAATAAAACAGTAACGTACACCGAATAAAATGGTACCATCCACTAAATAAAATGCTACCATACACCAAATAAAATGCTTACCTCCACCAAATAAAATGCTCACATCCACCAAATTTTGTGGGCACGTACACCAATTTTTTTCTTGTTAGCTTCACCACGGCATTTTTTTCTCACCTGACACTACCCTGTATGGTTTTTTCCAACAAATTTAAAGTCCACCAAATTTTTTTTGTGAAATTCACCACGGCGTTTTTTTTGAAATTCACCAGGCAAAAAAAATTGGTGGACTTTAAATTTGGTGGAAAAAAATCATACAGGTTGGTTTCAGGTGAGAAAAAAATGCCGTGGTGAAGTTCACAAGAAAACAAAATTGGTGAACGTGCCCACAAAATTTGGTGGAGGTAAGCATTTTATTTGGTGGATGGTAGCAATTTATTTGGTGGATGGTACCATTTTATTTGGTGTACGTTACAATTTAATTTGGTGACACTTCTTTTTAAATGGTGGACCAATAATTTCTCCCCTTTATATTATATGTATATGACACCTTCATTGCAGATAAGTGCTTATAGTTAGTACTTGGAACAGCGTCAGAAAACGACGAAAAAACGAAACACAAATTTACGTTTTTATTTTCTTCTCTAAATTTCCAATACACCTCCCTGTGACATAAGCGTATCCTCAATATAGGGGGCCATACCCTCTCACGATTTCCATCGCCCTCTCTTCTGGCTTTCTCTTGTGAGGCCCCTTCGTTGATGCTGGCCGATTCTCGGAGAGTAAAGGCCGCAATGCTCCCTATCTGTCTCCTTGCGCTCTCTGCCGCCTCGAGGTACTTGGCGCTACCGCTGCTCGGCATATGGAAAACAGCGCCTGTGCCAGATCTTCCCTATCCGCTGCCTCGCAGAACTCCCATTTTCCCCGCAATCACTTCCTATAATTAGTTTGCTTTTGGTTTTCAAGGAGGGACACAGTCTTCCTGCTACGCCCTCAAAGTCTAGAATGATGAAATTTTCCCCAAATTCAATATCCTCTCTCCCCACGCGACGCGCCTCTCGCTCGCGTCGCGTGGCTCTTCCACTCGAGAGTCACCTTCGTTCCATGGGTCAAACACTCAATTTGTGTTAGAGTTTTCCGGAAAAATAAAGTTAATGTGAGATAGTTTTGTCAGCTCCCGAACCCCTTTCAGTTAGTAGCAGAGCGTCGGTCTTGTAAACCGAAGGTTGCTGCTTCAATTCCAGCAAGGGCTTTTTTGTTGACTTTCTCAAATTTTTTTGTTTTTTTTTTTCAAATGGTCAAAAATGACTTGATTGAATGTAGCGCAACGGTTATTGATTTTCAATGTCAATTTTTTGTCGTGAAAAAGCATTGGACTTTCTCAATCGACTGTAATAGACCCAAAGAAAATTTATTACTTAGCTCACAAGCTTTTACGAATAACTGGTTCAAAATGAAAATTTGAATTGAAGTCAACACCGTGAACGATATTTGCAAGCCTTTCTCGTAACATAAACAACTAAAGAAGCTTTTTTTGCATTATTAGTCAACAGTTTTTCATATAAGAACCCACTGGATTTTGGCTATTTCATCAGCCATTAGAAATATACAATTTCAGTGGTAGTCTATTACTGAAAGTATATTGAAAATAGTTAAAGTCTTTGTCGTGCCAGTGAAGAGATGCGGTGTGGTTTCGTGCAAAGAGTTCGGACGTTTCGCTTTATTTAAAGCATCATCAGCGATATGCAAATTACCCTAAAGCAGAACGAAATTGGTAAAAAACAAAGCGAAAAAGCATAATTCACATGAAAGTTATCTCAATACAAGAGAGGAAATCTCCTAAAGAAGTAAAAAGCTATTTAGTGGGAGAAAGAAGCGAAATATGGTAAGTCTCGCGTTACAAAGCGAGTTAATTCAAAGACTGGGAAAAGAGATAAGAGCTAGGTGAATCATTTCCTCAGCGAGTTCATTCCGGCTGTTCAGGTCGGGAGCATTGGTATTTATAAGAAGGGCTTCGGTTAGACGTCGGCGTACAATATTCGGTTCAACTTGGAGTATAACACCGGATAGAGTCATCTTTGAGCCAGAATGTTTTAGAATAGCATGTTGAGCAAATGCATTCGAGATATAAGATAAAACTTTCTCTATATCATCACAATCTCTTCCATAGTATGGATTCCATATATTCGAAGCATAGTCCAAGTGCGGCATTACATAAGTTTTAAAGCACTTGACCAGTATACTAGGATCATTAACAGTTACCGCACGGAGCATAGCATACATTGCTTTAGATGCCTTTTTAACTCGGTCTGCTACAGTTCTTTCCTACGCAAAGAAGAAACTATTTGTATGCCCAGGTCACGTATCTGAGATACACATGAAATGGAAAAATTATTTATACTGTATGAGGAATATAAAGATCGACCTCCAATGTGAATATGGAGAGACTTGGATGGAGAAAGAGATAGTTGGTTAACTAAACACCAATCGAATACGGAATCTAATGCTGATTGCAGCTCTCGAGTTCGTTCGCCATATGAGTTCTTATCATAAGAAACATAAATCTTGAAATCGTCTGCGTATGCTTGATAACGAATATTAGGAAAGTTCTCTAGTACCTCATTTATATCGGATATATACAGAGTAAAAAGAAGTGGCCCCAGGACAGACCCTTGGGGCACACCCGATGTGGCATTCATTGGATCAGAAGTGACATCACCCATACGCACAGAGAAAGATCTATTTGTTAAAAAAGACTCAAACCAAGAAAGGAGTGGGTCAGTAATTCCATAATGTGTGCATTTAGACAAAAGCTTCCTTATACTAATGGTGTCAAATGCACGAGAGAAATCAAGGTAGATGACATCCGTTGAAAGACCTTTGGCTAACGAAGAGGTCCAATCATCTTCACATATTAATAAATTGGTTACTGTGGACGCTCCACGCCTAAACCCATGTTGATTGATAGGTATAATAGAGTGCTCGGATAGATGATTGATTATGAAAGCTCTAACAAGTCGCTCCAACGTTTTAGAACAGGGAGAAAGGATGGAAATCGGACGATAGGAGGACACCAAGTGAGATTCCTTGCCCGGTTTCAGAATAGGGGTCACCAGAGAATGTTTCCAGTAAGACGGTATTTGACCGCAGATAATACAATAGTTGAAAATATGGGAAAGAGGAAGTGCAAGAGACTTGGCACATTTCTTGAGGAAAATCTGAGGGATACCATCTGAACCTTTGCTACTCGTTGGTTTAAGCTTCGAGAGGCTTTTAAGAACAGAAGAAGGGAGAAAAATAGGAAAGGGGCTCATAGTAGGGGCCGCTTCAGTTTGCAATGCGATACGTTGGTTATCATCCTTAGTATAATGAGAAGCGAATTCGGTAGAGAGCAGAGAACATTTAAGTTTATTTTTCAATACTATATCCCCTGTAGTATTCAGTAGATATCGAGGAGGCACAGGTTTAGGCCGAGTGAGGGATGAGATATGTCGGAACAAGTCCCGAGAGCGAGACAATTTCTTCTTCTCACAATGCCTAGTCCATTTCATTATCTGCTTCAGTAGATCTTTACTAGCTTTCTCGTAAAGAGAACGGGTATTAGGATCGTCAATATTGTGAAACAGAGAGTTACGATATTTAATTATTCTCTGAATATGGCGAGGATAAGTGGCCGTGAGGGTTCGAGGTCTACGAATTGGAACGAATTCAGAAATAGCGTATTCAATAACGGCGAGGAAACGGCCGTACAGATCGTCAATCGAGAGGAAGTTATCAAATTCGGCTTCCCAGTTAACTGAATTGAAGTATTTATTAAGTTCATCGTAGTGAGTTCTTGAATAGTCGAGAACTGGTTCGGCTAAAAGCGAGTCGGTCACAATTGAAAGGCAGCAAGCGATCCCTAAATGATCAGAGGAGGGGAAGGAGGGAACAATTCTACAATTAGACAATAGCGAGGGCAGAGAAGTTAGTAGCCAATCAATGCAACGATTAAGACGTGTTGGTTCACGGCAGAATTGGGTCAAATCAAAGAGAGTAATCATGTCTACTAACAATCGATCGGATGAAGAACAAGGAGGAGAGAGAGTGTCACAATTGAAATCACCAGTCACAACTACAGGATAGGAAGTGGAAGAAAGAATATCGGATAAAGAATCACAAAAAAGTCTGGTCTCTTCATTGGTGTAGGACGGGGGACGATAGCAAACAACCAGACGTATGTAACCAGTGGTAGAAAGTAAGTCTATGTAAACAATTTCCGAAGGAGAGCATAAAGAACTAGGCTTCAAGAACGTTAAGTGATCTCTCAATACAAGGGCAACTCCTCCGCCACGAGAATTACGATCAGCTCGGATTATTACGTAAGGAAGAGGACCAATTATCTCTGAATCAGCTATACGCGAACTCAGCCAAGTCTCAGTGACAGCAACTATATCAGGTTGTTCTTTTTCTAGATAAAGACGAAATGGAACTAATTTATTATAGAGAGAACGCATGTTAAAATATGCAAAGCTTAGCTGAATGTCGAGCGGTGACGGTGAAGAAACGGGCGGACCATCATATAGCTAGCGTCTTGAGGTGATGTTTCTGCTGCTGACCTCTGAGAATCTTTGCGGCTGAGAGGAGTTCCGAGGATTCGATGACGAAGGCGAAGAATTCGTTGCGGATGTATGATCGTTTTGGTGGGACTGGGCATGGAAGGGCTGGGCGTGACGGATAGGAACAAGTGTGGTACCCACAACTCTCCATTTTCTCTCTTCTTGATTCAAATTCCGAGCCAACAACTTGACCTCCTTCTCAAGCTGCAAGCCTTCTCTGGTTAGATCTTCGCGTATGTACGCGTGAGGGAAGGAAGCAAGGCAGCTTGGACGTCGTCTTCGGATGAGCTTTAGAGTCTCAAAACGAAGATCTTCTGAGCCTAGGAAAATCTTCAAGATTCGGCGTCGATTCTCGATTCTCCCTAGGAGCATGAATTGAGCGGTAGAGATTTCGGGAAATCCGAGTTCTTGGGAGAGTGAACGCAAGAACTGCCGGTCCGCTGCATTCGTGGCCGCCTCGGTTTCTTCTTCTGGAAGGCCGACGACGACCGAATTCTCCGCTTTTTCCTTCAGTATGACGCGGTCATCTGTTAGAGCTTTCCTAGCCGCTTCATACGCTAGCATTTGGGGAGGTAGATTTTGAGAAAGAAAGGATTGACGGTTATGAGGATGGGCAGTTGCGATCGATTGAGTGGAAGACATTAACTGAGCTAAAGTCTTCTCAATTCTCTCGAGGCTTCCCTCCAACTTGGTCATTCTTTCCATTAAATTAGTCACATCTGCATTCTTCTGCTGAGACTCACCTTGGACGACCGGAATGCTCATCCTTTCGAATTTTTCCACGGCGGCCTCCAGTTTTTCCATCTTTTCAGCCAGACTTCTCATTTCTTCATTTTTCTTCAGGCAGTCGAAACATCCGGCTGTTTTCTTGACTGTGCGCTTTGGAGTGGGCATAACAGCGGGATATCGATTGGCTTAGAGAGCTTTTAATGGGTCACCTTCCTCTATGGGAACTAAGCGAGGGAATGAACTAAGCGAGGGAATGAACTAAGCGAGGGAATGATTACTCGGTTAAACCTACTCCCGTTTCGAATGCTAATCTTCATAGAGTTACTGTTGTCGATTCTCTATCACTACCTGAGCAATCATTATCGGTATTGAATCTCGGTCCATCGTTCATTCCAAGTTCAGCTTTTCCTCGTAACATTGATTTGCCATTGAAAGTTTCACTCCACCAGCTCTCTCAACGTTTAAGGTGGAATAAGGTATTCTCAGATAATCTTAATAGTAGGAACGTTCAGTCGAGTACTACTGTCGTCGACTCATCTTGTCCTTTTCCAAAAATGTTCACATCATTCCCTCCTCCCAACTCTTCAACCGATAGAAAAGTAATGTTGCTTGCCTCAAAAATTCGTGATATTGTTAAATATCATCGCAATATTGTCATTCCAAACAATCTAAGTAGAGATCAACGTCATTGTTTAAAATCACTCTCTTCTCTAGTCAATCAAAATGAAGTTCGAATATGTAGGAGTGACAAGGGGGGCGAGTTTGTAGTCATGAAATCTGAACTTGATAGGAAACTGATTGAAACGCATTTATCTGACACTTCTTTATATTGTCCATCTACTAAGTCAGAATTTGCCCGCTCCTTTATGAATCTTTGTAGTACATTCACTTCACTTGCAAATGATGCTGATATTTCATCTAGCCTCGTTTCACGCTTAATCGACAAGCATGCTCGTATACCTGTTATATATGTCTTGGTCAAGACTCATAAATTTGATATAACTAGCGTAGGTGATGATGTAAAACAATTCAAGGTCCGCCCGATCATTTCCGGATGCGGAGGACCTACTGATAGGATTTCTTGGTTACTATGTACTATCCTCAATCCTGTATTCCAATGTATTCCATCTCATCTCACAAACACTATGAGTCTTTTATCAGATATCCGTACATTATCAGATGATAACTTAGTATACGAAAGTTTCGATGTAGAGTCTCTGTACACAAACGTCTCGAATGCAGATGCCGTCGATGCTGTCATTGATATTGTTTAAAAAAAATCGTCAACTCTTTAATATTCTAGGTTTTCGTATTCAGGATATAAGGCAGCTTCTCGAATTATGCCTCTCATGTCGATTTTTTTCGTTCTCTGGCAAGATCTTCTCCCAGAATAGAGGCCTAGCAATGGGTAATCGCCTCGCCCCTCTCTTAGCTGTTTCATTCATGCATTCGATTGAAGAATCAGCTCCCACTCGTGACATTGTCCTTTTCAAGCGTTATATTGACGATTACATTGTCATCAGTACTAATCAGAGAGCCATTGATGAATTGTTCACATTTCTCAATGGAAAGGTGCTTCTCATAAACCTGACTAGAGAAAAGGCATCAGATAACTGCCTTCCTTACCTGAATATTTCAATTTTATTATCTGGAGATAAGATTCTCACGAAATGGTATAGAAAACCATCTAGTAAAAACATTATCGTTCATTCATCATCATTTCATCCTGTTCACGTAAAACGAGCCATTGTATCTAGTACTATTCGTACCGCTTCTTCTGTAAGTTCATCCGAGTTTCGCACAGAATCAAGAGCAAAAGCTCTGTCTATCCTTTCTCAAAACGGTTAAACTGTGTCTGGAAAAACTCAAATCTCTAAGACACAGCAACCGAAAGTGCGAAACGAGGGCAGAATAATTTTTATTATTCCTTACATCTCAGACGCCTTTACTAAGGACATACGTAGAGCCATGCATGATGTTGATCTTGAAAACATCGAAATTGTTGAGAAGGTTGCTCCTTCTCTAGGAAAAATTCTTAGCCGCAATTGGTCTCATGATAATGTCTGTTCCAAACCTAGATCTTGTATTTTCTGCCCTAATGGGAAAATTGGCAGCTGTAACACTTCAGGTTGTATTTATAAGATTTCATGTGCATGTGGTAGCTTCTATATAGGACAAACTGGCCGACCAGTTCACATTAGGGCCTCCGAGCATTCTCAAGCGGGTAACAACCCCCATGCTCCATCTTATATCTCGAATGCATTTGCTCAACATGCTATTCTAAAACATTCTGGCTCAAAGATGACTCTATCCGGTGTTATACTCCAAGTTGAACCGAATATTGTACGCCGACGTCTAACCGAAGCCCTTCTTATAAATACCAATGCTCCCGACCTGAACAACCGGAATGAACTCGCTGAGGAAATGATTCACCTAGCTCTTATCTCTCTTCCCAGTCTTTGAATTAACTCGCTTTGTAACGCGAGACTTACCATATTTCGCTTCTTTCTCCTACTAAATAGCTTTTTATTTCTTTAGGAGATTTCCTCTCTTGTATTGAGATAACTTTCATGTGAATTATGCTTTTTCGCTTTGTTTTTTACCAATTTCGTTCTGCTTTAGGGTAATTTGCATATCGCTGATGATGCTTTAAATAAAGCGAAACGTCCGAACTCTTTGCACGAAACCACACCGCATCTCTTCACTGGCACGACAAAGACTTTAACTGTCTAATTAACCTCCACGATGCGCGTCACTCAGTACTCAAAATTTATATTGAAAATACATTATTTCCAAGGTGGAATACGCTAATTTTTCATACACACCAGGACAAGTTCCATTTCCAAACTAAGCTGTACCAAACTTTAAAAAAATAACTAGTTGATTGGCATTGCTAAAGACATAGGCATTGCTAGAGACTTTATTTCAGTTACGGGGCATATAAGCAAAAATAAGTTAACTACCGATCAAGCCGGTCGTTCTCAACAAACAATTTCTCCTACTTGATATGGATGTGCACAATAAGACAGAGAAAGGTTGAGTAAGAACTTAATATACATACAGTGACTAGAGTACACAACCTTCTATGCAGTGAAATATGTTAAGTATGATTGATTCTTGAGATTCTGACAGCGAGTGGGGGTGTCCTGGGCGCGTGCGCCGCTCTCTACCTGCAGAGTGAGAGCGCCCTCGGCGTCTCCTGGATGCTCCCATTCACGGCGGGCGGCTTCATCAACATCGCCCTCGCACAGATTCTTCCTGAGCTACTCCAAGAAACAAACCAAAAGTGAGCAAGTGCTCTTTGCTAGAAATGCTAGTTTGGTTCAAAAAGTTTCAATTGTAAAAATACCATTTTGTTGTATTGAGAGAAAAATTGCTAAATTTAATCAATCATTTAAAAAAAAGTCGAAAAGTTTTTCGTTTTCAAAAAGTAAGCTTGCTTTCCCGGGGAGGAATGAACTATATCTTATTTTGTATGAGGTTTTCATGTTCAGAGGAAATTTATTTTCTACTAGATTACTTTACTTGTTCAAAGACGAAGTATTACTTTTCCTTTGTTGAGAAAAATAATCAAATTTCTTGTTAAGAGTGATATTATTACTTTTGCTATCGGGGAAAAAGTTCAACGCCTCCTTTAAATTTCGCAGATTTGAGGCAACAACTCCTTCTTCTTACAGACAAAGCCTGAAGCAGCTTATGCTCATTCTTGCCGGAATCGCCACCATGTCCTTCATCAACCAACTGCACTTGGCCTTGTAAACATCTTCACATTCTCATTCAGCAGACGAAGAACACAGAGCAGAACGTTAACTTCCACACACTTTTTTCAAGGATTAATTTCTTCACGTTATTCAGTTTCCGTCTTACGTTTAGAGAGGACTCTCCTCATTTACTTCATATTTCAATTGTTTGACAACATATATGTAGCTTCTGAGTACTTCTAGTCAATTGTTCAAAATTCTTTCCCTCTCCTCTTTCCGTAAAGTTGCTCAAAACCCGCATAGCTCACTTTCTCTCTTTTTTATATATAAACTCGTAGATTCACTTAGATTCCTATAAATCATTCGACGATTTTGAAACTAAAGACATAAACTAATATGTTCGAGAAAGGTTTTTATAGAAACTCAAGTTATTTTCTTCTGTTTTTTGGGCCTTATATCTAATTGAACTCTGTTATTCTGAATAACACTTTTAGCTCCCTAGAGCAGAAAATACGCGAAGCCTACACAGCAAAAAGTATTCATCGAAGCTTTTGTACGACTTTTTCTTCTTTTTACGACAGAGAATTGAAAGTTATGAATCGATTCTCAATTGTAACGATTTTTCGTCTCTGTCAAAGATCATAACTTTAACACATTATTTATAGAGTATGAAAACTCTTACAAAATCACTCAAATAGGAAAAGTCGTCTATTTTTTTCCGCTGAATGGTTTTTGTTGCATGTTTTGCACTGTGAGGATAACTTGTGGGTCAGCTACACTCCGGTACACAATCTCTAATGCACGGTAATCTCTCACAGCGAGGTCTTGTAAATGCCCCCATTGAAATAGTTTATCAACATTCGTGATGAAGTAAAAGATTTCAATAATTTCACAACGGGAATAACGTTCATTATACAAATACCCGATCTAGTGATGAGAATAGTCATTTAACAAATTGTTTAACCGATCAGCTTTTACCTGCGATTAAATAAAAATTTCAATCTCAGTCTATGTGCTCGAAAACAAAGAAGCAGCTCGAAAACCACTATTCTAACTATAAGAAATTTTCTTTCTTCTCACTTGATCACCCAGTTTTCAATTCTCTCCCCTGAAAATTTTTAGTGAAATGAGTGAAGTTCTTAACGAAAGTTGAACGGAGAATCCATATTTCGTTTTTTTACAAGTGAAAAACTTTAATGTAGCTTTATGTTGAGCTCTCATTACTAGATCTCGATACTAGAACTTTCTCCCGCTAATTTCGAATGCTTGTTCTTGATGAAGTATGCTAAAGAATTTGTCTAGTGCTAAAGGCTAAAGAAATGACTTTGTTTCACTTCAGACATTGTTTCAAAATTTAAATTTTTTTACACTCAAAACGCGAAAATAATAAATCTTGAACGTTTTAGTGTCAACAAAATAGAATAACTTACATTTATTATACATCATCGAGTGGTGACCTTTCTAGTTGCTCCAGTTTATTTCCATTTTCACTGCCTTTTCGCAGAAATGGCTGCTACGACAACAATTGAAGATGCAGCTGTTCTCCAAAAATCTCTGAAAGACTTTCTTGACGCCGAAGATAAGACGCCTTCTCTTCCACTCCACGTTGTACTTCTCTTTAAAACATGCAACGCTCTCTTCGACAAGTTCTACACAAGCTCCATCAGCCAAGAAAGAGATCATCCGAAAGGAGATCGAGGAGGAGAAAAGGCTTCGCTCCGTCGTCATCGAGAGGGCTCCTGAAATTACCGATTCTCGTCCATCCGCGCAAACTCAACACGATTCTCAACTCATCACCAGTCTTCTAGACGCATCTGGTATCGCTGTCGGTGGAATCTCTCACTTCAAAATGGGAAAACCGCCGATTACGCCAGGAACGAGTTCGTCTACACTTCTCAAAGTCATCTTCCCCACCAAAGGACATCAAAGACTGTTTCTTTCAAAGAGTGCCTTACTACACAAGAACAATCAATTCAAAGAAATCAATGTCCGACCCAGTTTTACTAAAGAGCAAAGAGAAAGAGAGTACTTACTGAGACAAGAAAAGCGTAAGTTATTGTCGGAGAAAAGACTACGTCATTTTCGATGGTGAACTGATGCCCCGGACTGAAGCCGATAAAAAAACGACGATCTCCAACACAGCCCCGCCACTCTGCCCCTCCAAATGTTCGAAGCAGTCAGAACATAACAGTAAGACCTCCTAAGTCGACACCAGCAAGCAGCGCATTCAATCGAAGCCAGACAATTCCTATGCCGAAGACTTCAAACTGAGATCATGTACCGGTCTGAAAGCTTTCTATTTCAATATTCGTTCAATTAGAAATAAACTTTCTTTGTTCCGTTCCTTTCTCGAAATTGAGCAACCTGATGTAGTAGCACTTAGTGAAACTTGGCTTAACTCTAGAGCATCTGATTCAGAAATTACCGGTCTTCTTCCTTACAATGTGATTAGATACGATAGAGACTCTAGAGGAGGAGGTGTTGCTTTGATACTACGGGATCATTTAACTTCCGTTAAACAATCATTTTGTGGTACGTGTGAAGTTGTTGCGGTTGATTTGTATTTAGCGAACTCATTCTGTCCTGTAATAGTTTGCTACCGCCCCCCAAATTACAACGCTGAATTAACTACTACATTGTGTGATTTGTTAGTAGACTTAACAGCATCTTGTAACTTCCCAACTATCGAAGTAGGAGACTTCAACAGCGACTTTCTAACTGATCCTTCAACTGTTTCTGATACTTTTTTACGGTCTTTCATAGATACGACTGGCTATAATCTTATGCTTAATGATCCGACTCGCCATACCAAATGTATAGACTGGCTTTTGACAACTGAGAAGAATCTTGTATCTAGTCCTCGCTTCATTCCTCCCTTTCATTCATGTGATCACTCTGGAATTCACTTCACCTTGCGACTTTCTTTTGCACTTCCTGAAAATGATGTTGTTCTTGATTTCGCTAGAGCTGATTATGAAACACTGAATGAATATTTTTCAAGTATAGAATGGGAGAATAGTTTTGACTGTTTTCATAATTTTGATGATCTGTATGATCATTTCTGTAAAATAGTGATTGATGCGATTGAATTACATGTTCCGAGGCGACTCCCTCGTTCTCCATTTGCCTCTTATCCCTCTTATATACATAGAATCATCACATACAGAAATTCACTTTTTCTCAATATTACAGTTCGCACTATTTATATGAAACCTTCCGTTCGCACTCTTCATATGAAAGCTAGTTCAGACCTTCTCAAACAAATTACGAAATGGAATAAATATTGTGAGAGGAAAAAGTTGAAGAGAGCTGCTGACCTTTATCGCCATTTTGCTTCCCATACTAAACCTAGATCAGCTCCCCCACGTTGTTTAAAAACTGCTACTGATTGTACTGTTGTTAACTCTCTCTCGAAATGTAATTTATTGGCTTCCGAGTTTGCATCTTCTTTCACTAAAGACGATGGCTTTCCTCCCATATACGGTAATTCTATTCCTTCTGAACCAGATGATCATTTGTTCTTGCCATGCAATGTTTACCGAATTCTCTCCAAGCTCAAACCTAGTGGTAGCGTCGGTGCGGATCGAATTCCCCAGAGAGTCTTCAAAAAGTGTGCCAAATCACTCGCTCTTCCGCTCACTCACATTTACAATTTTTCTTTATGGCTTGGTAAGATCCCTTCTGTATGGAAACATTCTTTGATTACTGCTATCCCTAAGCCAGCGAAAGACTCTTGTCTACCGTCTTCGTAACGACCAATATCCATTCTTTCCCCTGTTTCTAAAGTCATGGAACGTTTGATAAGAGCGATTATCGATGACCATTTAGCGAAATTCAAATTGTTACTCGAAAATCAACATGGTTTTGCTCCCGTGCTTCTGTTGTTACCAATCTTTTAGTCTGTGAAGATGACTGTGCACAAGATATCAGTAGGGGCTTATCAGTCGATGTGATTTATCTAGACTTTACTAAGGCTTTCGACACGATTAGTATATCTAAATTGTTGACAAAGCTAGCGCTTTTCGGGTTGTCTCCATCTTTGATGTCTTGGCTAGAATCTTTTCTTAATGGTCGTAATTTTTCTGTACGAATGGGCAAGACATAGTCTGCTCCCCAGCCTGTGACATCTGGCGTGCCGTAGGGTTCCGTATTAGGACCGCTTCTCTTTTCCCTATACATTAGCGAATTGAATTACGTGCTTAGCCCTTATCCGAATGTACGTTATCAAGCATACGCAGACGATATCAAATTATATGTATCTCACAGTGCTAATAATCTAACTGAACGAACTCTCGAAATGCAGAATTGTCTAGATGTTTGTACTTGGAGCGTAGCCAACCATCTTTATCTTCGAACAAGACTTATCATCTACGCTTGGGCAAAACTTCTCGTGTTTTCAATTACCACCTGAATAACAATGTTATAGAAGTTTCTACTCAAGTGAGAAACCTTGGAGTCCAACTAGTCCCATCTCTTCGCAGACATGACGCAATTCTTGAACGAACTACGATGGCTACTAAAGCGATGTACGCTATGCTCCGCTCTATATCTATCAATGACTCACAAGTACTTGTTAAGTGATTCAATACATATGTTCTACCTCATCTAGAATTTGCCTCTTGTCTATGGAATCCAATATACCGGTAAGATTATGATTTCCTAGAGAAGGTTTTGAGATCTTTTTCCAAAATTCTCTTTTATCGATGTTTCCCTCAGCGAGATTACCCTCTCAGCCTTCCCTGTTATAGAGATCGTCTGAATATAGATTGCCTAAGTACTTTAGCTGAAAGAAGGGTGATTGCAGACCTTAAAATGGGTTGGAAGATCTTCAATGATAAGTCTATTACTGAAAAATCCCGCATTTTCAAGCGCACCTCCCACACTCGTACAAATAAAAATGGTATTGCAATTGAATGTACTTCTTCCACTTCTAGATTCAATTGTTTTGGTTTACGGGTTTCAAGAATGTTTCACGGAATCTCGAGTGAAGTATTGAATTCAGGTACATTAGAGCAGTTCATAAGTCGTCTCCGCGACGAGAATGTGCTAAGTGAATCAGTAGCATTTAGAAATTTGCCTTACCTGTCGCCACACTTATGTATGTCTCATTTACAATGTGTCTCACCATAACCTTGAATTAGTTTTTATTGAACTACGTCGAAATGGTCTTCAAAATGATGATTGTCTTCGAGAAAAAGTAAACAATCTTCGTCTCGAAGCAGTTCAATTGAACCTTTAAAATTGTTTGCAACCTTAGGTAACCTATGGCAATAGCTGCTAATAATAATAAAAACAATAAAATAAATAAAAATAATAAAAATAATAATAATAATAAAAATAATAATAATAATAATAATAATAATAATAATAATAATAATAATAATCATAATAATAATAATAATAATAATTATTATTATTATTATAATTATAATTATAATTATAATTATAATTATAATTATAATTATAATTATAATTATAATTATAAAATAATAATAACAATAATAATAACAAACATAATAATAATAATTTATTAAAATTATTATACATATATTGTTAATTTTTTTTATTCTTATCATTATAACAATATTACTCGCACTTGTAACCACCTCGCGGAAGAGTACGCGCTCCTCTGAGGTGCGGTACGGCTGCACGCTAAATCTCTGCTAGTGTGTGTAGCAACAGTGAAGAGAGTCAGGTTCGTGCAGAGCACTACCAAAATTTTTTTGGTTTGAGTTGATCTTTCCAGGGGAGTGGGTTGGTTTTAAGACCATTCGCATAAAAAGGCGCGCACACTTCCATTATCCCACGCCGGGACAGACCGGTACAAAAATAAGATTTTGTTAAAAGTTCATGGTCAATCATTACTTCAACTGCCCAGTCTGCTAGATAAAACTTAGCTCATGCGGAAATCACGGTGATTTCGAAATCAAATCTGTGAAATATTTTGTTTTATACCATTCCACGTTAGCCTGGGATTGAATTGATCCCTATTTTACTGGAACACTTTCGAAGTTCTTGGATTAGAAGCTCAGAAATGCTTCTGCTAAGACCCTTCTGAGTCGATTGAGATTCTCTTTTTGCCTTTTCTGAAATTCCCGACGTTCTCGAGCTCAATTCGAGAAAAAACTTGGAGAATATCAATGGCAGTTCAGTTGTCCAGGAGTCTTTAATAAATTTTCACATGAACACACCTTCTTCCCTTTCTTTCATGCTAAACTCACATCAGTAACCCACGCAACACAAAAGTTGACATGAGATTTATTTCTTATTTTTATTGGTTTGCCAATTTTGCAGTAATTGACACTCGCGAAGCTTGCAGCCTCCAGTAAAATACAGAATGAGTTTTAAGGTTCTATGATGAACTTTTTTATTGGAATGTGTTCTGGGACTTTGAATTTGAAAAAAAGGAATGTGATAGAACTTCAGGTAAATGTAAATATCACCGACTCTTATCAAGTTTTTTATTTCTTCAGCATCTTTAAAACTGCTCAGTCCATAACGTATATAGCTTAGTGTGTATAGCTTAGTAGCACTTTTTTATGCGATATTTTGTGACAGATGTTTTCGAGTGAAAGTATGATCAATCGTTTTTTTTATGTCTGCAGGTCTTGAATATGTTATTCTATTGTAAATACTGGAAAAAACTCGAAAAGAAAAAAGGCAGATATAGCACATCTTGAATTTTTTCTCTCAATTGACTTGGAAGATTTTATTCGATAAGCTTGTTTTGTTTTATATAATACAATATAATTAGTTAGTAGATGTATGTATTTATTTTTCAAATTTACAATGTATGTACATTTGTATTGAAACGCAGGAGCTAGAAAAATTCAATTGATGACAAAAGCGTAGTATTACCTTCTTTCTTCTGTTTTTTCCTATTATATCACTAATAATTAGCTTGTTCTCAGCGTTGTAAAAATTGGAAATGGTAAATAAGCATATGTATGTCATACAGGGTGCAACAAAAGTCCAGGTGGACGACTGTACACTCAGAACTTGTCTTTGATCAAAAACCTAGCGGATAACAAATATGTTTCTTAGTATGGAATTTTTTCTTAATGTTATTTAAGTTTATCCACCGACATAAAAATTGAAAAAATATCCGGATAGTTATCTAACGATTCTGCGGAGATGCGATGCTCGAGAATACAATTGACGCTCGAATATTCTGAAGTGCGTGTTGGCCAATGCAACAAACAATTTATATCTCTGAATAATTAATGCCTCAGTGAGTTTTCCCGACTCCTTCATTTCCACGCTCGGAGAAGCGATAGATTGTCCCTAAGAATGATAAGAATGAACCTAATAAGAAATGACAGTTTGTTAGCTCTCTAGAGAATATGCTCCAAGGTGGAGACAGAAACATTGAATACATTCAATTCTTCATATTTGAGCCATGAATGTTTAAAAAAGAGGTTTTTTTAGAAGCAGATGCTTTTTCTTTAAATAGGTCCGGACGGGCCAAGACTTCGTTGACTTAGTATTATTTTTCATTATTATTATTTTTCAAAACATTCAATTTTAAAGGAGCATAAAAGTACTAGCTCCCTATTATAAAATTTTAAGCTCATGCTTCATTCTCTGTTTTTTGGTTCTGTCACATCACACCAAAAAAAGTAAAACTACATACTTTTGAGTATCACCAAATTTGAGCTATTGTTTCACTGTCTGCCTCTATTACCTCTAGATTTTTTTATCACCTATAAACTTTTGAAGTTGAAGAATAAAATATATCCAGGAAGGCATGGTTGGGCAAGAGAAAATGAGAAGTAATTCAATACACAATTGAATGCGTAGAAACTGAAATTCTATAATTAGAGGGACACTGTGTTCTGACAAGACGAACAGATTCGCATAAAAGCCTACTACTATAAACAAGATACAAAAAAGCAAGAACAAAGGCGCTCATAACAAAGGCGCTTGAAACAAACTCTTGTGATTCGTATAAACAGTGACTTATTACGATCCCATGCCGAAAAACTATTTTCCATTTCACTAACACTATAATAAGTATGTACATATATTGTGAACAAGTACACCTAAACTGTGCAAATAATACTTGAAGACGCAGAAAAGGTGCACTTGTTCACATATATCAATACATCAAGAATAGAAGTTTTAGCTAAACCGAGTTCACATAAATACAAAACCGCATGTTTTTATGCCCATACAGAGAACCTTGGGTATGATATAAGTTTATGAAAACAATTAAGCAGAGGTTCATCGAAAGTTATTGAGAAAATTAAAGACACGTGAGTAAAATATGTTTTTTATCAAGTCTTCGCTTTTATTGTTCAGGTTTTGTAATTCAGATTGTTTAGATTCAGTTACCATACAATTTGGTTCAAATGAATATAGGGGTCTTTATTATTCGTAGTCGTAAAAACTTGAATAAAAACATTTTGCTTTCTGTTTTCATCTCTTCGCCTATAAAATATCATGCCTTCCTCTTTTTGTGTGTGCTTTGCCTAGTTCCCTTTCTGTTTTCTTCGTGTGTGTCCCGAGTCCCATCCGATGCTACCCTCTACTTCCTCTGGAAGACTCCTCCTCTCAATGTCACTTTCTTCTTTCATAGTCCTCGTCTTCTTTCAGAGCTAGGCAGTACGATTTACCGAGATGGCAGTGGCTTATCTCAAAATCGTTTCTCTTCTCCTGCTCTCGTTTGCTATGGTGGGCGCACTGGACTGCAGGTAGGGTTTCTGCGTTACTATGTACATAACGACAAGTTTCATTTTCCCTTGTGTGTCTTAACGCCAAAAACTTTTTTGTTTTCAGATAAGCCTCGAACATAATTTTAAGGGAAATGGTAAGCCGAAGTTGTAGATCAAGTGGGAGTGATTGTGTAGAGTGGTATTTTTGTGAGGAAAAGCATCGCTGGGTAAGCAAAAAAGCGGTTCGGTTCTCCCTCATGCATTGAATTTCGCCCGGGTTTGTGCGAGCTTGGCTTATTCCTCTGTTGACAACAATGGTAGCGTGACTGATTAGTGTGAAATGGGTGTCAAGTTCTATCCCCCACAAAACGGACCGAATTTGACCAAAACCTAGGATTTAAAGAAAGGATCGGTATTGCTTACACGTATCTCATTCTTTCCCGGTCAGGTCTGTATCTCAAGTTACGGGAGCACTTTTTTTCTTCAAAAAGCGGTTACCTAAGAAAGAAATGTCTCCAATTAGAGTTATTTTCGAGTCAATAAAAATCTGGAAGTAACTTTGACCTGTGTAGATTAACAGTTTGGGGTAATTATAACTTCAAGTTCGGTAATTTTGGCCATTTGTTTTGATAAGACGTTCTATTATCATCTGACTATCGAAAATAAGAGTATTCCTTACTCCTCGTTGATCTCAAGCAATACCGAGCAGAGGAGCGGATTGTTCGTAGAAACTTGTGCAAAAATCGTGTGGTGTGACGGGAACCGAACCCGCGACCTTTTGCATTCCGGACGAATGCTCTTCCCACTGAGCTACACACGCACACAGATTTTAAGGCCCATACAACATGCCCCCCCCTATTAACACCGAGGTCTATTGATGTCTAGGGTCAGAGGTCTAGGCGCCTTTGTTTCTGCGAACTAGCTCATGCTCGGGTTTTCTTCTTTTGCTCTTTTTTCTCTTCCTTTTTCTCTTTTTATCCTTTCCTTCTCATCCCGGTTAGGCCCCCATGAAAATAAGAGTATTCCCTACTCCTCGTTGATCTCAAGCAACGGATTTTTTTACCGAGCAGAGGAGCGGATTGTTCGTAGAAATTTGTGCAAAAATCGTGTGGTGTGACGGGAACCGAACCCGTGACCTTTCGCATTCCGGGCGAATGCTCTTCCCACTGAGCTACACATGCACACATGACAATGCACATTTTAAGGCCCATACAACACTATCCTCATCCTGGTGAATGGAGTAGTTTCACGTTCACTGAGTGGATTTTATACACAACAATTCAAAAGAAAGTAACCCCTAAGTTGGTGAAAAATTCGTTTAAGCTGATCTATTTCAACTCGTTCTTCGCCCTATTCCAAGTGAACCTACGCTAACTACTCCACCAAATAGTTTCATTAAGCAATTCACAAGCTACGAAAGGCGCTTTTTTCTGGCTCTTGTCCAGATGAAAAACTCTTGTACAGCATCAATATTTATTTCAACTTCACAAACTAATTGAAGAAATGAAAAGATTTACAAATGAAATCAGATTAACACAAATATAATTAAAATAGAAGTTGTTTTTTTAAAAAAACTTTTTCAGTTTCTAACAGAGAATTTCTCGAATTTCTTTCTATTTTTTGAGTTGACTGTTTTGATATTTTCATTTCAACAGTAACTCGTCATTATACAAAAAACCAACCACATTAGCTCTTGGCTCACTGATAGAACCAGATACGTACAAACGATTTACCGCAAACAATTAGTTGACCGATGGGATCGAACCTATCCGTCTCTTTCTCAGAAAGAGTGAGAACTGGTTCCATGACTTTTCACATCACGACATTTGGAACCGCGACAACTCGCACCCGGACTTCACAATATTTTTTAATCGAAAGCTCTAATTATGTGGCTGTTCGTTCTATACCGTCTCGTACTAAGCTGTACGGCCTCATTAGCGTAATATTCATCTGAGCGTAAACACAAATTCCAATGAAAAAATACATGAAATGCTTCGATTGTGAAATTTAGGGTGTGAGTTTTCATGGTGCGAAAAGTCGTGATACTGTGATCACAACTTAACCAAGCACACTGTGCTATTATATCCAAAATTGCAATGTGATAGGCTCAAGGGCTTTGTAGTCTCAGTCACGCACGCTCATAGTGCGATAAGGTCGTGAATTGGAAAATATATATTTATTAGAGTGAAGATAAAGACGGGGGTGTCACAGAACAAAGAAAAAAACCCATTTTTAAAGGTGTTTGTCAATTATTATTTTATTCTCCGTCATTTGTATGTTTTAGGCCGGAGTTATGAATATAAATTCATTCCAGTAGCATTCGCTTTATGAGCACACGTGATTAGGAGAAAAATACCTCTGAATTTTTAATAAAGGGGGTTATACACGGATTAGATTGCTTCCCTAGGGGGAGGCTGGAGCTGCGCTAGCGCTTTGGGTCGGGTGAGGGGAGGTGGCTGGGTTCGGTTCCGCCCGTGAACTACCTTCTACTTTGTAAGAGTTCGGTCATATTTCGTCTTCACCCCGCATCGAGCCCTTTAAACTTTGTAAATGAGAATTTCTGGACATGTCGGTTGTAATTTCCCTTGCACTTATTCACACCTCGTGGCATTTTCGATTACATTTCTAGTTTTATTGAACCATTGGATGTTCATTCGGCCACTGCTAGTTAAAATAGCAGAAGAAGAAGAAAAAAAGAGATTCGTGTGACCACTGGCAAGATTGTTCAATGTCGTTGGTTTGAAGGAATCTTAGGCAAAGGTCGAAATTGTGATTGCAGAAGATTCTCCTTCGCTCCCGCGTGCCGTGGTATAATGTTGAAGCGGAGTGAGAAAGCCTTCGCGTTCCATGTCGAACCAATGCATGGGCTCCACTTCTATGAGAACAACTTGATGAAGGTATTAATTCGAAGTTAATACAATAGTTTTTTAGTTGCGCAAGAAGATGAGTGAATACCGAATTTTAAGGGGGACTTTTTTACTAGTATAAAGAAAGTGAGCTTTCTTTTAGCGTATTACTCACCAAATCGCTTTAAAATTTCTCAAATTTTCTTGTTCAAATAACTCTTCACTTCCTAATTTCAAGTTTCTTGTTTAAATAATTTTCCTGTCTTTCAGACCCCCTCCAAGACGCTGTCAATGTTGGCGAACTACCTCGAAAAAACGAACGAAAATAGTGATTTTATAGAATTCCTGAGGCAGGCTTCTTTTCTCGCTTTCCTTCAAGAGCAAGAAGCTTCCGCGAAACAACTGCCAGAACGTGTTAACTGATAACCAATCCCCTCTTTCTCAAAGAAGTTCAAGATAACTAGAGCTCCTTCCATGGAATTTTCTTGATTAGTAGAAAATTAGATGTTGTAATATACAAGAGTTTGTTAAACTTTATAAACAAGTAATTTTCAGGAGAATCAAACACATTCTTCGTTAGGGCAAGAAGAGGAACATATTTAAGTGTTGAGCTATTGAAGACAATTAAACAAATTTCTCTTATGCAGTACATAAATCAGATCTCACGTCAGTCAGGCTGTTTACTTTTTTAACCTTTTTTGAGTGTTTAATAGTTTAAATTTATGCGTGAAAGAGTTTTTTTGGTTTTCAAGCAGTTGCAATGTACTGTAAATACACTTGCTGTAACACACTCTCGTTGTCTTTTCGAGTGTTCATCTAATCAGGAGGAATAAATTGGAAGCGTCGTTATTACAAAAGGATTTTTTCGAGAGAATCCAGAGCAAAAAAGTAGCAGTAATGTCTCGATCGGATTCATGTATGTTTATGAAGTGTTGTTGAGAAGTGATGAGAAGTTGATGAGAAGCATCAAAGACCCATTGTAAGGGAGAGGGGAATAAATACTTTATCTGGGGAGAACACAATACAGATCAAAGACTGTTTTCGAAATATTTGATGGCAATAGAGAAAGATAGGAAAGAGAGAAAAAGCGAGAGAGACCGAGAGAGAGCTACAAAAAAGAGAAAGAGAGAAAAAACTCTTAGGAGAGAGAAAGAGTTACTGAGAGAGCGAGAGAAAGAACGAGATTAAGGGAAAGCATCAGGAAAAGGGAAAGACATATTTTCTAGAGCATTCATGTTTACTCGATAAGTCACGTAAGTATTTGTATGGTTACTGTATGTTTTTTTATGTACAGCACTCTAGATAGAAGTATAGTTCTCTTCTACTATAAAATCGCTCCGAAAATGTTCGAGCTTAGGTAGTTTCTACGAGACTCATGCTCATGAAGAAAAAAAACTTAAACATGCTTTGAGAACATTTTATATTTAAATTTTTTATCTTTGAATCCTCAAAACATTCTATGTTTTTTGTTGTTGATAATTGATACTGTAAAATTAAGCTGCATAACTTGCGGGTTCTCCATTTTGCTGTTAGCATAACTTGCGAGAATCTCTCAATGTGTGCTTTGCAGATACGTTGTTGTTATAATATGCAAAGGAGGTTTTGAGGAGGCATGAATTAGTAGAAGAGTTATTACTCATGAGATTAGCTTTCTCTTTCTAATTCCAGAAATATTGCTCTTGATATGCAACTCTCTCGTTTTTACTCGCCCTCCTCCCTCTCTCCTTTGTTTGCGTGTCTTCTTCGGCGACCTCTACAAAGACGGAGCTCGACGTGGAGAGCTTCGGGGGGGGGGGGAATGTCAGGAAGTAGATGCTTCTCATCAAGACAAGACAAACAGTGAGCCATTCTATGATTTGATGTGACTTCGTCATGGGAACAACAGGACAAGTTTTTCCATGCTCTCTCATCATTTTCTATCTCAAACAACTTCTTTTTCCCTTCCTCTCTCATTTAAAAAAGTTATCACAATAGGAAGACTGAGTCTTTCTTCTTTTTGTACATGAAGTCTACATGACTTTTATTCATCCAAGGTCAATATGAGGTATATTAAGACAAATGGATAATACTTTATAGCATTGTGCATAAAATAGGACTTGCACAAGCGTGTTGAAGAGCAGAACTCACTAAAGCTTAATCAGTTGAGCTCTGATTCTTCATTCAATACTGGGAAACACCTTCCCTCGTGTTCTTCTTTCTGACGAATATAATATGTAGAAATCGTAAAACTACGAGAAAACACTGGAGAAAGTTTTGCGTTCTGTGTGAAAAATTTAACTATCTTTATCAGCCAACTTGAAGAATAACTGAGCTCGGGTCTTCAAAACTATGTCGCATTTTTTAAACAAGTGAAACAAAGTGAGTTATAAGAAGCTTGAAGAGAATTTCGAGATCTTAAATCCAGTTCATTTTGCAAGAGATGATTTAGATTTCGCTTCAGCCTACAACTTTGCATTCACATATGTGCATACATATGTACACAGAATATACTTAGTATTTACATCGTACACGCATGGAATAGGATAACATTTTTAACCGCAAAAAACATTAAAGAACATTTCGTATTCTGTTTAAGAAAATTGAACTTTTTTATTTCCACTGCATCATCTCAACCACCCCCCCCCAAGGCACCTGTTGAGCTTCCTGTGGCCTGAATGATCACTGTTCCAACGTACATAGAACAATGAACGTTTTGAACAAATTTTGAGAACCGAAGAAGGCCATAGGAAAGTTTACCTATTAACGGAAACTTCAGCGTTAGTCTTCGGGAAATGTAAGAGAAAGCAATCGTCGATGTCGAAAAAGAAACATGAGAAAATGGAACCTGAGATCAGAGTTTCGGCGAGATTGTTCAGGAGAATGGTTTACAATACTTCAGAGATAAATTCTCATCGATTTCGAACACGAGTGAAGCGGAGCCAGGTGAGATCAAGAAACGATAAACAAAAACACACATCTTGTTGGCTCGGGCAAGCTCATGCGAACTTGAATGGACCATCTTCAGTAGTGAGAAGATATTCACCGTAGAGAATGCATTTAACTCACGTATATTAGCTGTCTCATCAAGCCTGGCAGACTTTGGGAGAAGGGTCTTCTAGAGAACTCAACATCCAGCTTGAGTTATGGTCTTGAGAGGAATCTCTGCTAGTGGCAAAAGTCCGCTTGTTTTCATAGAGCCTAATGTCAAGGAAGATCACCATATCTACTTAAAAACCGTGTTACAAAATGTACTGAAGCTCTGGGGAAATGCAAACCAGGGATGTGCGGAAAAAAGTCGAAAAAAAAATTGAAAAAAACGAAATAAAGTTTTTTCTCTGAAACTTTCTAGAAGGTTAATCTAGAGCAGGAGCTTCGTGGTGATGTTTGACTCTCCGTCGGCAAGACTCTGGTTCTCCTTCCAAGAGTCTTTGTTTACCTCAAATCATAAAGAGGGACCATTATGACCAAAAAAATTATCTTCCAAATTTTAACTCATTCCCGACTCCAGAGTCATTTTGAGCTGTTTTAACCAACAAACATCTTAAATTCTACTGAACAACGGTTCATTGCGAAATTAGTCATAAACAAAGTCTTTGAATCATAAGAACTTTCTAAAATTATGAGGAAAGACCCATCAAACTCGCAATCAATTACTCCACTTTAAGTCGAGTTCCGCTTCGGAAGTAAGAAGTCTAAATTTTTTTAAATGGTTAAAAAACATCAAAAAGACTGAAAAAAATGTAAGCACCTAAAAATAGGGTATTACACAACACCTAAACTTTTCTGTCACACAAAAAACATCTTAATTTCTTACTAGAAACGCATTGAAGCCCTCAAAAAAAATTTTCTCGACTTGTCGAAAAATGTCGAATAATTCGAAAACTAAAAAACCGTCCCTGATGCAAACATTAACGGAAGTTCTTATGTTTTTAAAGCTTGTCTTCAAAGGACCAAATTATTTCAGCTCGAGAGTTCTCTTGGAATCGATTTAGAAAGAGGAATGAAGGGCCTCGTCGTACGATTTGTTGTATGGGCTTTAAAATATGCATTATATTGTATGCATGTGTAGCTCAGGGGGTAAGACTATTCGCCCGGAATGCAAAAGGTCGCTGGTTCGGTTCTCGTCACACCACACGATTTTTGCACAAGTTTCTCCGAACAGCTCGAACAGAGGAGTCTGCTCGGTATAAAAATTCGTTGCTTGAGATGAACGAGAAGTAGGGTATACTATACCGAACAGAGGAGTCTGCTCGGTATAAAAATTCGTTGCTTGAGATCAACGAGAAGTAGGGTATACTCTTATTTACATATTTTTATTCTATGAAAAACGCAGTTTGGGAGTACATTGAAGCCAAAGTTTGGGCTTCTCCCCAATTCAACTTTGATTTTCCGAAATCAGACTTGAACAAACGATGAGACCATCTTGTACTGAGCTATATTCGTGAAGTCTTTAATGAATACTTTGAGAGAATATGCACTGTAGTACCAGAACGACAAGGCAGTATCAAGTAATTTTGGTACCATTATACGATGTAATAGATTTTATAAATACTAATAAACAAAACTTTTTGCTTCTCATTTTTTGCGAAGTTTTTGACTGGCACATATAGAACTGCAACACATCAAGTTAGCTTCCAAACAATAAATGTATGTATGTACATACATGTACAATATATTTACATATATCGTTTTTTCAGACTGGAATATGCACGGCTGGAATAGGTTACTGTTCTCCAAACAACAAAAACCGTTGAAAGAACATTCCGTGTTATGCGTGAGAAACGTAAATTTGTCTTTTATCTAGGAAAGTTGTAGGAAATTTTTTATAATTAGCAAATAATTTTGTTTCAACGTTTTGAATTCCATAATTCGAATCAGTTCAACTGAAGTTCAGCCGGCGATTGGAAGAAAATCTTTGATTGGCACGCATAGAACTGCCACACATTGGCACGCATAGACCATCATTCTTCTTCTTCCCTTACATCCGGAACGGCTGCTATGTAACATCAGTAAATCAACAATCCATCATTCTTCGCTTGTCCCTTTTTCCTGAATGGCCGCTTTGGAACGACTGTCGATAGCCCTTATTCTTCCTTCTCATCTTCTCTTACCGCTTCAAGGCTCTTCAACATGTAGCTCATCAAACTTCTGCTAAACTAAATCTTCCCTGATACCCAATTAAGCTCTACATGGCGTGATAATAAAAACTTGAAACACATCAAATAGGTCTCTTTCTTGGAAGAGCAGTGCGTTCTCCTCGATGGATCCTTCCGAGAAAGTTTAATTAATTCAGTTATCTCCTTCCATTTTGAGGAGGTGAAAGTGGATAAAGACATGGATGCACATATGTACACACAAGATAGGGGAGAGAAGCTGGTTGGAAGAGAAGAACAAACGAGGTTGCAATAAACGATTGCCTATATGTACATATGTGTAAATGTCACGGAACATCGGAATAATTGGATTGACGGAAGATCGCATATGTAAAAAGGATTCACCTCGTTCTCCGGTCCTGGCGTGATGGAAACATCATCAAATAAAGAACCGAATCTAACTTTTTATGCCATCAATATTCATCAGCTCTTTTTTCCTTGAGTCAGTATGTGAGCTCTGAACCTTCATCGGAACTTCCTCAACACTTCAAAATCGATTTTTTTCTAATTGAATTTCATGGGTGATGTCATTTCCTGTTTCTTTAACACGCTTATGCTTGAGTTAACCCGCTGAATCGTCTGCCCTCCACACATTCCCATCACAAAATTAGTCAGCCCTCTTTGTTCTCACATTTGGCCACACGCATACACATTCGCATCAACTTATAACTGCTTCGATGAGTGGGAGAAGGCTCAGGAAAAGAAGAGCTAGGATGATGTTTTTTAGCCCCGCCCTTCTAAACTGAAGATATCTTCCTCTTCCACCTCCCTCGTCCTTCACACCAGACCTCCCCCTCCCACTTCTCTCCTCTTTCATCATTCTATTGGAAGACTCCAAAAATGCGCGGCTCATCTCGTGTCGTCATTCTACTAATCTCTCTAGCTGCCCTTTTATGGCATACCAACTCGTTGGATTGCCGGTCAGTTGATCTCGCAAAGGTTGCCGAAAAATAAAAAGACCCCAGATCTTGTTTCTTGAGTCTATATCGATTCTCCTTTTCGATCCAAATTTTAAACTTTTTTTCGCGATTTGCTCTACAACATGTAATTTATAAGGTAACATTTCACATACGTGTGATCACTCCGTTTCTTTTATCAGTCCGGTGAAACCTAGGAATGTGTATTATTACTATTAAAGTAGTCGAAAATCGGCCTCGGCAATTGTCCGTGAAGGATTCCCGGTCAGTATGTAAAGGAAAGATTTTTGGATAACTTTTTGGTTTAGTTTTTGGCACATATTTGTAGAAAAAGTAGTTTTTTTATCGGGAAAATAGACAAGTAGATCGGTTAGTATTACGTACAACTAAAGAAAATAATTTTCTGCTAAACCAGTGAAACCCACTCAATTAGTATTCATAAAATCAATTATTTCTCCTGTATATTTAGACGAGCGAGTGGAGAGGAAAAATAGATTGAAAAAGAATTCTTTCTGCAGATATTCGTAGTTACATTATTTTAAAAGTTGAACCTTTCAACTTGGATATATTCATATGTTTTGGAAAGGACCATTTCCCAATAATGCTCGCAAGCTTCAAATGATTTGAAATAGTTTCAAATCATTAGTTCCTTTATCAAAAACGGAAGAAACGAGACCCAATACTCTTTTTATCGGATGATTTCGGTAGGATATTCGCTCTATGTACATATGTACATAGAATTCACTCACATAAACTTTGTATAGCTTTTCAGAGTAAGGTTCTACACTTTTTGGTGTACCCCAGAAAAACAAAACTGGTGCGAGCTATGAGGACATTAGCGAGACTGAATTGGGAGGACAACAAGCAAATTATATGTTATCCTATTCTGGATGAAAAAACTAAGTGTTTATCGTGACTGTCTCTAATTTTAAACTCATGCTCACCAAAATGAGATTATAAGCAATTCAAAAAAAGAATTTTCAATTGCCAAGAGGAAGCGTGTTATCGCTACATTAACGAGAAAAAACGAGAAGTTCAAAAAAGATGTGGATCTAAGGTGAATTAGCTGACCGTGTACATATAGTGTACATGTGCTCACAATCATTATACAGATGAACCGGAGCAGGGAGAAATATGCCACTCAAGCTAGACTTTGCAATGAAGAAAAAAGTAATTGTAATTAAGATTTCCAATAATCAAAGACTAGTTGGAAGCTCTTGTATTAATTTTTCTATACAAACTTAACCCTGTTACTGTGATTAAAAAAAGAAAAAAACGGCAATAAAATATTAGCCAAACGTGATTCAAAAAGAATCCGCCGTGCTTATTCAAAAGCTATTGTGGTGAAAAAGCGAATACTTGATCATGGTCAATGATTCGCGGAACGCTGTTCACATCGTTAGCATATGAGAAACTTGCAACTTATTTTTTTGTTGCTTTTCGATCGCAAATTAAGCGAGGACACAGAATTAAATCTCGCGAATTGTAAACAGTCTTGAATGCTCTCCATTTCCGGTAGTATCCAAATGAGTTCGAGAAACCAAATTAAGAAAGGGAGTAAACATTTCAGACGCCGTTCTCTTCCATTCTTTGCGACCAGTTTCTTGCTTTTCGAAACCTCCGAAAGGTGGAGCGAGAATGAGGAAGATTGAGATTTTAAAAAATACAAAGTGAAATGGAAAGCAAAATAATGAAACAAAAAAGAAAAAGAGAAAACGAAGGAGGAAAAGAATCAAAACAGTGAAAGATAAAGAGAACTGAAACAGAAAGAGAGAGATATGTATGTAGTTATTATAAAGGAGTCGTAGAAAGAAAGAAAAGAGAAGTAAAAATAGCAGTAAGAGGAAATTTTTTTAAGCAAAAGTTGAGCTCAGCTGGTTGCATTTCTGGTTATATACATGCAAAGGACCTTGCATAGAATTCTGAGGAACAATACAGGTCTTATAATTCAGAAAACAAAGGAAGTTATTTTTGGTTTTTTTCTGTGCACATTTTCAATTTCTTCGTTCTCACGTTTTTCCACTGAATGCAGAAAAAGCACTTTGTCATTCTTCAATGATTGCGGAATCCATGACCGAGAGAAATGATAGTTTTCCTTCAGGACCGGCACTTCATCCAAATATGTAGTTCAGTCCGACATGTTTGTATAGAACAGGCATGTCCATCTTAGAATGGCTAAAAACCTGATAGAAAAAGGAGGTTTACTGTGAAAGTTATAGAGTAGTCTATATGGGTCCTGTAATTGCATGATTTCTGAGTCCTGGAAAAGAATTTACGAATTTTGAACAGACTTATCAATAAAATTAGCTCACAATCAACTATACAAAGTAGCACAGCTTGAAGGCAGTGATGCCTAGTAAGAAAAATTCAAGTATTAGCTTTTTCGATTGCAAGAGATTTATCTAGCCTATCAGCTATGCAGGGCAATTCGATAGGTTTTTTTTCCTTTTCTTCAAAACCAGTTCATCTAATTATTACTCCAGAAAAGTTTCTTAGGCATTGCATGGTCTGAAAATTTTTCCAGAGTTAAGGGTTTCGAGTTATCTTTACTTTAGGACCTGTCTATTACTGAGGAATTATTGTCCAAAAAATTCATATCGCATAAAGCCGAGGTGATTCTCTTTCATATTCTTTTTTTTTAAACAAAGATTTTTTAACACAAAGAATATTTTATGCGACGCATATTGACGCAAGATTAGACTTTAAGATATCCAAAAAGATTAGACTTTAAGATATCCAAAAAGATTAGACTTTAAGATATCCAAAAAGATTAGACTTTAAGATATCCAAAAAGATTAGACTTTAAGATATCCAAAAAGATTAGACTTTAAGATATCCAAAAAGATTAGACTTTAAGATATCCAAAAAGATTAGACTTTAAGATATCCAAAAAGATTAGACTTTAAGATATCCAAAAAGATTAGACTTTAAGATATCCAAAAAGTTTTTAAAACGTTTGCCTTAAAAGAGAAAAAATCCATTGAGTAAGTACACAATCTCGCTGCTTTGAAAAGGGGTGCTTATACTACAGTCATTCAGCATGCGGTAACGCATCACATTAAAAACTAATTAAATCAATTAGTTTTTCTAATTAAACGATTTTACTAGGAAATTCTCTTTCGCACCTATTTGCCGCGGAATAATGGTGAAGAAGAGCAGCTCGGGAGTGACCATCAAGCGACTCTCGACAGATCCCGAATTCGACTTGTGGAAGCTCCGACGAGCCCTGGCAGGAATCTACCCGATCAATGAATAGTCAGTACAGACCATATAAATGTTCAATGCAAAAAGGAGTCAGTAAAAACAAAAAAGTTTTAGTACGAACTATCCCTGTTAGGTATGTATGTCGGTTTGGATTTGTCTGTTTTTTTTCTAAATGTGTGGGTTTTTAACTAGAAAATATACTTAAGCGGCGGGTTACCGACGCATTCTTCGAAAAGAAAACCAGAAGTGTCAGTAACACACCCGGGGAAAAATGTCTAGAGAAACGAGGATAGAAACTGAAAGCCTAAAAAAAGTAGAATCTATGCTTTTGAAAGCTGGCGAAAATAGCAAATTATTTTCTTTCAGATGTTTGTTTATTTCCTCAAGCTAAGAATCCTCAAGCTGTCAATTTTCATACGTCCAATCAGGTTGCGCGGTAATGGTTTGAAGTAGACAAAAAGACAGCTGGAAAGAGTATTATTTCATTTGAACCACTTTTTGAAAGAAAAGAAGTGTTTGAATGATTATGAAAGAGATGAGTTGGAATGTATGTATAGACAAAAAATTCAACGATTGAGAAATCATTTAGGAATATGGTTAAAATTTGCATACAAAATTTTTTTTGCATCAATCAGTCTAGTTGAACATTGTTTGATTCCAGATGTGACAATTACTTTGGCCAAGAACCCGAAATTCAGTTTTCAGTGTCACGAAAAAAGAGATACGATTTCTAAACTGCACTTTTTGCAGCAGAGCTGTTGAGGGCGGTAGCAACTTATAGACCTCACGGGACTTCCATCCGACCCTGCTAGTTCTCTTCACCCTTCACTTCATCTCATTATATTCTTACCTTAAAGCCATTACCAAACTCAACAGATTGGTCATTTTCATATACTTTTCCCGGGAAACTTCGAGAGCCACCTTATCTGCTTCGTTTATTTCTTCAGCTCTGCAATGTACACAAAACACAAAAGCTCGTTAGATCAAAGTTTATACGTTTGTTCCATTCTGGTCATAAGTCCATTGATTCAGCTGTGTGCTCGGAACGTTCGTGTGAGTTGTCAGGTTGTCGAATAAATTACATGAGTGTTACGAGCAAAAACATATGAGAATTTCCAAAAGGAAACAAAGATAACGAATTGCGATGACTTCTTGTCAATTAAAGGAATGATTCAATGGAATTACCTTCTGACTTCAGCTAATAATGTGGATCAGACTATACTACTCACATATAAAATTTTATGTATGAAAAACAAAAATCAAAGAACCACTCATCGACTTTAAATATTCATAGTTCGAAGTGCAGTAGTTTAGACCATCAAGTGGTCCACAAATAGTTGACAAAGCGTTGCTCTAGGAATTTGTTTTGGTGGGGGAAATTAACGAGATTTTTGTTTCTTTACCAGTTCGAAAGCGCTTCAGCCGTTCAAAATAGGAATTTAGCTGAAAGACATTTGAACAAAGATAGCAGGCAGAGGCAGCATTGAGAAAGCGCTTAGATTAAAATAGTTTATACAATAAAACGTGAAAGACGCATTTTTTAGAGTAAAAAAAATGGAAACAAGAATTTCTAAATAATTTATTTGCATCAGTACAGAGACGAAATTTTTTTAAACTCAAAACTACTCCGTATGAAGAAAGTCTTGGAAAATCTTAAGCTCTAAAAACATTTCGCATAAATAAATGTATGTGGCTATTTTACCTATGTTAATACACTTTATTTTTAGCAATGGCTTCCCCAGTAACTGAAGCATGCTTCAAATTATATATGTATATATGAACCTCGAAATGGAATGAAAACAACAAAAATTCCGGATCATTTACTCTCCGCAAAGTAATTTGTTTCCAGAAGGAACTTGTTACATATGTGTATTGACATGTAATCTCTATGCTTCAATGTGATCTCCCCAATATACATCAAGATATAGAACTTTTTCGAAAAGAACAACAAAAGGAGTGAAAAGACAACCAAAGATTCACTAGAGATAACCCGGTGATTATAGTATGACTTATTTCTCAACTTAAATGGTTAAAAAGGATTATAACTGCGAGCCCCACCACAGTTTTTCCTTCGGCTTCCTAGCCTCCATATCCGGCGCGAAAAGCGGCGAGAGGTCCGCCGAAGAGTGACTAACTCCATGGCTTCGAAGGCTGGCGAAGCTCGCGTGATGACCCGAAGCGTTCGTGGTGAAGCTGAAGTGACTGACTCTTCTGCTGCTGCTGCTTCTCTTCCTATTGCGCTGGTCCGGAGAATGCTGAACACTCTGGGAGGTCCCAGGAGGCCGGTGGCTGTTCCCGGGAGGTAGAAAGGAAGAGCGCGCGAGGCTATTTGAGATGTCGGGAAGCTGGCGGCTGGTGATGGGAGGCAGGAAAGAGGAAGAAGAATCTCTATTCCGAAGCAGCGATGCTCTTTCGCTTCTAAATGAGTTAAGTGGTAAAGAGTATAAACGCAACATGCTTTCTAGGAACTCAAACAAGGTGCGTAAAAAACTATTCTGAGTACTTCCAAATGTGTGAGCTTTTTCAACCCCCAATCCATCACTGTTTACTTTACTGTGCCACCCATTTGATTGCAAAAGAGATAACCTGCGGCAGTCAGAGCAGAACAGATCCTCCGCAGAGCCTGCGACGCCGATTCGTCTTGGGATCTCGAAGGGATCGCCGCGCAGATCTCTGACAGACGAAGCTTTCAGTCTTCCTCTACGCAGACCTGTGACTCTAGAATCAGATGTTCCTGCGAAAGAGGAGAGCAGGGCTGCCATTGGGGACGCCGGTAAGTCACTGGAGCTGCTGTTGGGAGAACCTTCCAGGACGCTGGCTCGCCTTCTTGGCGGACTCTGACGACCGCCTTGGTTCGGCCGGATAGCCGGCAGAAAAGAGTCCGAGCGCTTAGCTACTCTTAGGGTTTTCGCCCGATTCTCCTGAACTTGATTCAATCAGGGGTTCATCAGGTATTAAATGTTTTCAGACAATTGTTTATAGCTAACGTTTCTAAGTCACGAAATAAACTCTTAAAGTAAAAATTTTTCGCTTTTTTTCAACTAAAACACTTGCGTACTTCTTGAAAGCTTTGCACACATTTCAGAGAATCTATCGCTAAAAAAAGGCCTAAAAAGATTGCTGTAAGCTCGATTAAAAATTAGCCTGCTCCAACCTGCCACTTCCTTGTTGACTTGGCGTCATACTTCTCCGCTAGAATTCCTCTGCCTCCCAAGTGAGGGCCACTTTCTCTTGATTGACGCGAGGTTATCATGCTCTCTGCCGCGTGTCTCCGCTTGCTTCGTGAGGGCGGAGACAGCAGATTCCGCTTTCGCTCCAAGACTGGCAGGAGTGGTCTTGTCGTGCTAGGTGCGCTCATGGCAAACATTCCCTCTCCGGTGTGGGCAGAGATGGCGGCCTGCTCCGCAGCGATTTCTGCACTCTTCTCAGAGATGGAGCTGAGCTGACGGACAGGACGACGGAAGCGACTCCGCGCCCCGCCACTTGCTCTTCCTCTGGTGGAAGTATCGCTTAGCTTCTCTCGCCGTTTTCGCCGAAGATCTTCGAGACGCTCAAAAAACGCCGCTTCGACTTCAGAAGAGTCTTCCCTGTCAGTGACTGACATGGATTGGGGATTGTAGTAACTTCGAGAGGCCTTTATAGTTCCAGATGGCGAGGGTGTGAGTGAGTCATAGTATCTGCTTTGCTTGTTCCTGCCGCTAACTTTGCTGCTGGACGCTTGCGTCGGCAGTCCATAATGATTTAAAGGAGAAGAACTCGCAAACCGAGAAGACTTGTTATGGTCCCGTGTAGCTGTGCTTTTTCTATAAAAGGTTGTTTTTGACAGGTTATTGGCTTTGTCCGAATCAAATTTGTGATGAGGTTTGCTTTTGGGTGGTTCCGGGTCTCGGAAGTTTTGCTTTCGGCGGAATTCTTCAAGTCGCTCTTCCGCTTTGGTTCTTTTTGTTAATCTCGGAAAGTCGCCCGCTTCGCTTCTGAAGGTGGTTTCATCAAATTTTTTCTCACCTTCATGACTGAGCTCCCTCGAAGATTCTAGTTCTGAGCGCTTGGGCTGGGGCTTCCTCGTAGATCCAGTTTCGGCTTGAACAGAACCGATCGGACGCCGTGGATGTGTTCTTGGTGAGGGCGTGTTGGGGCGCGTTTTCAGCAAAGAAGTGTCGAGCTGAGGAATTTCGATCTCCATACCACGCCGGGAGAGTTCCTCAATCGCACGCTCGTCTGTGGTGAGAGAATTGTCCGTGACTTCAGCTGCTGCAGGCACCGGGCTATCGAGAAACTCCGACAGTTTGGTCTTCGATTCAGTTTTCACGGACAGTCGTGCTGTGTCAGAAGAGGTGGGCAAGGCAGTCGATTCATATTTTGGCTCAATTGCATTTGTATCACCCTGCTCTGCTTCAGCGGGAAGTTCGGACAGGGACGGAAGTGGAGCTGACATGGGACCTTGGTCGATGGAGAGCGTGGGAGTTGGCAGCTCCGGCAAAAACCTCATTGTAGGCGGAGCACTGCTTCGAGAGGAGAAGCGCTGCTCTATGAGGTCATCCATCGAATGAGTTGACTCGCGTCTACCTCAAATCGGACTTTTTCATATGATTTAACACGAGGTTTAGTCTCGTTCAAGCCAAATTTAGCTTAAAATTTTAGCATTTCAGTATGAATAGCTTCTCGAAATTGAATATAGTTAATTTGAAAAATATGAAAAAAATATGGTTAAAGGATAAAAAAAACTAGTTCAAGCTCCTCGAGATTAAGGTTGCTCTAATGTTGACGGTGATATTTTACGGGGTTAGATTAAACTGAACCATCTGTCTATTTCGAATCTTGAGTGTGAATGCGTTACGATCTAGCACATTCTATTCGGCGTGTAGACTAAATTTTGTTTTGTCGTAATTTGATCATATTTCACCTTAACAAGACGTTACTGGCTTTGAATTGTGCAACTGAAACCTAACTGACTTTACTAAGAGGTTTCATAGTTTTGAGAGCTTGCTAAAAGGTTTTCAATGATTCATGTCCTTGATACCACACTAAAATAACATAAAACTCGCCGTTTGTAGCAGTATTCTTGGCGAATTGGTCTCCGAGGACCCGAAAGCTTTCCCACAACGAGGGCTGCCCTGCTGTAGACTCCACCGAAGGGCTGCGTTCACTTACGACATTCCCCTTAAATTTTTCTTCTCTACACTTTTTTTTGGTTTTCTCTCTTTTCCAAAACAGTCTTACTTTAAACACCAGGGTAAAACATGGTTAGAAAAGATCTGCACATATACATACATACAAACATACATGTATATGTATGTTTGTTCTCTTTTTGCCTCTATTTCTTAATCTCTCCCTCTGTCCCTCACTCTTTCTACATTTAGATGTGTCTCTTCCTCTTTCTTCCTTTCTCCTTTTATTTTTCCTTTCCTCTCTCTTTCCCTTTTTCTAACTCTCTCTTTTTTTCTTTCTCTTTCTTTTCCTCTCTCGTTCTCTCACTCTATCCCACGTTCGCTTAATCTACTCACTTTTTTCGGTTTCTATCACTAATTATAGTTCTCTTTGACCGTTTCAAGACTTCCCATTTATCATATTGCGTTGCAACTTTTCAGGCTCTTAGAATTGCAAAGAGAAAGTTCTTCTCCGCTGATTTTACATCAAGTGTGAATGGGAAAACTACAGAGGAACGAATCATCCATGGGAATACGAAAAGGCTCTATTCATCGAGTGTAGTCGCTAATGAAGTCTTGAGAGCTCATCTGCTCCTATTCAGTGATCTTCAGGCGCTTTCCCATGTCAAAGCCGATTAATAAAATTCATATACATCTGAACTGAGGCCGGGATTCGATGCCACAGTATTTTTTGTATTCAGACTAAAGTTTGATTGGTTTTATTATCCCTCTCAACCTGTCTGTACATATACAAAAACCTAATAGTTGAGAAATGTTCGCAGTGTGTCTACAAATCTGACGCTTCCTTTTTGCACACACCAGCAGTGATCCAAGAGCAGTTAATGGTTGTAACGGATGAGGTCAATATCTTATCACATGGAACTTATGCCCTGTTACAAAACTGTTTTGAATGCAAAGAAGATTAACACTTGTTTAGGCCTGAGAAATGCAAATAAACTTTTTTGTTCATGATTAATCAAACAGTCACGTTTCTATTACTATAAACTAGAAAACTCATTAAAAAAGTAAATATACATAAACATACATACATACATATATATAAATCATGATCAGCGATAGACCCCCCCCATCATGATCAGCGATAGACCCCCCCCCCATCATGATCAGCGATAGACCCCCCCCCCTAGCGATAGACCTCCCCCCCCTACCTACCTAGCCCGGTTCGTTATTGTTTTTTTTTTTCAGAAGTTTGAGTTACTAAGAAATTAGAGAATCCGAACCCTTTCAAAGCTATTTAGGGAGAAGCAAAGTACAAAAAAAAGCTATGTTAGTAACGAGATCGTTGGTATCTTTATAAACGGTTTTTTTATAGAGGTGGTCTTTAGAAAAAGGTCTGTTTTCTTTATAGAGGAATCTTCATGACGGGATACAAGGATGAGAATAACCTGAAGATGATTGGCTTCTGGCTCATCGTCTTTGTGCACGTCGACTGGGACGAGATGCTGATTGTCTGGGGTGGATGTTTGAGCAGCAGAGGGTGTAGGGAGTAGGGCGGCTGAAAGAGCACCGGCCACTGGATTCGGGTTTGCAGTTTCTGTTGTCGTGCTCAGAGGCTGCGCAGCGGTCGCTGGTGCGGTCTAAAATATCTCAAACACATGAGTTGTTTTGGTTGGGTTTTATTTGCATAACGTCTCGTTGTCTTTTGCGGTAGTCTTTTCCGATTTATCTAGACTATCACATCTCTAGTAGACGCCCATTCCCTCTACCTCTTCTTGAATAGCAAGAAGATCAAATTTGACATCTGTCTAATCGGCTTCTCGAGGGCCTTCGACACAGTGAACCACAAGTTCCTAATACACAAACTAGAAAGTATAGAGGTATCAAGTCAATTTTACTTTCCCTAGTAGAATCCTTTCTTGCCAACCGATTCTCTAGAACTTCTGTTGATCACATTCCATCTGAACTCAAAGTTTACAACAGCGGAGTTCCGCAAGGAAGCTATCTGGGTCCCTTGCTTTTTTATAAATGATATCATACATTGTATAGATCCCGAATGATATCATACATTGTATAGATCCCGAAGTTCAACTACCACATTGATAGAGAACCGATACCAACATTATCAAGTATTAAGGATTTAGGAATCCATTTCGACGCTACCCTTAATTCACCACCCACATACATAGATCAAGCCGTTACCAAATCAACCAGGGGTATTAATATGATCCTGCGGTCTTTTAAAACCAAGTCATTCTCAGTTTTACTCCGCGCCTACAAAACATACATCCTTCCCCTACTTGACTACGGTATCCAACTTTGGTCCCCACAATCTGCAGGACACATAAACGCTCTAGAAAACGTTCAGAGAGCGTCCTCGCGTAGAATCCTTCACAGAGCAGGGTACCCAAAAATAGATTAAATGTAGATCAAGGCTAACCTTACTTTCCCTGACCACTCTATGTATGCAAGATAAATTTACCATTGTGAATAAATGTACCGAGTTGTTTAATCAAGAAGTGAGAGCATCTATAAAAATGCGTTCTGAAACACGAGTAGTCTGCTACGTAAGTTCAGATGAAAAATGATGAGAAAGAACCCAACTTCTTCGTTCCAAATTTTGCTAGAAACGACTTTTCCTCGTATTTAGTAGGTATTAAAAGGGGTTTTCGCAGAAGGAACACAGAAGAAACATAGACGACCTGATATTTGTTCATAAATATGTACATAGACATATTCAATTTGACTACTCCAAACTTTCCGAGTTACACCCCTTCCCATATAGACCCCTTCCCATATAGACCCCCCCCTTCCACCCCTTCCCATATAGACCCCCCCTTCCACCCCTTCCCATATAGACCCCTTCCCATATAGACCCCCCCTTCCACCCCTTCCCATATAGCAATAGAAACACGCATAATCATAGAATCACTTTACCGTTCACATATCTGGATAATATAAGTACTTGTGCGTCGAGAGTGATAAATATAAGGAACAATTTACCGAGCTTCCGTATTCCCAGAGGCTTTCAATGCTAGGCCTTCAGAGCCTCGAGTACCGTCGCGCTATCTCTGATCTACTTTTTATTCAAAATGTTTACATAACAGCTTAGACATAGACACTGATCATCTATACGAAATCTCGGCTGTTCAGCGTTTCACTCGGCATTCGCATCCTCTAAGACTTATTCCTCCTCACCGCATCAATAAGACCTCTTTATCGACATGTGTTTCCCGTCAAATGTCTGTTTGGAACTCTCTTCCATTTGATGTTATCAACGAAGCTAGTAGCCTTAAATTTAGAAAGCAACTTCTTTCGTTGCCTGTGAATGTGATTGTGCCAGTTAGTCCTGTTTCTGATACTTAATTAAGACTTGTTATTTTTCATCATTATCACAGCCCCCCTTTTTTCCCCTTTACACACCGCCACTAAGCTTTATGTGTAATGTAGTCCATGCATACCTCTGTTTTTATGTATGTAATTTGCTTTTGTCTTAAATACCTACATGCTTGGAATAAAGAATGAATGAATGAATGAATGAATAGAATCGTAACTATATATTCTAAGACAGCTTTTAAACATGAGATACTTAAATTAGATACCAATGTCATTGTGTAACTATCTAGAATTCGTATGTGAATATACAACATATAAAATGTTTCTTATTATGCCCCCATGTATATAACTCACTCAATTGTCTATGTTTCTTCGTGAATTTTTTTCTTTTTCTTCTCGAGATACCTAATTTTTTATCTCTAGTCTGGTATTTAACAGATCTCAGTAATCCGAGTTCACCACTTCATGTATATGATGTTATACAATGTGAATCGGATAAAAAAAGAAAAAACGAATCTGGGAAGCTACATAAGAATAAATAATTGGTTCGTTTTTCTCCTGAGTTTAAGAAGATAACAAAATAACTATTCATCAATTAATTAAGTTATGTTTATTCGCGTTTTAATCAATGTCATAGACATGAAGTGCTATAATTCCTCGCATTTCTACTATCAATCATATTCCTGAAAAAATAACGAGCGACAACGTTGAACGTAGAGATGAGAGAATGTAGAATATGGTTTGGACGATACGGTATCAAGGTTTCCAAATCCTACTAGAGACCTATCTCTGATTATGCTGATGAGTGGAGGAAGAAGAGTAAAGGTAGAGAGAAACAACCGCTCTTTTGCTGATCAGAATGGCAGTCGAACACGCGACTTGGGAGCGCTTACAATAATCTACTGCTCTACCGATTGAGCGATCACGGGCTCCTCTATTGATGCCTTGTTTGTTAGAGCAGTCACTACTTCACCGAGATTCTCTTGAGAGCTGTGAACTCGTTTGATCTATCTACCCAAATAGTCAAAATCGAGACACCCCGTTTTTAAAAAAGCGCATATATGTACATATATCAAAGTGGAATCGTCTGAGCCACTTTCGGGGCTACCACTGAATAAATATCGCCAAGTTTTGAACATCTTTTTTCCTTCAAGAACAAATCATCGAAGCAATACACAACTAAAACTTTTTTCGTCTACTGAATTTTTTTGTTTACTGAAGCCGAAAGTATTTTATCGACTTCTTACACTTTTTAAATGTTTCAGAATACATAGTACTAACGTCGCTGGAAACTGAATTCAGTACTGTAGGTGGTACCAGAACTGCTTCTACATTAGATGAAGCTTCTTCTGCTTTTATATTGGAAGCTGGCACCTGAATGCAGTTAATCCATTTAACAGAGCGAACAAACGACTCTAAAAAATCCAACTAACCGAGTTCAGCACAGGTGTTTCCTTGTCTCCTGCTGTAGTCATTTTTGATGTGGCTGAGACAGTGATTGGCTGGCTTTTTTCGTGAGTTTGACGAGATGAGGAAAAGATGAATGCTGCTTTGTTCACTAGAGCATTCGCATTCGTTCCTGTTGGCTGTAGTGAAAGAGTTCAAACTTGTAATAAAAAAAGTCATTTAACGAGGACTCTTTATCGGAATTTCTCTCCCGTCCAATCTATCTAACGAACAGATTAAACCAGCTTCTAGCTTACTCACAACTGACTGGAGCTTCAAAGTGCGATTGAATCATATTTGTATGTAGGTATACACAGGAATTTTTTAGGGCTATCAGTCTTCTTAGGAATATTCGAATCACGGCGAAGCAAAACTTTTAAGTACTGTGAATCATATGATCGTGTGAGGATTTCAATCGAGAAAAAGTTCAAATTGTTCCAGTTTTTGAAAACTTGCATCCAAACAACCTCTTGCATTCAGTTGAACGTTATCGATCGGGAATTTCGAAGTTTTTTTTATGTAACAGTGTCTGGATTGGATAAAAAAAATATGCTTGTGTACAACTCGCGGCTCTGAGAAAAAACTTCTCATCCTAAGAAACATTGACATTCGCTCCCTATTATATAAAACTGGCCCGAATACTGGTTGTTCTAAACTCAATAAAGAGACTCGATGTTTTGAACACATTATAGTATGGAATCGTTTTCGGAGTCCTTGCACCTTCATATTTTTGTACCCATATCGTCCTACTCAAAACTTTAGCACCATAATTGGAGCAGAAGGATACAAAGAGAAAAAACTATTATTACAGAGAAATTTTTGATTTTAAGATTTTAAAAGAAAAAAAACCTGGATAATTGCCGTCGGCGATGCTTTTTCATTGAATTCAATCACGGTATCCTCTTTCGGCACGTTTATAAGTAGGTTTTTGGGTTTAGGAGTAAAGCCCTTCTCTTCATCAGAAGAAGCATCCACGACCTGAACACGGGTTTTGTTACAGTCGATAAACAGAATCGGGCAAAAATCGGACAGGTTTCATGCAAATGCATGCACTGATCGAAAAAAGTTTCAGAAAATACTAGGGAAGTAAATGAAAGCCTCTATTCAGTAAGAGAAAAGCCTGTTTTACCAAGTGCTCAGACAAAGATCTCAGTGTAGGGTTCATCAGGGAAAGCCTAGAGTATCAACATTTGTATAAATCTTAGAGATGCTATTTGGTTTGTACAGTATTTAGCAAATGGGCTTCTGCAATTAAACACTGAAGTTGGTTTATTGACATAAAACAGCCTATTTTGTTCTAGTTTTATATAACGTAAGGGTTTAGGCTCAGCAAACTTGTTTAGGCTCGGAATGGAACGTAGCAAAAATTTGATACCTTCAGCCCAGAAACTTTCGATTTCAGGTAGCCGGTCATCTTCTTTGGTTGGAATCCCTGAGAACGCGCTAGGGATACGCTGCTTCGCAGCGCAGATGCTTTAAAGAGGTTTTTTCCGAGCTTGAAAACCTTTGGCAATTGGAAAAACGAGAAACTTCGTGAAAAAGATTCAACACAAATGACGTCAGTTCTAGACGGATGGATTTAAAGACGATCAGAATCTGCATGAATTTCTCAATAAATAAGTATAAAACACATTTGCGGTACAAGTAAATTTGCGTACTTTTTGAGTGTTTCAGCATCAAGGCGTGTAGATGTGGCAAGTCTTTCTCAGGAACTTGAAGCTGCAAATCAGACAAACAATCATGTATCAGTCCGAAGTAGAAGGCGGATCTTTATTTTTAAATCAATATTTTATTGCTTTGAAGTATCCTGCTAGAATAGAATAATTAAAAACTAGCGTCTTTAAATTAGACGACTGATTGTCGATAAAAATTCAAGTGAGGGTCAAAATAACAAAACCGTTGGCCTAAAACTTTTAAAAGCGAGAACTAAGACAGTTTTTTAAACTATCTGACAGAGAGTGACAGAAATTGGAAAAAAGAGAGGGACCAAGAGAGAGAAAAAATCGGTAGAGAGGAGGAGGAAGAGAGAGAAAAAATAATGAGAAAAAGACGGTGAAAGAAATTAAGATGAGAGAGAGAGAAAGAGAAAGAGAAAAAAGAAAGAAAGAGAGAGAGAGAGAGAGAGAGAGAGAGAGAGAGAGAGAGAGAGAGAGAGAGAGAGGGAGAGAAACCTTATTCTGTGTGAGATCGGTGGATAGCGGTGCGACCCACGGATTGCCGCACTTTCGGAGGAGGAATACGGTACAGCAGACTAGGAAGGGCAACAGGAGCAGGAGACCGAGCAACATCAAAATCCACCAGAAGACACAGATGTCGAAGAGTTTCACGCAGCTGCAACTACCATTCGTTCAATCATTTGTTCACCCACTCGATCATTCATTCCTTCATTCATTCATTAATCCGTTCATTCTTTCATTTATTCGTTGACTCATTCGTTCTTTTGATCATTCTTACCTTTAATCATTCGTAAGTTCATTTATTCCTTAATCCTCAGCACAAACATGTCTTCTGGATAAAAGCTCGGATTTGGAGTATAATCGGCTATTGACCACTGACTTTTCTTCAGTAAAAAATGTACTTATTTTTATTTACAATATTTTTATCCGCTTTAAACGTTTTTGAAGTCCATATTTTTTCTCACAAAGTTTTCAGCTTAGTTGGTACTATCTAGCTCACCTCGCTGTGGCATATAATGTTCCTCCTTCGCAAATTCGCCCTGATCCATCACTTGTGTCGTTGGTCCAAGGCGGACAGTGACATTGGTACTGCACACCGTTCTTCAAAAATTAACTCGTTGTTTCATTGGCAGCTCAGTAGGAAGCGCATTGTCGGTAAGGCTAAGGCCAGGGGTTTGGTTCACACTAAGTCACCTTTTTTGTGTATGTTTCTCTGAGAGTAAACCTTTCGGCTATTTACAGTTGTGTTTTCAAACAATTATCTAGTTTATAATAAAAACTATCTAAAATATTTCTCAAACGCACTTCCAGGGCCCTGTAAAACAAAACCAAGAATGAGGTATACATATTCATATTCTACTATTTCATACGTGATGAAACCGCTTACTGTTACGCATTCAGCCAGCTGATGACAGTATGTCAGTTTCCTGTTAGAGGGCGAGCAAAGCCCTCCCGGTACCTCTGAATGATTTGTGGTTGATTTTAAATTGTAAAAAATCAGAAAAAGTTTTTTGAGACTCATTACTTTTTAGTACTTGAAGAGTTCCTCAAGTTGAGTTGGAGCAATACTTGAAGAGCTGGAAATTAACTGATTTCCCAGGGTTTCTTCCCTTTTTTCAAATTTCCTTTGAAGAAATCAATCAATACTGCCTCGTTTACTTAGGACATAATATTACTTTAAATTAAAAGGAAAAAAACCGACTTCTGATATGATTTTCTGTCAGGATTTTTCAGTTTCTTTAATAGAAGCAAGTACCACGCAAAACTTATTTCGTCTTGCTTAAGAACAGGACGATAATTGTGTACATGTGCTGCTTGCAAAGTAAAAAGATTACAAGATTCTCAACAAACGTCGATGATGAACTCTGCATTATAAAGTGTACTTATTTTTGTAGTAGTCCATGTGACCGTGCTAGTCATGATGACTTTCTTAAATCTTTTAAATTTTTTCCCGTTTTGCCTATTTTTCATCGGCTTCGTAGATTTGATTGTTTGATTGTTAATGAGATACTCGACATGATTGAATCTCAACAGCATATGTTTCGGTTACAACACAGAATGCTTAAAGCAGCAGAAATTTTTTATATACCGTCCAGTCTGATGTGATTGGTCAATGCCTGAGGAGCGTTTGCCTTGAACTCAGTTGTCAAACGATCAAGTGAGCATTCTTCTCCACAGTTCATGTCTAAGATGAGCGCATCTTTCTTCTCCGATGGCTCTCGAACGCAAACTTGCGGACCGAAAATTTTCCGCAGCTGAAAAATCTTGGAACTCAACTGCGAGCTCTTCAAATTCATTTTCTCATTATTTACCCGGCAGTTTTGCGGGTGTTTGTGACTGAATAAAAAAATCTAGTCAGTAAAATTGTTTTCATACTTCAATACAAAGAAATTGTTTGATGGAATAGCATCAAGCTTCTAGTTCCAGGCCTTACCATGAAGTTATAACTTATGTATTAGAAAAAGAGCTCAGTCAATGAAAGAGGAGATACAAGTTTCAAGAATGCATCCGCTTGTTAAAGCTAGTGACAACATTACTGCTCATCCGTTTTCTAATCGAAGGTATGCAACAGTCAACAATATGGATGATAGCATTCTTAGCATTTCTTCTGAATCATTCTCTAACCGTGTATTGTTGATAATTCCACGTCAGTATTGTAGATAAGATTTTGTTTCTTTTATAGTTTTTTTTCTTTTCTAAAGTTATACAAACTTAATTGGAATTTCATTTCATTTCATTCAATTTTGTTTATATACGAAAGCAATGTGAGTGCAATGCCTTTTGCTGGATACTTTGTGATTGTTTGTAACATCTGTAATGATCACGAGATGAAGATGATGATGACTGAATAATAATCTTTCTCGCGCTTGTTCATGCCTCGCGGCAATGTACGCATTCCCCAGGGATGCGGAACAGAACTATTCTTGTAGAACCAGTGACTGCCCGCTAGAACACTGCTAGTGTGTCTAGCAGCAGTGGGGAGAGTCAGATTCGTACCGGAGCACTTACAACATTTCTTAACCCCCTTGGTTTGGGTGGATCCGGGGTGGGGGCCGAACTTGGGACTCTTCGCACAATAATCGAACACACTACCATTATGCCACGCCCGGACGAGTGACTGAGTGATGCGGGACAGACCCTAGTCAACGAGTGACTGATTGATTGAGTAAAAAGACCACCTCCGCCAGAGCTACTCCACTCGCCTCCACTCTCGGGGCTCCTCTGCATAAAGAAGAGAATTCCGTCGATACTGTGGAAACTTTTGAAGCTAAAACGTATTTTTTATGAGCTTATCAAGTGTGGCGCATTTACAATTAATCTTTGGGCAACATTTTGCGGAAAAATCCGTTCATGAACATGCGTTTTTTTTTTGGGAATGCGGATATTTTGGAATTTTTTGTGTAAAAACGATACTTTCTCTTTTTCTAAAGGAAAAACTAACTTACATTCATACTATCGTTTTTTTGTTACGAGAAAATTCAGTAATACACTTGCAGTTTTTACGAATCTGCAATATTCCGCTCTTACATCACATCGGTTTACCCAATTTCTTAAGGATTCTATTATAGACAAAAATCTTTCTATCCGTACTTCTTTGCCCTTAGAGTTGGTCATTAGTAGTTGAAAAAGCTAAAACAAAAGCACTTAATGAATTTGAATATCCAAAATTTTTCTATCAAATCAATGCAGAAACAAATCGGAAAAAAAGAAGATTTTTTCCCTTTAATTGTTAAAGTGTCACGCTTGTGTACTTATCTCACATACGCCTTTATGTTCATGAATTAACACAATGCGATAAACTATTATTATTAAGGCAATCGAGAAATTTCAAATTATTATCAAGTCTTTTCGAATTTCGTCAAACTGTTGCCAAGGCGTTTGACAACTGTCAAACTGTTATCGAGGCGTTTAAAAACTGCAAAACTAATATTATAAAGGTGTGGAAAAACGAGTAACCTTCGCATTGTCCGTTGACACTGCTTCTCACACTGCCGACCGGACAATTACAGTCCGCATGATCCCAAGCTTCCATAGCGCGGTCTCTTGCCACCTTCGCGCAACTGGGGTCTGCTTCCAAAGCTGCTAGCAGTCTCGGGTCCTCCACGGTTTCAGCCAACTCCTCTGCCCCATTCCCAGTAGGGCTACTGCCAGGAGCTTCGTTCGTGCTGCCGGGGGCTTTGGTTGTGTGACGGGAGAACTGTTCTCCTCTAACAGTAGAAGAGGATGGAAAAGATGAAGCAGAAGTCGGGTGAGCCCATGATGTTTTTCCATTGTCCTCGAGACTTGACACCTACACCAGTTGAAACTTTTTTGTTGTTGATTTCTTAGCTTCAAAAAAGAATGTTTCGAGTGAAATTGGTTGGTACAAAGCAGCTTTTTTTCTTCTTTAAAAAAAATCTTTTATGCGCACTGTTTGACTCGCCCGTGCACCTCGTTTGACTCGCCCGTGCACCTCATGAATAGAAGTTCGGTTAATTTGTTAAATGTCAATTCTTCATTCTACGCTTTTCTGTTTATCTCACCCAAAAAATCTGCCCCAGGATGAACTGTTTTGTTCAAACTAAAGTTTCACTCGAAATCGAGTGAATTTGCGAACGGTGAGAAAAAACGTACGCTTTTAGGTGTCGTCATTGATGGGAATGGCTCTCTTGTGCCTCCCGCTCCTCCGAGAAAATTTGAACTATCTTGTGTAGCCTTGCCAGAATCACCCGTAGAGACCGTACCAACGGATGGCCGAGATGGAAGGCGAGGGACGGGCGTGAATGGGTACTTGTTCCACGCCGCCGAATCCGAAGAAATCGGAACAATGGGCGTCAGCCTAGATCCGCTGTTGAGAGGGCTGAAGGGATCTGGGGGCCGCTCGGCTCCTTCACCAACCCTATTTACTTGTGGATAAGTGATTGTGCCTGGAGGCGGAGATTGATTTCCACTATTTCCCAGAAACCCATTCTGGCTGTGGTCATTGAAAGATGGTGTGACAGTCTTTTGAGCTTCGTTGGTATTTGGAGCTGAGGCTGTTCCAAAATCACTCGGGAACACCAGGGGAGGAAGTGGCCTTTTCCCGTTGTGCTCCTCTTCAAGACCAGGGTAGGGAGACCCAGCTCCGGAATGAATTTCAGCAACCAACGATGGTGGTTGGAGAGCGGTGCCAGGTGACTCAGATGATACGGGCCAGATTCTATACGAATCCATTGGACTAGGAGGACCAGTAGCGTAACCAATAGGTCTCCGAGAGGCTCCTCCTCGTACCTCTGAAAACGAGGCTTGTGAACCAGAGGCGCTTTGAGAGCCAGAAACAGGCTGAGCAATAGACTCGTGTCCGTCGGTGACTATAACAGGCTGGACTGGTCGAATTATTCCATAAGGTCTCGGGTAATAAGCTGGTATAGAAGGATCGACACCTGTTGAAATTGGCCTGAATCTACTTTCTAGCTCATTTGGGACTTTGTTATCGAGTTGAGTGTGACCGTTTGAAGAGCCAAAGGGCACCATTCCAGCAGCGGGTATCGGTTGTGGATGTGTTGATGAGCTTGGTCGGAGAAGGTCAGCTTCCGCTGAAGACTCAGTAGCAGCTTGATCGCCTGCAAGAGAAGGTTGTACGTAGGGGCGAAGGAGAACGGAAGCATCTGGTAAACGCGTTGGAGTAAGATCATAACCAGAAGAAGGTTGTCTAGAAAGTTCCGACGGCTGCGGGAACACAAGAGTGGGTATCGAGTAGTGTGGAGAATGGTTTAAAGTGGAATGTCGTTGTGGAGCGTTAGTTACAAGGTACCCGCCAACATTAGGGAGAAACTGGGGCGATTTGGAAGAATGGGCGTCTTTCGTTATTGTATCGGAGTTATGCGGAGAAAAGTGGTCGTGAGGAGGTGCTTCTTGGAGAACCGAATTCGTCGGTAGGATACTTCGCCAGGAGTTTTGAAGAATATCCATGTATGCCCGATCTGAACAAGAAGGAAAACTGTTTAGCTTTTATAGACTTCTCGGTGAAAATTAGAATGGATTTTTGTGGGTTGGGATGTACTGGGTTCAGTTATTTGCATTGGTAGTCGTGAGATTGATGGTCAGTCTTTCACCATTTATTATAAGGAAAATTCCTGTTGTTGCTTGGGTGGTCGGAGAAAAGCCGAAGGAATTGTGTTTCACAGAAAAACATTTTAGTGAGTCGATAACAAAGAATGAAGGTCAAGGGTCGAAAGATATGGGTGGGCTGATTAAGCGAAAGAGGTGCGTGGGCTGATTAAGCGAAAGAGATGGGTGGGCTGATTAAGTGAAAGAGATGGGTCAGCTGAGTTGAACCGTTTGCTTTAATGGGCAGAGGAAAGAGGCAGAAAGGTGGAAGTTTCGTGCATGTTTGGTTGTTAAAGACGAAGAGAGAATAATTGTAGGACAGCCAAAAAAAGGACAAATAACAATTTTCACCGATGATTTTTTCTCAACATAAGAAAAACTCGGAATTTTTCCAACTTTCGAGTGTCGGAGACAAAGGTGTAACCTATGCTAAGGTCTTTGCTAAGACTAGACTATGCTAACCCAGATCACTGCCATCCAGACAGTCCTGATGGTCGTCGCCTGCCCAACTCCACAAGATGCTAAGACTAGACTATGCTAACCCAGATCACTGCCATCCAGACAGTCCTGATGGTCTTCGCCTGCCCAACTCCACAAGATGCTAAGACTAGACTATGCTAACCCAGATCACTGCCATCCAGACAGTCCTGATGGTCGTCGCCGGCCCAACTCCACAAGATGCACTCTCCATATCCCTTGCAAGGCAGCACAACCTCTTCTCTGCACACCTTTTCCTCTGCAAAGTTATTCTTTCTTCTTTTTAATGCAAGAGGTCAGTTGATAATAATGCTCTGATACTTTAATTTTCTCTAAACTCCTTCGTGACGGTGACAAAAAAATTTCTCATTATGTGAATTCAATAAACCTCTTATGGCTTATTTATATTTAAGTTATATTGTTTTTAAATTAACATACTATATGTTTTGTGGTATTAAGATATAGCATACTAATACATATAATAGTCCTTTGGAACAAATAATAACTACTACTTCCGTCTTTAGTTGTATTGCTAGCGTTCGAGTTATTTTTTCCATTGTGACAGTTGTTTCTTCCATTGTGACAATGCAATGTAGGTATGCTCTATTTTGCTTGAAGAAGATATATATCTAAGTATTATATATGAACAGCTACATATACTATATATATATATATATATATATGGGAATTAAACTCCCGTTCGGTAACTTTACTCATTCAACCCCCACACCCCTCCCCACTTTCTTTTTACTCGTAATACCTCTTAGTCTTGAAGCCTTCTCATAAATGGGCTCTCAAGAACAGGAAGTGTAAGAAAAGACAGAGGGAAGGATTAAAAAACCAAGAGAAAGAAATACATAGAAGGTGAGAAAGAGAAGAGACAGAGCAAATCACAGCAAGACTTCACTAAAGAGACAGGAGAGAAGTAAAAGAGCTCGATACAAGAAGGAAAAAATGAAGAGCGTTGAATGAGTCCAAGTGGGGGAGTTAGATGCCAGAAATCTAAAAGAAAGCTGTGACATGCTTGGACAGGGCGGAACATGCAGTGAGTCAGAGAACAGAGAGGCAAAACAACAATGTGAGCGGAAGGTTGGCGGAAAAAGCACAGATATAGAGAGATAGAGAGATATATAGAGAGATAGAGAGATAGATAGATAGATAGATAGATAGATAGATAGATAGATAGATAGATAGATAGATAGATAGATAGATAGATAGATAGATAGATAGATAGATAGATAGATAGATAGATAGATAGATAGATAGATAGATAGATAGATAGATAGATAGATAGATAGATAGATAGATAGATAGATAGATAGATAGATAGATAGATAGATAGATAGATAGATAGATAGATAGATAGATAGATAGATAGATAGATAGATAGATAGATAGATAGATAGATAGATAGATAGATAGATAGATAGATAGATAGATAGATAGATAGATAGATAGATAGATAGATAGATAGATAGATAGATAGATAGATAGATAGATAGATAGATAGATAGATAGATAGATAGATAGATAGATAGATAGATAGATAGATAGATAGATAGATAGATAGATAGATAGATAGATAGATAGATAGATAGATAGATAGATAGATAGATAGATAGATAGAGAGAGAGAGAGAGAGAGAGAGAGAGAGAGAGAGAGAGAGAGAGAGAGAGAGAGAAAGATAGAAGCAGAGATAGGCGGAGAAGGAAGAGGAGTGGGGAACAAAAACACCGAGGAAAAAAAGAAAATGAGACATCAGGAGTATTACTATACATACTTCAGAAGCTTCAGGGTGGGAGGAACGCGTTTGCTCACAAGTAGACGAACAATTATTGGAAAGCTGAGTTTTTTTCCTACGCTTTTCTGGTGTACATAGTTGTGATGAAACAAATGTAATTGTAGGTTTCTGTTCTCTTTTTTTTTACAATTGCTTCCGATGACTCATACGATTTGGTACAATTTTGGTCATGCTAAGACTATGAATGTTGGAAACTTTTTCTGAATTCCAAACACTAGTGTTATACTCTCTTCCTAAATTTTTCAGAAACCGGAAAACTTGAGAATTAGAAATTTTCTGGAATTTATTCACCGGGGTTGTAAACCTGAAGAGTTTTTTTACATACCCAAAAACGTGAAATTAACAAAATTAAATTTGTTGAAAAAATACATCAATAGAGTTCCTTTAATCTTTATAATGGAAAAAAGTAATGCATATTTCACAGCTATTAAAGAGCTACATGGTGAATTTAAGTAATTTCAAAACTTCATGAGCAAGTTAAAATCTTTACTTAGGAAATCAAAAACTGTCCGTGACATTTAATTTCTCGGCTTCTGAAAAATTATTCTCAGTTTAGAGCAGAAAAAACTAAGAAATTCCTTCTCTATTGCCTTTGATAAAGATTTCATACTTTCTATGCTCTTTTTCTTGTACAATATCTTAGATCAGATTCATCTACCACAATCATCAAAGAGGACCACTCTCAAAAGCCGCCAACTTGAGTTCTTGCAGAACGTAGGCTCGTTTGGTTTCCCATTGCACCGAGGGTTGACTAGACACTGTCCCAGGAACGACCACTCAGCACAATACGTGCCACACTTGAAATGCCCCGGGAAGCAGACTGAAACGCAACCATCAATGGTAAAAGAGGTGATAAATATAACTTACGATTTTGATATCACTGCTGAGACTATGTATAATTCTGCAGAAATCTCAGACAGACCTCTGCTCTCTCTGGGTGGGGCTCATCAGTGGGTACCCAGAGAGGAATCGAGTATAGTTAAAAGTTAAAGTTTAAAAAAAAGAATTTTCAAATGTCGCATTTTTTTATTGGTAGAATATTGATAGACAATGAAAATCTAGCTTTCCTGACGAAATCAAGTGAACGCTCTTAGTAAATCATTTAGGGAATTGATCGAATTCTGAATCCTTTATTCTCCTCCGAAAACACAAGAACATCATTTTCAAAATAATTCAAGCCTGATTAATCATTTAGTGATCCATAGTAATTAGCGAGTGAATTTTTTATTAACTGTCTTTTTTCAAAAAAACAAAAAACTTTCATATTAAAACTCTTCGTAAACTTTAAAGAATTCAAATTTCGTCGTAAAAGAGCATAGATATAGGGTTATGAACTCTACTAGTAAAAACTATCAAAGTAAGCCCAAAGTTGATTTGCTAAAGACAAGTTCAACCCATCTTTACGTATAACAAATACACAGTCAATTAACAATGGTTTCTTTCCTATGACATCAACAAAGGAGATGAGCTATTTCAAATTTGTAAAAGATTCAAGTAGAAGATTCAAATTAACTGGAAAAAGTTTTAAATAAAATTGAACTTCAGCTTTAGAAGTTAAGATTCGTCCCTTCATTAACTATGTACATATGTTTTACAAGTTCTTTTGTTTGTTAGTAATAAACTACATCTACGTAATGTAAAGAAAAAAACAATTCAATACGGTACGCCCAATCCTCGAATACGCGACTGTAGTTTGGTCCCCAACAACCATAGGCCTTGTGAAAGACATTGAAAAAGTTCAAAGGAGTTTCACCAGAAGAATCCTAGCTAGGAACGGACTTCCTCGATTAGATTACTCTGAAAGACTAGAAATGCTTAATCTAGAGTCACTTGAATACCGCCGCGTTGTTGCTGACCTAGTATTTATCCATAAAAGAATACATTCGTGTTCTGAATTTGATTCTTCCCGACTATTCATTGTTAAACCACTTCTTAAGAATATTAGAAATGCTCACAAGTTGAGAATCGCATTGCCTTTCGCTATAAACAGCTCCCGGTTCTCTACATGTGCATCAAGAATTATCTCTATATGGAACTGCCTACCTTCTGAAATAGTATGCATTCATTCTGATATGATGTTTCTGACGAAACTGGAAGAACTTCCTAAACATACTATTTTACCTAGCCCTATTGTTTCTGACTAATGGCTTTAATACACTGCCACTGTATTACCTCACCTTCTTCTTTTTCATTTCTTAATTTTATCATATATAAAAATTCATGTTATATTGTTTTTATATTTCGATTCCACGTTAAACATACACATGTACATGGAAATAAAGAATGAATGAATGAATGAATACGAACAGCTTCAAAATTTTATCAAACGCGGAAAAAAGCTTTGGAAACACTCTTATTCGAATACCCTGGATATTCAAACATAATTTTTGGTAGGGATTACGGACCAAAAACCTCTTTTAGTTTTTTGATGAAAATAATTGAACGTTTTTCTCCGACGCTTTTTTGGTACGCAGCTTCTTCAAGGAATTTACGTCTTAAATGCTTCAAACAATCTTATAAACTTCAACTTGGGATACAGGCAACGACATCGAAAAACGACTTTTATAGTTGAGAAAATACATAAACATATACATATGTGATAGCTGAGCTTTTATAAACAAGCAATATACCCTTTGATCTGATTATTATCAATAGCAAAACATGAGTAGATATAAGCCAGTGTAATCACTAACACTACCAATACGGTAACTTATGAAGAAAAAAACTAGTTTTCTCCAGCTCAGACAGACTTTGTGCTCTCTGGGTAAAACTTAAACATTCATGCGCAGATAATACAAATTAGTTAAACTAGAAAGTGAGTGATCCATTAGTGAAAACTAAAAACACACACAATTTTCACAAAGACTTCAGTCAATACGCGAAAATGAGCCGACTAAATCAGTTGTATGGATTTTAATGTTGAAAAATCCTTAAGTGAAGCGCACTTGTAAGGTTTTGCTGTTAAAATTTTAATTGCAGAAAAGAGAGAATCAGATGATAAACAACGGGAGGTGAAAGAATTTCATATAAGACGGTGCTGGGAATTTAATTCGGCAATTCGTGCTGTTTCGGTGTCTGTGGCAAGTTTATCGTAAAATTCATCGGAATTTCTCGCCATTTCTTTGTGAATTCGTGGAATCAAAAATTTATTTTATTTCATCACTTCTGGCACAATAAACAATCAAATATGAAACACAAGAGTAAGCAGATAGCGAATCTTGCCTGACGGAACTCGAACTGTTCGAATTTCGTCATGTATTGTTGTCATCACTTGACGGATTTCGTATGGTTCGGATTTCGTCATGCTACAATACTCATCACATGGCGAAATTCGAATGGTTCGATTTTCTTCACGTTACGATGCTCAGCACTTGACGAATTTCGAACTGTTCGAATTTCGTCATGTATTATTGCTCATCACTTGACGGATTTCGAATGGTTCGGATTTCGTCATGCTACAATACTCATCACATGGCGAAATTCGAATGGTTCGAATTTCGTCACGTTACGATGCTCAGCACTTGACGAATTTCGCACTGTTCGAATTTCGTCATGTTACGATGCTCGCTTTCTAAATCTCACACTCTCCCCACACTCTCGCAATTTCGCACTCTCCCGGCTATTCAGCAGATTTATATAGTACGAACAAAACGATCAACCTATACAGACCGGGCTTGCACGAATGCTATACTATTCTCTTTTCGCGACACAGAAAAAGAAAACAGTATAGCGTTCGTCCAAACCCGATCTGTATAGGTTGCTCGTTTTGTTCATACTATATAAGTCTGCTCTTATTTTGCTGAATAGCCTTGTACTGATCATCAACCGATGACGAAATTCGAACCGTTCTAAATTTGCCTTGTAATGATCATCAACCGGTGACGATATTCGAACCGTTCTGAATTTGCCTTGTAATGATCATCAACCGGTGACGATATTCGAACCGTTCTGAATTTGCCTTGTAATGATCATCAACAGAGGACGATATTCGAACCGTTCTAAATTTGCCTTGTAATGATCATCAACCGGTGACGATATTCGAACCGTTCTGAATTTGCCTTGTAATGATCATCAACCGAGGACGATATTCGAACCGTTCTAAATTTGCCTTGTAATGATCATCAACCGGTGACGATATTCGAACCGTTCTGAATTTGCCTTGTAATGATCATCAACCGGTGACGATATTCGAACCGTTCTGAATTTGCCTTGTAATGATCATCAACAGAGGACGATATTCGAACCGTTCTAAATTTGCCTTGTAATGATCATCAACCGGTGACGATATTCGAACCGTTCTGAATTTGCCTTGTAATGATCATCAACCGGTGACGATATTCGAACCGTTCTAAATTTCCCTTGTAATGATCATCAACCGGTGACGATATTCGAACCGTTCTAAATTTGCCTTGTAATGATCATCAACCGGTGACGATATTCGAACCGTTCTGAATTTGCCTTGTAATGATCATCAACAGAGGACGATATTCGAACCGTTCTAAATTTGCCTTGTAATGATCATCAACCGGTGACGATATTCGAACCGTTCTGAATTTGCCTTGTAATGATCATCAACCGAGGACGATATTCGAACCGTTCTAAATTTGCCTTGTAATGATCATCAACCGGTGACGATATTCGAACCGTTCTAAATTTCCCTTGTAATGATCATCAACCGGTGACGATATTCGAACCGTTCTGAATTTGCCTTGTAATGATCATCAACAGAGGACGATATTCGAACCGTTCTAAATTTGCCTTGTAATGATCATCAACCGGTGACGATATTCGAACCGTTCTGAATTTGCCTTGTAATGATCATCAACCGAGGACGATATTCGAACCGTTCTAAATTTGCCTTGTAATGATCATCAACCGGTGACGATATTCGAACCGTTCTAAATTTCCCTTGTAATGATCATCAACCGGTGACGATATTCGAACCGTTCTAAATTTGCCTTGTAATGATCATCAACCAGTGACGATATTCGAACCGTTCTAAATTCGCCAACTCTTATGTCTTTGCCCTCAGTGCTTTTGTTTCTTATTTATCTTGCTAAAGCAAAAATCTGTATATTAAATATGACACGTGTTTCTTTTTCAAATCCTCTGTGCAATTCACGGATAAACGAGTTTTTTTACCGCCATGTTTCAAAACTCGCCACAGACACCGAAACAACACGAATTGCCGAACTAAATTCCCAGCACCGTCTTATATCATATTATAAGTTGATTAAGATTAGAAAATAACGTGTGAGAAAAAAAGCCTAATTACAAGTCGATAAAGAGTGGAGAATACTCGATAAAAATTCAACTGACACTCATCCGACCCGTCCCAGCAGTCCGGCTTCCCGTCGTGAAAACAGCGCATCTGGACGCACTGACCGTGACCACAGTCGTAGGATCCTGGGGGGCAGCTGCCGGGAACCCGTTGGCGGAAAGCTGCAGATTTTAACTGCTCGGCTGTATAATACTTTTTTGAGAATATTCAACTACCAACTTTACTTTTTTTTAAATGTTCCAAAACATTTTTCAAAAAAAAATCATTAAAAGCCTGTCAGTGTCAGTTTTTCAACAACAAAAAAAAAACATTTAACTTGAAACAAACTAAAGACTCAGGAAAGACTTTAAGAAACACTATTTAAACTTGTTTTCTATTTGAATTAGTTTATATTAGTCAACTGAGATTTTCCCTTCAAGTTTCAGCTATTTCTATAGCTTCAAAGAAAATACTCGATTCTAAAAACTGTTATTACGTACTAACCAGCTGCCAAAAAGAAGCTGATGAGTCTTCAGACTCCAGAAAGTTACCCCTAAGTTACCCCTAGACTCCAGAATGTTACCCTTATGTTGTTAAAAGTCTTAATAAAATGAACAATATTCATACCACGTTCCTGGTTTTGAAAAACGGTTTCACTTATGTGTTGTCCCTGAGTGAAATGTATCTTTTCTATCTCACCATCAATGTTGATAAACTGCGATGTCACTGAAGAAGCCAGAAAAAGAACGAGAAAAAACAGAGAAGATCCCAAATCCTCGCCAGTTTTTGACTTCTGAAACAACAGTCATTCTGTACTTTCTGGGCACCTCGCTTGGTTTACATTTCGATTTTCTCCCGAATTTTCTATCTCTCTCTCTTTTTCCCTCTCTCCCTTTCTTCACACCTTTCCAATGAAATTGATGTCAGAACAAATCCATGTCAGAACTATTTTCATTGCCTTTTCTAACCTATGCAATTTAGTTTTTTTTTTTTGTTCAAGTTATATTGTTTTCCCTCTAACTAGAACATAATGAATGATTTAAGTTAGATCTAGTTTATTCATCGCTTACAATTTCCTACTCTTTTACAACTTATGAGAGTTGAGAAAAAAAACCTTTTCAAATTGTTCATAGGCAAATTCGCAAATAAAGTGTTCAAGTATTGGCGCTTTTCTGAGTTTAAAATGAAGTGTTTTTTGAATGAAATTCTTGACACCATAACAAAGCTTCAAAGCCTTCTTTTCGATTCTTCTGAACATAAGTAATAATCATCTCTAAAACTGCCATGGAATCATCGTGTTTGGTATTTGCGGAAATAGAAAGTTCATTTGTGTGTAGAAAGGTCAAATAGGATTTGGTTGTCGGATAAATTCGAAGCATACCTAGAGCCATAATGCATATATACATCGGAAATTTTTGCACATTTCAATAAACAAATATTCGATACGTCACCAATTGCAAACTTTTTCATTGAAATAAACATGATTAAATGCGTAAATTGAGTTCAATAATCAACCCTGAAATTTGTATGAATAATGAAACTATTATATATTTATGTACATACTCATATGGACTTTGGGACCGTACTGTATAACATTTACTCACTACTTACTATGAATACGTGTTTCCTATTATGTTTCTGAAAAGCTTCCAAACTGACGGTGCGCATGAGAGTTCAGACTACGTCCTCTAGGAGGCGCATCACATCGCATTGTAGTGTCACTCGCGGGTAAACCGATCCACAACACTTTTCTACCTCACATCCAAAAGCTGCTTGAACGAGGCTCTATGCTCTGAAAGAATAGGACACTACTTTACTTTTTTCGGACCCTTGCACAACCTCACATAGATTTATTTTCATTGATGAACATGAGAACAAAAGATCTTTAAAAGGCATTAAAAAAGCTCATTAACACTGAAATAAAACTAAGTAAGTTTAACCGCATGGGAAAAAGTTAGTCTACGGGAGGTCTCGAATCCATCCGTCTCCTTTAAAACCTGGCCGGGAGTAAGGAAGTCGCCGCTACACTCGATACATATAAAATCATAATTATGTACATAAAAATTGACTACCAATCTAAACACATCCGCTAAGACAAACTCATCCAACAATTGCAGGAATGACCGATTCTGTTGAAAATTTTGCACAGCCACACATCAAAGACTATTCCCAGGCTTTGAGTTACAATTAAAACTGCATTTAGTTATACCTAGGTAGGTATGAATGTTTATAATTCTAATTACATTTACATTCACACAACACTTAATAATATGCATATGTACTACATCTGAACAATCTAGGTAAATTGCCCTGTACTAACGAAATCTTCCACAGTCTTTACTTTTTTCTCTTAGATATATGTAGCTTGCAGAAGGTATTGAAAAAAATGGATTCGAGAACTAGTGTAAAACAAGGTTCAATTGCCACAAAACTTCGAAGAAAAAATATTTTAAATAAATCATTCCACGCACAAGACTCATTGTACCATTCCAAAATCGCCAGTTCCTGCTGCAAGAATACGGTTTAATGCTCTCGTGGGCGGAGTCTTTCGTAGCCAAGTCATCCATTCGCTCTCTTACAGATTGGAGTGCGATGCGCGCACCAACTGGTTACTTATCAAAACCATGTCACCAAATTATGCATCTACCAACAGAATTATAACGCAGTCGACTCATCCGAACTGTTGTTTTAGACTTTTCGCCCCATTCTTCTATCTCTCTCTCTCTCTCGAATAGGGTCAGGATAAAAACAATACGAAGCGAGCAGTAGTAGTATAAGCAATTCCACAACATGTACTTGAGAAGAAACAAGCAATTATGAAAAAAGTAGCCCGGGGTCTTTCGGACGATCGCCACTGAAGAAAGAGAGGGTGAAAAAGGTAAAGAAAGAACGAGAAGGAGAGAAAGGGCCGAGAATGTTCACAGATGAAGAAATAAAGAGAGAGAGAGAGAGAGAGAGAGAGAGAGAGAGAGAGAGAGAGAGAGAGAGAGAGATAGAGAGAGAGAGAGAGATAGATAGATAGAGAGAGAGAGAGTTTTGTCGCCCTTGTCTGGGTGGTTCCTCGCATTTTTACGCCCATCTACTCTCCAACCTCATAAAAGAAGGGCAGAGACTCATTTTCCATTTCTTTCCTCCAGAAGTTTTCCACATCTCTACCTGCGAAGAACCCTCACCTTTCTTACATTCTTCTACGTCTTATCTGTAAGCTATCTCTCACTCTCTCTCTCTCACTCTCTCTCTCTCTTTCTCCCTTTCACTTCCTCACTAACTCTCTCCGCTTTATCTTATTCTCCGCTTCATCTTATTCCCTCTCTTACATACTTCATCCTCCTGACTCTCAACCTCTCCTCCTTCCTTCACCATCCCACTCACCATTGGCCTCTGGGCCGAAGTGTCCCGTGTCCCTACTGCAGAAAAAATTGCGCCTCAATACAAGATAGCTGGGATGTGAACGATGTAGAGGATGAAGTTTAAGTTGGGGACGTTGGAGAAATGGATATAAAGTGGCAGTGACCAAGAGAGAGAGAGAGAGAGAGAGAGAGAGAGAGAGAGAGAGAGAGAGAGAGAGAGAGAGAGAGAGAGAGAGAGAGAGAGAGAGAGAGAGAGAGAGAGAGAGAGAGAGAGAGAGAGAGAGAGAGAGAGAGAGAGAGAGAGAGAGAGAGAGAGAGAGAGAGAGAGAGAGAGAGAGATAAAGAGAGACTGAGAAAGATATAGTGAAAGAGAGAGAGAGAGTAACAGAGAGCAAGAGGGAGGGCAAGAGAAAGCGAACGGAAGAGGTAAAGCCACGGATGTTACCGCTTTCTGCAGACGACCGAGTCAAATGAGAGAGAATAGGCCCCAACCGTAGAAGATAAAACCGAGACAAGGAACGGAGCTAGTGAGAGAGAAGGAATTCGGCAAAAAACCAGTTAACCTAGAGAGAGTGGAAGTCCGAGAAAGGAAAGCGTTTATGGGGTATGCGATTCCGGGAATGAGAAAGAGAGAGAAAAACTGAGAAACTGATTGATGGCTTGGAACAGGTCGCAAAGAAGTCTCGAGTGCGAAATATGTGTGTCCAGTAGTCTAGTTGACAGGGTGGGGCGCACTAAAGTGTTCTTGAATATCATGAAATCTCTCTCGAATTTTGACTTGGTCATTTCCACCCAAACTGAGGTAGCTGGCGAATAACGGTAGTGATGGAACAGGAAAAACGACAGTATGCTACCAACATTTCAATCCACGAAAAATCGCACCGCGATAATCCCACCCACGTCTGTTTGTATCTCGACAGTTTCAAACTCGGAAATTTGAACCTAGATAAACTTTTCCAAATAGCATTAAAATGACAAAGGGTTTCCCCAAATTGATTTATAATGTCATTTTAAGGCCTATACAACATGCTCCCCTCTCCACACCGAGGTCTCTCGAGGTATAGGGTCAGAGGTATAGGCGCCTTTGTTTCTGCCAACTAGCTTATGCTAGGTTTTTCTTCTTTTTCTCTCTTTTTTCCCATTTTCTTTTTTTATCCTCTCCTTCTCATCCCGGTTCGGCCCCCATGTAAATAAGAGTATACTCTGTTCCTCGTTGATCTCAAGCAACGGATTTTTATACCGAGCAGAGGAGCGGACTGTTCGCAGAAACTTGTGCAAAAATCGTGTGGTATGACGGGAACCGAACCCGCGACCTTTCGCATTCCGGGCGAATGCAGTCCGGGAACCCAGTGAGCTAACCACGCACACATGATAATGCACATTTGAAGGCCCATTTAGCTACGCTACCTCTTTTAGTGCGTTCATGGTGATGTTTATTCAGGTCGACCTTTTCGACGTTTACTATTCTAGAAGTTTCTATTTATATTTGAAATGTTTTGGTTTAAATTAAGAGTTTATAGATAGTTTTGTTGGCTTGTGGCACTAATTCGCCTCTCTCCCCCACGCTCGCGCACCACCACCTTAATCGCTGCGCAGGTCTGTCTCTTTGCGGGCTTGGCCTAAACACCAAGGGAAAGAGAAGGTACAAGATGTACAAATTTCCGATCATGACCTCCGATGATGGGACAATGTTAATCGAGGCAGCAGCACACCCGAAGCCCATCACAGCCGATGTGGACATCGAACCTCTTCCTCAGCAGGATATCGATTACATGGCTTCGAAAGGTTTATATATGTATATCTGGAGAAGGTGGGAATACAACACAGGTGACTCCAGAGCTGCTGCTAGGGAGTACAGATTTTTTGAGATGTGTTCGTTGGAACCAGGAAATCGTACACCTACCAAGTGGATATCTACTGATGAACACAACTCTGGGTTGGACAGCAACCGCAGCAAGGAACGGGAATTTTTTGCGGGAACATCACTGTGTCTCGACAGTGATAAACTCGAAACGTCAAAAAACCGAGGCTCTTCGCAAGATTTTGGCACTTGATGTAGCAGTTAAGGAAGAAGAAGACAGCGAGAGCAAAAACTCGACCGACCTACAGGATCGCGTCGGCTGCCACTTTTCAGAAAATGTGGAAATAAACGAGAATAGAATACACACAAGATACTGTATTAAGGAGGAGAATGTGCCTCATTTATCTCACAACATCAGTATCTTCATCGCCCGTCTGCGCAACGTGATTGATGTTCTGCGAGAGAAAGGATTGCTTCAACATTACAACGATCTCATCCTAGAATATTTAATAAAGGGATACATCGAGGAAGTCCCGGACTCGGAAATCGAAGGACCTGACCCATCAACATATCTTCCTCACCATCCAGTTTACCGACCAGAAAAGCCAACGAAACCAATCCGCATCGTTTTCGATGCTTCTTCCAAGGAACGAGGAAAGCTCTCGCTCAACGATTGCATGGCAGAAGGAGTTATTCAGCTCGAGCACATTCCAGCATTACTTACACGAGCCCGTTTCGCTACGAGTATTGTGACAGCGGATGTGGAAGCAGCCTTTCTTCAGATCAAAATTCAACCGGATCCGTGAAACCTACTGAGGCTCTTGTGGGTTTTGGACCCCGGCAAACCGCCTGGCAAGAACAATCTTGTGACATATCGATTCACTGTCACGTCATTCGGGTTCGGTCAAAGTCCATATCTACTGGAAGCATCAATATCGCATCAAGTCAAGATATGCGGCAATCGGCAGGATGTCGACGAGAAGCAAGAATTTGTTCTGGAACAACTGAAGAACAACGTCTAAGTGAACATCATACCTTCGAGTGCGATGAAACCACAGACCAAAAACAGTTGTACAAGGATTCGAAGGAAATACTGGCCGGCATCTCAATGAACCTCAGAGAATTTTCTTCGGACGACAGCGCCTTCATTTCGGACTTTTCCACTGTGGACCAAGGAAAGATCGGCGAGCAGAATTTACTTGGATTCAAATGGAATTCACTGACCGACAATCTCCATCTACTCGCGGAAATGTCAATTGCTTCAAGATTGACAAAACGAGTCGTGTTGCAGAAGATTGCAACTCCATCCAATCCTCTCGGCTTTTTATCTCCGCTTCTGCAACCGGCAAAAATATTTGTTCAAGTATTGTGGAAAAAGGACTACGGATAAGACACTAATTTGGAACCGGAAGACGTGAATTCTTGGAAACGCATTGAGCAAGACATAGCACAGTTCTCCATTCACCGACCCAGATCACCGGCGATTCCAAGCGAGAATCGGATTTTAGCCGTATTCGTCGATGCTTCTTTGAAAGCTCTAGGAGCATCAGTCTACGTCGTTGGAAATAATGGAGCGGAAATCCTGATGGCGAGATCACAGTTAGCGCCGTTGAGAAGAACAATGACAATACCGAAACTGGAATTCAAGGCAATTTTACTCGGACTCCAACTCTTGACCTCCGCAGCGAGAAGCATCAGGAAATCCAGGAAAAACGTTCAGATAAGCAGTTACTTTTTTCATACAATCAAATCGCGTTGTATTGGATGACATCAAGTCAAAAGGGAGTATCTTCCCATACGGTTTCCAATATAAAAAAGAAAATCAAGGATATCTCCGGCAGCTTGTGCGAGGCTTCTCACATCAGTTGCGAAGAAAGTTGTCTACGCGTCGGGCATGTCATTGGCAAGGAGAATATTGCAGACCACGCTACACGTGGTTGCTCAGCCCGGAAGTTACAGGCAGATGATCATATTTGGTGGACTGGTCCTACCTGGCTCAACACCGTCGAAATAAAGAAAAAGGAATTGTGGAAAATGAGCAGCTGCACTCAAGATGTCATAAAGGAAGCTGAAAAGGAAAATCGTCCACTACCAGTTCTCATTGCCAACACCACGAAGCAGCCTCTCGCGGTGATCGATTTTCCCCGCTTCTCGAAGTTGAGTATTCTCATTCGAACAGCAGCATACGTACGGCGCTTCATACACCTGATGATCTGCAGAAGCTCAACCCCAAGGTTTGATCGAGCGGAAAAGGCCGGAATTTTACTCCGTACTGAACCAACTAAGGGTCTACTCACTGGACAAGAACTGAAATCCGCGGAATGGACAGTATACCGGCACTATCAAAACATACACGGTATTTCCGAGAAAGATACCGGAAAGGACAAATCACTGCACCCTCTACAAGGATCAGTACAACGTCTATCGCTGCGGTTTCAGCAGGCTACAAAATCCGAACTTGCCAACACCCGAGACAGATCCATTTTTCATACCGGGACATCATACGGAAGCTCTCATCGGCATGCTGATTTGGAAGGCCCACAACAGCATCAAGCACGCCGGACTTATCCACACTATGGATTTCTTACGGAGGAAAGTACGGATCATACGTTGTCGTCGCACTGTCCGGTATTGTGTTTCGAAATGTGTCACATGCAGGAGATATCAAGAGATATCACTGATACCCACCCGCACCACCCTTACCGAAAGAGAGAATCATGAAACAACGTCTGTTCGACTCCGTAGGATTGGATTACCGGGACCCTTCACTGTGCGAACGAAAAACGAACTCGTCAAGAAGAACGCACTTCCCATCACATGCCTCGCAAGTAGACCAGCAGCACACATAGAAGTGACGGACAGCCTGTCTACGATATCGTTCATAAACGCCTTCAGACGCTTCTCAGCCAGACGTGTCTCGTGGTCTGTGACAATGCGCCAGCTTTTAAATGTGCACAAGAGCTCTGGAATTTTCACTCCGCAAACTCAGGGAACTCGATTCTCGTCGACGACCCTAACAGGTTAGCCCATATAAGATGGAAGTTCATAACCCCACATGCTCCTTGGCAAGGAGGAGTTTATGAGCGTCTCAATTGGTATAATGAAAAATGCCATGAACCGAAGTTTTTGAAGCCGGATTTTGAATGCAGATGAGTTCCAGACTTCAATGACGGAGATAGAGTGGATAATGAACAACCGTCCCCTTTGCTATATATCTGATCACCCCAGGGACACGTGGAAAATCATCCGACCAATAGACCTCATGATACTATGAGTTTCTCAAAATTTGCCGACGCTGGCAAACGACGTAGATCCAAATGACATCTCCTTCTCATGTCAGGTGGACAGCACTCTGAAGAGTATTGCGCGGAAGGACATCAAGGAATTCATCTTGGATAATTTATCTCCAGTCTTCGAAATGTTGGAGAAGGCAGTTGAAGACGTCGTGCATGTTCTGCAATTCTTCTTCCCATCTCACCTTGTCGTGCAAGTATGTCGACACTGTAATTGCGAGAATAAACTGGCTTATCGACGCCCACAGATGCCCGCAGTGCAGTCCTAGTTATTCTCGCCGTCCACCCAAGTGTCTTCATTACATCGTGTGCGACAAGCGGACAACCTAGAAGTCGTCTGCGTTGATTGTTTTCGTGATGTGTTTTTAGCGAGCTTTCATTATACATTTGCTACTTCTCAATTTAGTTTCTTCACATCACTATTTGAGTTCTCTTATGTTGCCTTTCATTAGCAACTTTTATGACAGTCATGTTTAATTAACTTATTCTGTATTTGGCTCCTTCCTCGGATTCATGTTGCTTAACTCGGTGGCGAGTTGGTGCGGGCAGACACCGTTGGTTTGTCGCCCAGGGCAGCTCCGCCCCTGGCCAATTGCAAGGCAGGTCGACCTTGGCATGAGGACTGGTTTGCTACTGGGAAGAGTAACTTGTTTTCCGATGCCCTCCCCCCTCACCGTAGTCGCCGCGCCCCCAATGTACCTCTTTTAGTGCGGTCGGGGTGATTAGTCAGGTCGACCTTTTCGACGTTCCCTATTCTAGAAGTTTATATTTATATTTGAAATGTTTCGGCCTAAATTAGGAGTTTAGAGATAGTTTTGTTGGCTTGCGGCACCACATCGCCTCTCTCCCCCACGCTCGCGCACCACCACCCGAATCGCGGCGCAGGTCTGCTACAAGGAGACGTTTGTTGTTTGTTTTTGGGTTGTAGTAATTAGTATGTAGTAAGGTTTGTTAGTTAAGTATGTTTGGAAGTTATTAAGGTTTGCTGATAAATCATTAAAGCAAGTCGTTATTGAAGAACCATTGTTTTTGGCATCCTTTATCTGAACACACCGCCTTTCGAACCTCACAACCACAATACACATACTTTATTCGTTTCCGTTCTTTCACGAGCAATCACATAATTCCTTTCGAATAAAAGCACAGCCCATACAAAATCGATAAATGTATAACTAACCATTCCTCAGTGTTCAACTCTTCTATTCTTCATAACAAAGGTTCCGAGTGTTGGCTCTAAGTCACATGAGCGCAGCCGCACTTTATTTCAAGCTTCTTTCTACTCTAAAATTTTTTTTTTCAATTGTTGGGTTTTTATTTTTTCCAAAAAAAATATGTGGAGTTGTTTGAAGAAACAATAAAAAACAATAACCAAAAGATCATTTTATTATGAAAACAACACTTGTGAAGTTAGGAATATTCAATTTTCGGTCTGATGTGATGCCTTCTGTCGCATTCCGAACTGTGCTGATTTTTAGAGCTTTCGAGAACAAAATTTCATATATCAAAATGTAAGAAGCAAAAACTAATGTGTTAAATTTTCGGTTTTACTCTGTTAGATCAGCTTGGGCATCTCTTATTCTAACCCTGCTACACACTTTTGCAGCGGCCATCATGTTGTCTTTCTATGTTAGTTCTCCTTCAGATAAGGAAAAAGGAACTCTGCGTCTGGGCAAATTTAAGGACAAAGCGAGTGCACTAGTTGCTAGCTAGCATGAGCAAATGCCTCTTATTAAAAAAAAAATACCTCTTTTTGAATCTTAAGAGAACCCATTCTCCAGTAAGGAACAAGCTCGTTTCCAGGTACCAGGGTACCGTGTCTTCTCATGTATCAGATATTTTAAATTGGAAAATTATTCGTGCTTTTGAATTATTATAGATAATTTTTTTTGAATACTTATGTATGTGTAATTCTCCTGACCAAATTATTGACAAAAGCCAAAGTATTCCAATTACGAATGATGTAAAAGTTGTCAATACTCAGAGTCATTTTCTTAATGATTAAGAATTAGTGATAAAATAACTTTCCGGAAGCAAATTGGCTACGGACAGGATTGTGATTGCTATCTCGCTTCAGAATGTCTTTCATTCATTCATTCATTCTTTTATTCCTTGCACAGATTATATTCAACTTCGGTTCACAATGAACAATACCAATAGCGGAAATGCATGGACTGTCTTTCTAGTGGCGGTGTGTGTAAACAAAAGGTTGCTTAACTAGAAAATGCTATTAACAAAGAAACGAGCCTTTAGTTATCAGAAACAAAAGTATTCGGTAAAACTAGGTTGACAGGCAACTTGAGTAAATTGTTCTTAAATACCTTGCAATTAGGATCATTTACGATTTCAAAATCTAATGAATTCCATACTGATAACTGACGAGAAACACATGTTGATATGAAAGATTGATTAATATTATTGGGCGGAAAAAGACGCAAGGAATGAGAATGGCGAGAAAAACGTTCAACAGCTGATATTTTATATAAATGAATAGTATCTATGTCACATTTCTCATGGATACATTTGTGAATGAAAGTAAAATCAGCAAGGGCTCGACGGTATTCAAGAGTTTGAAGTTCTAACAAATCAGGGCTCAAAACCATTTCGTAAATCTATTATACAGGGTGGCTTTGAGTCACCATTTCGTAAATCTATTATACAGGGTGGCCCATATATTCGCAAACCAATCTTTCGGCGTTTATAATTCAATTTGTAGTGCACGCTGAGTTCCAATTTTTACACATGTTCTTCTCATATGTTTTTTTATTACATGGTTCAAATTTCATATCATTTGATCAAGGTGGTCTCTCATAGAGCACGCTCTATCATTGTGGACTTGCACAAACTGGTCCTCACTTCAATCTGGATTCTCTAAAAAAATCCCTGCAGGAGGAGGGGTCGAAGATCGACGAAAAGTACCTTCGTCCAGTGATCAAAGCGTTCCCAAAGCGACTCCGGGCTGTCGTTCGTGCCAAAGGGGACCGAATTGAATGATTTTTTGACCCAATGTTTTTATTAATGTGTGCTGATAAATGTACAAATTTGAACACTCTTGCTCACTTATGCACTGAGATACACGTTTGTAAACGCGTTTGCGAATATATGGGCCACCCTGTATATTTCACTCGCTGTTTTTAATTCAACGAAGGATGAGATTCACGTTGCCAGGTTGAAACGGCCTCCCACTCAACCTGCATGTCTAATTGACATCACCTGCTGTAAATTTCGAATCACAATTGCACGGGAAGGCGAAGAATCGCGAACTGTCTACCCCTTGCCAATTTCGACCGAAATGATAAGAATAGGTTTTTACTTATTTTTACCTACGCTAATTTTTTTACGATTTAATTTTTTTAAAAACCTTATTTTAGCTATTTTTTTACCTACGCTAATATAAGCAGAAAACTGTTTTCGAAACAAAAGCTTTAATATAAAAAGTAATCCAGTAATAGTGAATAATTTTCTTACTTTGAATTTTTGAACACCATTTATATTCATGTAATCTAGATCTTTTATTATATAATACAGATACAATGCTCAAAAGAACGCTTGATTTTTCAATTTTACTGCTTTCTTGTCGCTTTCTTTCAATATTTCAGTTTAATAATGAATCTCCTTTCTCGTCTGACATTGTTCATGACAATGGGAAAAAAGTTGTGTTAAGAGAATTCGAATGTAAAATTTTTGTTTGACTTGAACACAATCGAATTATCAGGAAGGCGATGGTGGAACGCTGTGAATTTTTTCAAAGAATGGAAACAACTTGAAGAACCAAAAAGAGTGTTTGAAAACACAAAGCTGTTTGTTGCCTTTGTTGTGTGTGTTTGTTACATGCTCAGTTTTCCACACAAATCCACTTTCATTTTCCTGATGTTTCAAGGGCCAGAGCGGGAAACCTGAAACAACATGATTAGGACGGTGTGGTCTCGATGCATCCGAATCAAGCTAGATATTTAGTTCGGCTGTGCTGATCGAGAAAGGAATTCAGAGCCGAGGTCAAGAAACACCTGCTCTTATTATTGTAGTTCAAAACATACTTCACTGGTATAATAACACAATTGGAACGTTTTATTGCTTGACGGAATTAAGAGTTCCACGTTTGAATCTAATACCATCAAAATCAGTTCCAAGGAAGAGAGAATCACATCATGTGTCGATTTTATGTTTTTTTTCTTCCCTTTATACCTGTGCTCAGAACATTGTGAGGTCAAGCTGACTCTTCACTGAGAATCAGGCCTCACTGCCTTCAAACTTTGAAACTGAGCATTTGAAGATTTATCATCCATCTTCCATCACTCTATTGTCTCAATTTTGAATTCTGAAGCCTCCATTCACTTCGCTTTCGCTTTATGATAATGATTGACTGAGAGAGCGAGGCGATTGAGCCTTTCACATAAATAGCTTTATCGCACGGACTAGTAATGTGTCATCGTGACGTAATGGTAACGTGCTTGCTCTAGTATTGAAAAGAGATGGCTGGGTTCGATCCCGCCCGGTGCCAGTTTTTTCTCGTGTGATGGTAAAATCAATGGTCACTGAGAATCTTTCGCGCTGCTTAGAGTATTTGTAGTTTTAAAAAAACCTTATAGCAACCCCTATGGAATCAAATTGATTCCATTCAGTATTGACGAACTTTTTTTCTCCGTAACTTTTT
>OZ057409.1:11770286-11772786 GCA_964056735.1 Allodiplogaster pararmata | reverse complement strand
TGGAAGGCAAAGGAGGAGATGAGAAAGAGAGAAAGAGAAAGAGAGAGAGAGAGAGATAATGAGAGAGAGTTTTAAACAGAGAGAGAGCGAGATAATGAGAGAGAGAGTTTTAAACAGAGAGAGAGCGAGATAATGAGAGAGAGTTTTAAACAGAGAGAGAGAGTGCGAGAGGGAGTCTAAGAAAGAATGATGAAGAGATATTAAGCAATAAAAAATAAAGAGCGATGAAGAGAGAGAGAGAGATTGGAAGAAAGATGTATTCAGCGAGCGTGAACGAGATTCAACAATCAAGAGACCATAAGGTAGTCGAGAGGTTTGAAGGAAAGGTTCTGTGGAGGCTTGCTTTCACTAAGCTCCTTTTGCTTCCTTTTCTTGTTTTTGTTGTTAAAAGATTCTGTTTGACTCGGAACTTTTGAATGTTCTTTAACCTCGGAGTTTGCAGATGTTTAAGTCAGTCTGTATCTATGCTATTAAATACTTTTTCGTTCCACTTTGAAAAAAAGAATCTCTCGAGAGAAGGTTCTCGAACAATTGTTAAACTAGTTTACAAGTGTATAACTCCCTGTGATTATCCAGGAGTAATGCGCTCAGCAGTCTTCTTGCTCTTCTTGTGTGCCTATTTGGCCAAAGCTCAGCCTGGTTAGTTTTTGTTCAAGAGCATTCTAGTATTTTCTCGTAAAAAGTGATACATCGCTTAACAGAGTAGGAAGATCGAGAAACTTGTCTATTTACTCTTTAATTACTTGTCTATTTACTCTTTAATTACTTGTCTATTTACTCTTTAATTACTTCCTCAACATCAGTCCATGAAAGGTTGAAAGGAAGTTTTAAGTAGAACGAGTTTCTATTTTGTCTCAAATCAAGAAAATCTTTGATCGCGGGTTTTTCGCTCTAGGTCCGAAAGTAATTGATGAGACGACAAGATGGAAGAAATGCTACCCTTCCAATCAGAGCATTTATGACTTCCAGGTCAGCTCCAATCTTCTTTTTGTTAAGTTACTGACAAGTTTGACAAAATAGTTCTTGACAAGACGCCAAGAAAACCAGTACGGATCGTAGATTAGTATTGCAATGAAACTTGACGTGAAAACATTCAGAGACTATTAGATCCTTTCTAAATAATTGAAGTGAGCCGTGTTCAAACCTTCTTTTAAGAGTGAACCAAGCTAATTGATAAAATGATTTGAAGTTATACAGCGTTATGATGTTTCTAGTTGCTTAGATAGTTACAAAACTCGAGAATCGACCGTTCACGAAAAGGAGTCCAACAAACTAATTTGCCGCAAGAAAATTATTGAATGTTAATGAGCAGGTGGAGACCCTGCAAGGCCAGTTCGTAGACCTCTCCCAGTACAGAGGTCAAGTCCTTCTCGTAATCAACGTCGCAACATTCTGCGGTTAGTTTATTTGGTTTCTAGAGTTTTTTGGGTTCAAGGATCTCGGGCTCTGCCAGTTCATAAAATTAATTTCCTTCAAACCCACTTGTTCTGTGGGAAACATGGTTTAGTTTATTTTTTGGGTTTTTCTTAAAATTGTATTTTTCTAGCACACTTTTTCTTGGTTTGAGTAGTTCAGTTCCTTTTGAATCGTCACAAGAGTTGATTGCTCTTTATCATCAATAACGTTGCGATTTATCTGTAGGTTAAGACTTCTGAAAAACATTCTCAAACATTGCACTTCCGAATTTGAAAATAGAACATACGTATTGCAACATGTTTTCACCCACTCAACTCTCTTCTTACTCGCTCTCAGTGTATCTATTTTTTTACTCTATCTTTCTCTCATTCAACTTATCTGCTCATCTCAATTTACATTTATCTCCCTATTTGAATTTCATTCCCTTTTTCTTATTGAGAATGGACATTAGCTATGAAAAATGTTATAAATTCTCATCAACTTTAAAGCAAATGTTACTTTAAAAAAACATTAGTAGGCTCACGATTTCACTTTTTATACTTTGCTCTGAAAAAAACTTTAGTTTTCTCAATCTTGATAATCAAAACTGTACGGCTTTGAGAAACTCGATTTCACATGATATTTTTGCTTCAAAAATGTTTCGAAACTTCTAGCAGTCAGTATATAGATAATATCATCTATGTACGTTGCCTTGAAACTGAATTTCTATGGAAAGTTTAAGAATATACTTTTTCGGAACAAATCTCACTAACGAAAATATTAAAAGCAAAATAAAATTGATCAAACCACCGCACGGAAAAAAAGCTAGTCACCGGGAGGACTCGAACCCATGCAACCATCTCTCCTCTATCCGGGAGCGAGCGCGTTAACCATTACACCACGGTGACGCATTGCTATTCCGTGCGATAGTGCTTATTAAAGGCTCAATTGCCTCGTTCTCTTAGTCACGCATGCTCATGAAGCGAAAGCGTCGTGGATGGAGCATAACTCCAGATTTCACAATTAAGACAGAAGAGAGGTCGAAGATGGATGATAAATCTTCAAATGCTCAGTTACACAGTTTTAAGGCAGTGACGCCTGGTAG
>OZ057409.1:11690089-11770086 GCA_964056735.1 Allodiplogaster pararmata | reverse complement strand
ATATCAAAGATCTTCGTTATGCGTGCTGGTTTTGCTTGTTGCGGAAGCTTCGAGGGAAAAAGCATTGTGGGAGGAGACAAGAGAGAGAGAGAGAGTGAGAAAGAGTGAGATAGAGAGAGAGAGAGAGAGAGTAAGAGAGAGAGGGAGAGAGAAAGACAGAGAAAGATAGTGAGGAAGAAAGATCGAAGTAAGTAATTTCAATCTGTATGATTATTTGTAATTATCTTATTTGTTTTCCTATCAATGTCTGAGGAAAAAATTCTGCGAGAGACAAAGTTCAACCATGTTTCTGAATCGAGAAATGAAAATTTAAGGTTGAAATACAATTTTTCTTAGGCCGATTTGCACGGGAAAGGAACCCACATTCAAGAGTTAACCAATAGTCAAGTGCGCTACCCACTGGTTTAGTCACGTGCTTTTATAGTGCGCACCGTGGTTGTATATATGTATATATGTATGTATATATGTATATATACATATATGTATACTCTCGCACTTTTCTCTCACAGTGAGCAGTGCGTTTATTGAGAGCTCTGATATTGATTTCTTCACCCAGTGCCCTATATCCTATTCCTGTCCAAACATGTCCTCTTCTTCTGCCAACATTGAAATCGCCTCTCTTCTGGAAACCATCCGTTTACAAGCAGACACGATAGCAACTCAAGCGCGAACCATTGAGGCTCAAAACAAGCAGATTGAGTCTCTCACTCAAGAAAAGTTTGCCGTTTCACCCAATCTACTCATTTCACTTTTTCTCCAGACGCTGTTGCAAATGAGGCAGTCAGACGCTGCCTACTCGAAGACAAAGATGTTATTGAAGAGAAGGCCAAGAATATCGTGGTTGTTGGTATGGGGGAACACGAATCGGACTCAGTCACAGCCGCGAACGATGAAACCTTCGTTTCAAAGTTCATACAAGAACTGGATATCCAGGGCATTTCGGAGGCCTTCAAGAGAGGCGAAGTCAAATACAAGCGGTTTGGCAAAGCGGAGCACAAAAGACGAGTTCTGAAGATATATCTACCGTCTACAACTCTTCGCTCAGCTTGTCTGAAAAAGATAAGAACTTCAAGGCTTAATGTCCTGCAGTCTCTTCCCCGAGTCTTCGTCAGAGAAGACTTGACCAGAACTGGACTCGAATTAGAAAAGCAGTGCAGACATATTGCCAGAGAACGGAACCAGGCGGCCGGGCAGATAGAGTGGACCGTCAGAGGAACTCAGCTGTCCAAGCTATCGACGCCGAGACCATTCCGAGAAGAACAGAAGAGGTCATTCGCTAACGTTACCAAAAGAACTTCTCGCTAGGTCAGTGGCAGTGTTAGGAATTCTTTTTCTTGCCCTTTAACGAAAGCATGTTTATTCAATGCGAGATCTATACGCAATAGAGTAGCTGATCTTGATTTTTTTGCTTATTTACAATAACTATGATCTTGTTTTCGTTACAGAAACTTGGCTTTCTTCCTTAGATTCCGATCATGAGTTTTTGAAGGAGCATAAATATTTGTTGTATAGATGTGACCGTTCCCTAAATGATCCTAATCAAGGCGGAGGAGTTGCCGCATTTGTCTCCCTTAATATTCCATCTGTTCTAGTTTCCTCTTTCCAAGATAATGGCATAGAAGTGATATCTCTCGATATCTTCAACCCTATTGCACTTCCACGGCAAATGCGATGCGTAGTGATCTACCGTTCCCCTTCCTGTACATCAGCAACGATGGTCAGATTGTTGTCCTATATTAAATCGATTACCCTTCCCAATATACCTATGGTGGTAGTAGGAGATCTCAATCTTCCATTTATTGACTGGAATAGCCTATACACTTCTTACAATGAGAATCATTCCTTAGTTCTTAGATTTTTGCTGCGATGAGCATTTTTTTCAATTCGTCTCCCAACCAACACGTGGTACGAACATATTAGATATTGTGCTGTCTAATAGTCTAGTTGTTTCCGACTGTATTGTGATTGCGCCTTTTTCATCAAGTGACCATGCCACCGTAGAATTTCAAGTGTCTTTCTCAGCTTTTACTGCTGCTTCGGCTCCTTCTATAAGAAATTTCGCGCGTGCGAATTGGGCTATGATGGAATGGCTGATTGCATCTCATGACTGGACACTTTCTCTAGCTCTTTTCGACTCTGACGCTGCTAATAACTACTTTGTTGACTTCCTTGTCCACCTTATCGACCGTTTCGTCCCATTGTTCTCCGATTTCACTGATATCGACCTCTATCCACCTAGGCTCCGAACAATGTATTACAAGCTTCAACGAGCTACACTTCATTCTCCTAATTCTGTTTACAGCCACAATCTTTCTGCTGAATTTTCTAAACAGTTACATTTGCACCAGATTGAGAAAGAAAGCAAACTAGTTAGTAAAGGAAACCTGAAATTGTTTAATTCCGAATTTCGCAGTCGCTCTAAGGGCCGTAATTCTGCAATGCCCACAATAGTTGATCAATCTAATCGAACTTTGGTTACTTCATTATCTAAAGCCGAAGCTTTCTCAGAGTTTTTCTCTTCGGGGTACTCGACCCCTCGTTCTATTGTTCCTGAGATCTATCCGACGACTCCCTCGAAATTGTACTTTGATTTCATAACTCATGATATGATATTGAATGGTATTAGAAAGTTGAGCAATAAGTGTAATACTTCTCCTGACACAATACCAAATATTGTTTTCAAGAAACTGCGTTTTGTGCTTCTGAAACCGTTATCTATTATTTTTAACAGTTCTTTACTTTCTGGAAAGGCACCCTCTCTCTGGAAAATGACGATAGTTAAACCCATCCCTAAACCCAAATCTGCGGCAGATCAACTTTCAAGTTATCGTCCTATTTCGTTAACTTGTTCAATCTCTAAAGTTATGGAAAACGTTTTGAATAGTCAAATTGATGCTTACTTGGAGAACAATTCTATTCTATCTCCTCATCAATTCGGTTTTAGAAGCAAAAGGTCCACAGTAACTTCACTAGTACAATCACATTGTTACCTTGCGGATTTACTGTCTCATGGAAAGGCTGTCGATGTTGTTCTCCTTGACATATCTAAGGCCTTTGACACAGTAGACCATAATCTTTTAGTACGCAAACTTGAAAATATAGGAATTCGTAATCCTGTCCTTGGATGGATTCGTGATTATTTGACTGAAAGAATGCAGACTATTTGTGTTGACAACGAGTTTTCAAGCACTTCCTCTGTAATTAGTGGTGTGCCCCAAGGATCAACAATCGCCCCTAAATTATTCTTATTATTTATCGATGACATAAAGGAAGTTATTCCTTCGACTGTGCAATATTCGATATATGCCGACGACGTGAAACTGTTTACTGAAGTACCACGTTTCTCTTCCGATCTCCAAATAGCCATTGATAACATCTCTAACTGGTGTCAACATTCCAATCTTGAGCTATCTGCTAAAAAATGCGTTGTTTCACACTTCGGTTCCAATGCCATGATGAATTACTATCTTAACGGAGTGGTCATGAATAAATCTTCTGAAGTAAATGATTTAGGCGTTGTGTTCTCTGATAATCTTTCCTCCAATAAACAAGTCGAGATTGTCTGTAAGAAAGCAACAAACCTTGCGAACTTATTCTTGCGTACATTCAAGACTAAGTCTCTTGATGTTCTGACACTAGCTTTTGTCACTTATGTACGCCCAATCCTCGAATACGCGATACGGACTTCCTCGATTAGATTACTCTGAAAGACTAGAAATGCTTAATCTAGAGTCACTTGAATACCGCCGCGTTGTTGCTGACCTAGTATTTATCCATAAAAGATTGTTTCGTGTTCTGACATTCGTGTTCTGAATTTGATTCTTCCAGACTATTCATTGTTAAACCACTTCTTAAGAATATTAGAAATGCTCACAAGTTGAGAATCGCATTGCCTTTCGCTATAAACAGCTCCCGGTTCTCTACATGTGCATCAAGAATTATCTCTAAATGGAACTGCCTACCTTCTGAAATAGTATGCATTCATTCTGATATGATGTTTCTGACGAAACTGAAAGAACTTCCTAAACATACTATTTTACCTAGCCCTATTGTTTCTGACTAATGGCTTTAATACACTGCCACTGTATTACCTCACCTTCTTCTTTTTCATTTCTTAATTTTATCATATATATAAAAATCCATGTTATATTGTTTTTATATTTCGATTCCACGTTAAACATACACATGTACATGGAAATAAAGAATGAATGAATGAATGAATGAATGAATGAATGAATGTATATATGTATGTATGTATGAAAACAATTCCTGTCCATGACATCAATACGTTGCAGTGCTGTTTAGATAGTTCGAGACAGCAGACAATGGTACTGTAACATTGAAAAAAACTTGATCGTTATTCGAATTGGTAAGGGTTGAGGGGCGTGGTGACCTTGTTCGTATCGGTAATTTGTGACGATTGGGCCTTTAGCAGTGCAAAGGATTGTGTACAATGCTACATAGTTCAGTGGAGATGGAAATCGTCCATAACGGGAAGGCTCATTTCCCAGCCAATCACCTTCTGGAAGCCTATCCCGTTTCCTTAAATGTAGACTAATGCAGTTGGTTGGGAAGAGCTTTCATGTCACTGCTCACAATCGTTTCAGTTTTAGCTTCTTCTTTTTCTTCAAATCTGTTCGCGTGATTTTAGAGTTGACACTGAATGTCATCATCTGAGAGATAAATTCATTTTCGTGTCAATACTACCTAATGAAGGTTATTGGAGGGGCGTTCTCAATACGCCTTATCACATAATGGAGCTTTTGAAGAAAGAAAGGTAAACAGTGGGGAGATGGAAAGAGAAAGACATAAAAAAATAATATTTTTGAATATAAAGAGTGAGGAACAAAGCGGAAAATAGATAGAATAGAGAAGGGACAGTGAGAAAAAAGAAATGGAAAGAAACATGTAACATTCATGAGAGAAAAGCGTTACAGTATCTCCACTATGAAAAATTTAAAAGCAAGTTCATGAATTGAGGAGAAACACAGTCTATCTGTTGAATTTTCTAACTTTTGAGACAAAGAGAAGAAACAGAGAGAGAGAGAAAAAGAGAGAGAGAGAGAGAGAAAGAGAGAGTAAGAAAAAGATTGTAAGAGAAAATAAGAGAGAATGACTGAGAGTGTAACTGGAAGATAGAAATAATAGAGATAAAGAGGGAGAGCAATACAGGGCCGATAAAAGAGCAGAAAAGAATTACATATATGTACATATAATATACATACATAAGTACTGATGAAGCATTATTTGAGAACAATTCACATGTTTACTGTAAGAGCAATTGTCTTTAGCTTGTTTCCTATTTGGCTTATTGTTTAATTTCCGCTGCATATCGCGACCGCGTTTGATGCTCCCCTTATGTGATATTAAGCGACTTGCGGAAAGTGAGGCAACTTTGTGGCTTCCCTCTACATACATATTTGTCCTTCCACTTCTTTTTAACGAAAATTTTTTTTTGAAAAAGTAGAAAAACAATTTCCGGTGTTTTTGCATTCGATTTGAACATAGTTTTATCAGTGAGAAAGTTCAAAGCACAGAGCAGATACACTTCCAGAGACTTTAACGAGAGAATAAAAGTTAAGAAGAAGTAGGGTGTTTTAGCTGTGTTTATCTTTCCAATTTATCGCCTCCAAACTGCCTTTCTAACTGATTTTGATACAAATTTAGTTCTTAGTTATCAGATAACGTCACAAAACTTTTTGAACCCTTTTTCTATTGACTTGTTCGATTTTTCAATAACCAGTTTTTCTTGTTGTTGAATGACCACCATTATGAATCTTCTTCAATTTACTACAATAAATGTGGTTAGAACATCTGACGGACAAAGACTTGTCGACGGGGCGGGATCGAACTCTCTCCCTGGAATAGGAGCGCTTTAATACCACAAGACCTTATGTTCACTGAGCCATGGCGCTTTATTAAAGGCTCTTTTTTGTTCTTACCAAGCTCGCTTTTGAAAATTCTTAACCAAGCATTTTTCCGATTCCTTAAATTTAGGTGACTTGAATGAGTTTGCAGCAAACCGTCTTGATCAGGAGATTACTCGTACAAAAACGGAAATACGGCGTCCTAATATATTTTTTGTGCTCAAATAAAACCATCACTTTTCTCGCGGATTCAGTAAAGTATTTTAATTATCCGTGCCTGTTTTGCTGAATAGAAGTCACACTTATCGGTTTGATTCGTCTATATATTTTTTGATCATAATAGGAGTCTTGTTATAATTTAAAAGTAAGAAGTCTGAAGAAGAAGAAGAAGAAAAAGTTGCACTACGATGAAAAAAACTTATCAGGGAATATCCTGTATTTCTTCCCGATTTCTGGTTTTTTGTTGTCACTAAACTGTTGTTGTTGTTCAAGCGTAACAACCCGAATGGGGAACGAATTACAACAGTAAACTTGAAGAGGAACATGTTCCACATTCATCGTGAATTAACTAGTTCCCTTTTAACCCCTTTTGACCGTTCACTTCCCATTCTTCTTCTTCCTAGCGTTGTCCCGCAATGGCAGGGTCCGCTTTGTGGAACTTCTTTCTTTACTTGTCCCGATCGAGGGCATCTTTCGGGCTTAGATGACTGGCTTTCAAGTCCGCATTGATGGTGTCTTGCCATCTCTGCTTCGGTCGCCCTCTCGGTCGCCGGCCGTCCACTTCGAGATTGTAGGCTGTGCTGGCTACAGTTTCCGGTGATGCTCTGGTGACATGGCCGAACCATCTCAACCGATTTTCGCGCATCTTCTCGTCGATGGGGTGAGGCCAAATCTCTCCTTATGGTCTCATTTGGTAGGTGCTCGCGGAGAGAGATTCCCATGATTCAACGGATCATGCGCATTTCCATAGTTTGTAGACGTCGCTCAACTGTTCTCGTAGTTGGCCAGCACTCGGTTCCAAACAAAGCTACGAAGCGCACTACTGTCCGATATATCTTCGACTTGAGGCTCAGAGGCATCTTTCGGTCGCATAGTACGCCTGTGAGATCTCTCCATTTCATCCATGCTCCGTTGACCCGTGACAACACGTCAGAGTCGATGCCTCCGCTGGTCTGGATCTTCGATCCAAGGTAGCGGAAGCAGGTGGACTTCGTCAATTCCTCGCCGTTTACCTTGATGGTGTCATCGGATGGTATTGTTTCCAAGTACTCCGTCTTTGAGGTATTCAGACATAGTCCAAACTGACTGAGTCGGCTGCTCCAGTCCTGCACTTTTTTGCTAAAGCTCCTCTCTCGTTTTAGCTGCCAGGAACACGTCATCCGCGTACAGGATGGTCCATGCAAGGTCACCCTGTAGGTCACGAGTAATAGTGCCCATGACAAGAATGAAGAGGAGTGGCGATAGCGCTGATCCTTGATGTACGCCCACACTCACTGGGAAACTATCCAAGATTCCGACGGGACATCTGAAGTTGCTGGTGGCCTCTACGTAGAGTAGCCGGACCTAATCGATTAGAAGTTCAGGCACTTCGTGGTCCCGAAGGGCGTACATGATGAGCTCGTGTGGTACACGGTCAAATGCTTTCTCTAGATCGAGAAAAGCGAGATGGAGTGGTTTCTGCTTCTCCCTGTGTTTCTCCATCAGCTGGCGAGCAGTGAAAACAGCGTCTGAAGTGCCTGTTTCTTTGACGAATCCACATTGGTTACGTTGGAGCTTGATGATTTCTCGCAAGCGTCTGTAAACCAGGGGATCGCGGAGTCTCGTAGTTCCTTGAGCTTCCATAAGTTGGCTGGTAGATCGTCTGGACCTGTGGCTTTGGAACTCTTCATAGCGCAAACGGCTTTCGAGACTTCGGCAAAAGTGATGCGGGAGACTGGGCCAGCTAATTTCGGGCCTTCTGGAACATCCTGGTGTGGGAATTCTACATTTGAAATTTCTTCGAAGTGCTGTTGCCAGCGTCGGAGGATCTCTGTAGTATTCTGCAGCCTTCGCCCGTCTTTCGTCTTGACACATTTGTAGTGCTCGATGTCCAGAGTCGCCTTTTTCCTCGCTTTCGCTAGCAGGTATATGGTCTTCTCTCCTTCCTTCGTGTCCAAGCGTTCGTAGAGTTCACGATGATGTTCAGAGCGTGCGGAAGAAACAAGCTAAAGACTTCTTTTTTCGCAGCCTTGTACTCCTCCCAGTTCTCGTCTGTCTTCTCGATGAACCATTTCTTGTAAGCCGCTTTCTTTGCTCGAACTGCATGCTGCACTTCGTCTGTCCAAAGCCATGTCTGCTTGTCGATTCTTCGGCGTCCAAGTTTCGTCGTTCCTAGAACTCTTGTCGCATTGGGGGTTGCAGAATCTCGAAGCGAGGCCCATGTTATGTTTATATCTTCCTGATCGATTTCAGGGAAGGTTAAACCAGTGACGACGGCTGATTTATTTCCCTGAAGCTTCCACCGCTTGATGGTGGCCGGGCCAGTTTACTTGTATTCTCTCTTTCACGTTGACACGCAGGTCAGTGATGACCAGCTTGTGTTGAGGGGCGAGACATTCGGACGGAATCACCTTCGTGTCGATCACTGCCGGGAAGTTTTTCGTTACAACATGGAGTCTATTTGGCTTGTGTTGAGGCCGCTGGAATACGTGATAATCTGGCTCGTTCTCTTCTTGAAGAAGGTGTTGGATATGACAAGACCAGCTGCTTCTGCGAAGTCGAGGATTCGGCATCCATCGTTGTTCCTATTCCCATATCCTTTTCCACCGTGACAACTGTATCCGTTGCTTTCTCCTCCGACATGTCCGTTGAGATCCCCTCCAAGTAACAGAAGATCTTCTGCGGGGCAGTTCATAACCTGGTGGTGTAGATCCTGCCAGAACTTGTTCTTATTCTCTTCATCACATCCATTTTGTGGGCGTATGCGGAGAAAATCTGGATAAGGCGGTTGTCGGCATCAATGGAAATAGACATCAGGCGGTCAGAGTGACGTTGAACTTCGGCTACTCGGCTGAAGCTTTCTTCACTCACTATGATGGCGACACCGTTGGACTTCGTCATTCCATGATAGATTAGCTTATATCCTTCACCGATGTTTCTGTTGTATGGGCTTTGAAATGTGCATTATCATGTGTGCGTGTGTAGCTCAGTGGGGAGAGCATTCGCCCGGAACGCGAAAGGTCACGGGTTCGGTTCCCGTCACACCACACGATTTTTGCACAAGTTTCTGCGAACAATCCGCTCCTCTGCTTGGTATAAAAATCCGTTGCTTGGGATCAACGAGGAGTAGGGAATACTCTAATTTACATGGGGGCCGAACCGGGATGAGAAGAGAGAATAAAAAGAAAGAAAAAAAAAGAGAGAAAAAGAAGAAAACCCGAGCATGAGCTAAGTTCGCAGAAACAAAGGCGCCTAGACATCTGACCCTAGACCTCGAGAGACCTCGGTGTTGAGAGGGGGGCATGTTGTATGGGCCTTAAAATGTGCATCATCATGTGTGCGTGTGTAGCTCAGTGGGGAGAGCATTCGCCCGGAACGCGAAAGGTCACGGGTTCGGTTCCCGTCACACCACACGATTTTTGCACAAGTTTCTGCGAACAATCCGCTCCTCTGCTTGGTATAAAAATCCGTTGCTTGGGATCAACGAGGAGTAGGGAATACTCTAATTTACATGGGGGCCGAACCGGGATGAGAAGAGAGAATAAAAAGAAAGAAAAAAAAGAGAGAAAAAGAAGAAAACCCGAGCATGAGCTAAGTTCGCAGAAACAAAGGCGCCTAGACATCTGACCCTAGACCTCGAGAGACCTCGGTGTTGAGAGGGGGGCATGTTGTATGGGCCTTAAAATGTGCATCATCATGTGTGCGTGTGTAGCTCAGTGGGGAGAGCATTCGCCCGGAATGCGAAAGGTCACGGGTTCGGTTCCCGTCACAGCACACGATTTTTGCACGAGTTTCTACGAACAATCCGCTCCTCTGCTCAGTATAAAAATTCGTTGCTTGAGATCAACGAGGAGTAGGGAATACTCTAATTTACATGGGGGCCGAACCGGGATGAGAAGAGAGAATAAAAAAAAAGAAAAAAAAGAGAGAAAAAGAAGAAAACCCGAGCATGAGCTAAGTTCGCAGAAACAAAGGCGCCTAGACATCTGACCCTAGACCTCGAGAGACCTCGGTGTTGAGAGGGGGGCATGTTGTATGGGCTTTGAAATGTGCATTATCATATGTGCGTGTGTAGCTCAGTGGGGAGAGCATTCGCCCGGAACGCGAAAGGTCACGGGTTCGGTTCCCGTCACACCACACGATTTTTGCACAAGTTTCTGCGAACAATCCGCTCCTCCGCTTGGTATAAAAATCCGTTGCTTGGGATCAACGAGGAGTAGGGAATACTCTAATTTACATTTCGTCACTTCTGCTCTTTCCATCTCGTCTCCTGGACGCATGCGATATCGATTCCGCGGAGTTTGAGAAGGTCCACTAGCTCTTAGCTCACTCTTACGAGTTAGCAGTTTCCGATGGCACCACGTGGAGGAACGGACTCGCCATCCCTCGTTCACTTCCCATTCGGGTAATTAGAAAATATTACTCGAAGGTTTTTTTCCACATTTGCACGTAGTGAGAAGCTATTATACCGAACTCTTCCCCGTTTTCTGGTGACTGATCACTTATTCTGTGAACTTTTGAGTTAAACATACAATTTAAAAAAATGAATGTATTTATTTTTCTCCGGCGATCCTTGCTTCCTCGTTTTTTATTGCATTTTTCATGTCCTGCTTAGAAATTCTTTCTCTCTCTTACTCTCTCTCTTTCTCTTTCTCTTTCTCTCTTTCTCTCTTTCTCTCTTTCTCTCTTTCTCTCTTTCTTTATCTTTCTCTTTGTCTCTGTTACTGTTTCTTTTTTTCTCTCTCGTTCTCTCCTTTCCTCTCTCTCTCTCTTCATCTTTCTCAATCTCCTTCTGTTTCGTCTTTTTATGTACCATTTCATTGTTAATTCCAGAATGGGAAGGCAAGGAGGGTTGAAATGTCGAGTAAGGAAAAAGCGAACAGAGTTCCCTCCCGCACGTGCTAAAGTGCGAATCCCTCCGAGCCATCCGGTGATATGGAGGCGAATAACTAGTTTAGGCGCAGCGCTTCTCTCTCTCCAGTAGCCGATGTCCACTACATGCCGTTCAACCTTCAACCGTCTACTATTCACGCCGAAATCTACCCCCCTCTCTCTCTCTCCTTCTCTCTCTCTCTCTCTCTCTCTCTCTCTCTACCCCTCTCTCTTTTTCCCTGCATCGTTTTTTTCTTTTTTTCTCTCTTTACCATATTCTATCGCTTCTCTCTACCTCTAACTTATGAATCTTTTTTCTCTATTTCTTTAATTTTTTTCTTATTCTCTATCCCTTTTATGTTCTAATTCTCTCAAAACTTCATCTCTGTCTAGGATTATCTTTAGTAGGGTTGTACGGCCACCGAAAACGTACAAGGATTTCTCTTACAGTACTTTGATCTTCTTGCTAAATGAATGAAATCTATCGCACGGGCAAAAATTTGTACTCGGCTGGGACCGAACCTCCGCTGCCTAACCGAGGCTTTTAGAGCGTTAACCAATACACCAACCGAGCGCACATTGTCCCATGCGATTTCTTGCTATGTCTAAGGCACGATGACCGTTCTTTCTAGTCACGCATGCTCATGAAGCAATGGCGTCATGAAAGGAGTGTAACTCCACAATCCATGAAAAAGACAGAAAGATGATGGTAGAGAGAAGATCAATTTTTGATGTTTGTTAAAATCGCATGGGACAATGTGTGCTCGGTTGGTGTATTGGTTAACGCTCTAGAAGCACCGGTTAGGCAGCGGAGGTTCGGTCCCATCCAATTGCCAATTTTTGTCCGTGCGATAGATTTCATTCTTTATAGTCTCAGTCCATCGTTGCCTAACAAAGATCAACAATTGATCTTCTTGCTAAAGTTGTGGTTCTTTGTGAATACTGTACATTCTTTTTCAAATTTAAATCAATGTTTTAGGTTTAAAGCTCTTTGGAACTGAATTATGCGATTCAATTGACTCATTATTATTCGAATTTTAGAAATTTGATGCTTCTTGCTTCCAACGTTGTTTCTATAATTTCAATCATTTTACAGTTACAGTTTTTTTACAGTTCAGTCCAAATATAACACAAAACTGCCAATGTCTGAGACATAGAGCTGAAGGGTTCCAAACCAGTTGGGTAGAATTACTTTTTTTTTGAATGAAAAGGTCGTTGATTGGAAAATTAGGCCTGAAGATGTTTGAACCTGTTAGAGACCGCTTTTTCACTCAGTTAATGAAAGAAGAGCAGGAGTAGAAGTAAACATGACCATTCTATGACGAGGCAATGTTTTTTCTTGGAACAAAAGCAGTGACGAGTCGTTAATCCAAGCACATACATGTTAACGAGAAGAACACGAAAATAGTATCGAGCCATATAACGGTAGGACAAAATTTTTTTCTTACGTTTGCGTTTGAAATGAATTATATTATAATAAACAGTTCTTAAAAACTGCTGCTGTATTTTCATACTTAAATAAAATATTTTAAACCCATTGTGTTGAGTAAATTTTGTTCTACTTATCAACGCTGCTACTAGAAAAAAAAAAACAATCGCGCAATTTTTGCATGATTCCGGTCTATTGAATTACAGTACAGTTCAAGAACAAAGATTTTGAAATTACCTCTCATCAAAATGCTTGGATCCTGTTCTTTTGCCAAACTCCTAAATTGATGGAGAAAAAACTCTGCAAAATAAGCTCAACTTTGCAGCGCAACGACCGTGATTGTTTTTGATTGCCTTTTTAGCTTTTGTTCTAATGAATTTTTAAATTATACGACGTTGTTCGTATCGTTTTTCTGTACATTACTCAAAGGAAATTTTCTTGGAATATAAATTAATGTATGTAAAACTTCATAACATTTGTATTCACAATAAAAGGTTTCAAAAAAATCTAATTCGTTCAGCGCAAATTCAATTTTGTTCCACGTTTCCCAGAACTGATTTCAGGTCAACAAAATTAATCTTTCTCACTAGAAGCGCGTTATTACTAATTTTTTGTTCACTTTGTACATTTTCATTCTCAAAACAGGTTCTTTCGAACGTTTCCTATGAAAACTTTTTTTGTTGAAAATTTCTCCATTGCTATATCAAGTGGGAATTAAAACGCATCGTTGACAGTGACCTCATATCTTCCATGTATTGCATTGTACAGTCCATCGATTTTAACGAAATTTAAGCTTGGAGCTTGATATATCGATGGTGAATGAATTGACATTGTCCAAAGAACTTCTGAAAAAATAGTAATGATAGAGAACACTGGTGAGCCTCATTGTTAAGAAATTGCTGCCTTTGTAAATCATTCAGGAGTAAAGCCCAATTTTTTCTTCGATTTTCACCTTCTTGAAAAAATTCTCTTATATTATCATTCAAATGGTTTTTCTGTCTTGAGAACTTAGAGACCTGATTTGGTTCAACTGTAATTAAAGCATAAAGAGACCGCTGGAAGCTCTTGTGGAAAATTTAAAGTGAGAGGCAAATCGTGTCGTCTTTACCCAATGTGTTTTCTTGCATTGAAACAGAAACTTGAAGTTAAGTTTTATAATAAAGATAGAGCATAAACCTACACGATCAACTTATTTTTGGATCTTTTTCTTTGGTATGCTTGTTCTCTTTATATGTTCTTCGGTCAGAGTTTCGCCGGGCTCAATCTGAAAAGATCTAGATTGTCTGTCTAGCCAAACTCAAGTCTTGAGTTCAGCTTCCTTGTTGATCGGTAAAACTCAAAAGTTTATAATATGATTTCTGCTCTTCGATCCTTCCCTAGCTTTTCAGATTTCGACAATTTTAGACCCTTTTTTAAAACTATATCCTATATACAATATCCTGTCTCAACATTTCCCGTTTTTACTCTATGCATACATATACAGAGTCCGGACAAAATTAGAAATTTGTATAAGTCTATGAATTATGTTTCTTCATATTTGTGAATTATCATAAAGTGAGCAAATAAATTTAAAAAAAGTTGAATTTCGGTATAATTATTTAAAAATTTTAAAATTATTAAAATTATGAAAAATTAACTGTATAAAGCTTTATGTGCTCTATTGAATGCTTTGTGGTATGCAAAAAAAGTTTTCGAACGCTTCGTTTGATAATAAGCTCTCGAGTCATTATTTCTTGCAGTATGATTCTTTAATTGCATGCCATAAATTTAAGTTGGGTTGGAACCCAGCTATTTCTCTTTTTAATTAACGATCTCCTGATCACTGAACCAGCGAGAACACATTGATAGTTCATGCGGCTGTAACATGTTATGAGCACAACTTTTTACCTTATTTCAAAACCAAGAAAAAATGATATCTCTTAAATAATGATATCTCTTAAATAATGATATCTCTTAAATAATGATATCTCTTAAATAATGATATCTCTTAAATAATGATATCTCTTAAATAATGATATCTCTTAAATAATGATATCTCTTAAATAATGATATCTCTTAAATAATGATATCTCTTAAATAATGATATCTCTTAAATAATGATATCTCTTAAATAATGATATCTCTTAAATAATGATATCTCTTAAATAATGATATCTCTTAAATAATGATATCTCTTAAATAATGATATCTCTTAAATAATGATATCTCTTAAATAATGATATCTCTTAAATAATGATATCTCTTAAATAATGATATCTCTTAAATAATGATATCTCTTAAATAATGATATCTCTTAAATAATGATATCTCTTAAATAATGATATCTCTTAAATAATGATATCTCTTAAATAATGATATCTCTTAAATAATGATATCTCTTAAATAATGATATCTCTTAAATAATGATATCTCTTAAATAATGATATCTCTTAAATAATTTGATCGTCATAGTAGTAAAAACCCTCAGCTCAAAAAATCAGCTTAGAAAAAAGTTTCACATTTTTCTGAAAAAAACTCGATTCCCATTTTTTTTGTTTTTTTTACATAGCTAAAACCAACCCTGGGCATAATACAGTGTTTCGTTTACGGCATTTATAGAAAGGTTCGCTTTTTACTGAGAAAAATTATAGTTGTGTATTTGTTGTTTCATTCATAAATGAAGTTTTCTCTTGTTCTTCATTACATTGCAAAAGCTTAATTTACCATTATTTGGGTTTTGAAGGTTAGGTTAATACTTTCAGATTGCTTTTTAAAACTAAAAGACATTGCTTATTTGGTGTGAGGGATTTTTATGCAAGCTCCAATGTGAAACTTTTTTGTTCGACGTTTCCGATTAAAATTTTTCATGTATGATCCAAGTTTTTTGAGAACAAGTCTTTTCGTTTAAATCTATCGAAAGTTATGTATGTACGTGGTTTATTTTTTTACACGGAAGAGTAGCTTTCTGCACTCCGAGAACTTTTCTGTTGTTTCTCAGGAATTCGAGTGAATGCCGTAGACAACAACGCTTGTATGAAAACCAAGTTCTAGGTGTTCAAAACCCGATGCAGTCTTCCTTGAAGTCTTCCATGAAACATTCCACCTCGGATCCGGCATTCCAGCGACGAGTCTCGGTGCGCTCGTTGGTTCGACAGTGCAGGGTGCGAGATCGAGACGAGCGAGAAGAGCGGGAAGAGCTCATCATCGGAGGAGAGAATCCAGGCTAGCAGTTTTCCAAACTTGAAGCGAGAGAGCATCTTGCTGCTGCGAGAATTGCACTAGGCTTGTTGTATGGGCCTTAAATGTGCATTATACATATTGTGTGCATATGTAGCTCAGTGGGTAAGAGCATCGCCTGGAAAGTGAAGGTCGTGGGTTCGGTTCCCGTCACACCACACGATTTTTGCAAGTGTTTCTACGAACAGTCCTCTCCTCTGTTTGGTATAAAATCAGTTGCTATAAACATGAGTTGGGTATACTATAATATTATTAACATGCTAAAAATAGCTTCAAAGTGAAAACTGCACCAGCGAAAACTCCACTAAGACGTTGCACTAGGTTGAAACTAAGCGGTTCATGATCAGACTACCGCACGTGCCAAAGATAGTCCACAAGTCGGGCTCGAACCCAGCCGTCATCTTCTCACCGGGATCAAGCGCTATGGCAAAACTACTCAGGATTGATTTAAAAGAAGCTAGAGAAAAAAGTTTTCGCCCTCTACATCAATTGTATTACAGAAAACCTTCGAAGCGCTTTTGTGTGAGATATTTGATCGCTACAGTATAATTTGAGATATTTGATCGCTACAGTATAATTTGAGATATTTGATCGCTACAGTATAATTTCGTTCGATCCCATGCTGAAACAAAATTAAGACTGAATTTTTTTTATGCATAAAATTCTGCTAACTTATGCAAGGGAACGGATCTCTGTGGCACAGTGTTGTGTTCATACATTTGATGTTCATGATCATCAGAAGGGTTCAAGTTACTCTAGCCTTACAAAGATACTCTTTTCGGGTGACGATAAACGTTAATTTACAACTGAGCACCTCATAGGAGTAAGGGAATACTATAATTCTTCAACTGCTTTTTTTTACAAATTGAAGGCAGTGACGCCTGGTTAAGACGACAATTGTTTTTTTAAAAAGATACCAGTCGGCAATGAGCGGGAGTGTCTTCCAAATGTCATCTGAATGACAATGAAAACTTGATACCTTCTGCTTTTAAGACTACCAGTCGGCAATGAGCGGGAGTGAGCTGTCGATACTGCTCCCCACACTCCAGTCTTCCATGGTCTCCTCCACTGCTATCGGAGACGCTCCGGTGAGTCGGATTTGCTATTTACTGCCTTACTCTTTGTGAAAGTGAAGTTCAGACGTCCAGGTTATGAAGATGTCAAAAAACAAGTCGTTGGACAAATTTCTAAAGACCTCTTGACGGTCGTTGGACAAATGTAAACAATTCGACCCCTTGACATCGCTGTTTTTCTATTACCGTAGCTGTCTAGAACAGACAACAATACTTGTGTTATTGATGTGAGATTTAACGAATCGGCTAAGAGAATTTTTGCAACAAGCTATGTTTTAATAACACGCTGTTAGGCTAAGAGGAACCATATTATTATAATTCAGAACCTTTTTTCTCCTCACAATATTTTATAATGTTTGATGAGTGTAATCAAAAATTTTTTAGAAATAAAATAACTCAAATTATTCTCATTTTCATCCCCCCAAGATAGTCGTCTTTTCCTCTTAACGTTCAGCCCCGATGTAATAATCAATCTTGGAGTCATGCAGCTCACCCGGATGACCCATAATCGTCCCTGACCTGCATTGACAAATCCCGACGTTGTGTTTTTTCGGGGGTTAAAAAGTTGATTAAAATCATTCTGTTTTTTTACTCCCCATGTTAGCAGATGAGTATTCACATTTCGTCTTTTCATGGATAAAGTAACTTAGAACATAAAGTAATGCTGGATTGATGGTTGTGACAAAATTACCAAGAGAAGACATTATCCTTATTTTTCACTGATGAACAGTTATTTTTTTAAAAATAAACTTTATTAACACATACTCGCAAAAAGCCAAGAAAAACAAAGCCAATGGTTTCTTTTAATACTATGTTGACATCTTTTTCTACTATGGGAGACACGAAGGAATCATCGCTCAAAGCATTTGACCGGCAGAAAGGGTAATAACCTCACGGTAGCTTGAAATACTTATCATACATGTAGTTCATCATGACTAATTTGTGATCTTTCGCAACCGCTGAGATCATCTACATATGTGCTAGCATATCCAAGGAAACTTTTCTCAACAGGGGTGAGAAAGTTTTTGATGAAATCGTCTCGAGGATTTATCACAACCATAAAGCCAAGATCTATCATCGTTCAACTTCTCGGACGAAATAATAATTTTTAGCACCAAAAAGATGCATTTTTGCGGGTTCACAGTTACAGCTAGAGAAAACTCGAGAAAAAACCTCTTAACTGGGTTTTTGACGGAAATTAAGATAATTTTTTTTGTTCAAATCTTCAGAGCGGTGAAACAGAATTTTTATATGAATCTCTCTGTGTCTCTCTCTCCCCCTCTCTCTCCTTTCTTCTTCTTCTTCTTCTTCTCTCTCTCTCTCTCTCTCTCTCTCTCTCTCTCTCTCTCTCTCCCTTCCTCTCTCCTTCTCTCTTCTTCTTCTCTCTCTCTCTTTCTCTCTCTCTCTCTCTCTACCCCTCGCTCTCCTTCTCTCTTCTTCTTCTCTCTCTCTCACTCTCTTTGTTTCTGTGTCTCAACCTATCGAAGGAAACTAAATCGTGAAAAATCCCTATGTAAGTTGATAGTGATAAGAGATTCCGCGATCATCGCCAGATTCAAACCATGTTGAACTTCTATACCCCTATTGACACAAAACATGGGTGGCTGTTGATCCGATCTTTCGCCAATCTTTAAAATTTTGATCGGTTTTCTGATAAAGCGAAAGGTTCATCTTTTTTGGACCAGAATCGACAACGGTCGTAAGATTATCTGAATATTAATGTATTTTCAGTTTAGCAGCAGTCACCAGGAAACACTGAAAGTCGAATTACAAGAAAGCACCTGATGTTTTAAAAAGCGTATTTTATTCTCGAAAGTTCTAATCTTGAACTCCGCTTGACACAAGTCATCACACTTTTCTCAGAGCTGCATTGAGCTCGAAAGAAAAACCAAGATGCAATCTGATCAAGAGACAGATAAAAATAGAAAGGGTTAGACGTTGCAAAGAGATAGACGAGAGCTAAAACATTACATGGAAAAACAGGTATAACTAGGGAGGGAGAAAGATGAAGAGATAGAGAAAGAAGTGAGAGAGATAATTCATCTTAATCCCAAGAAAATAGTAAACACAAGCTCAGCCAGAAATCAAAGCTTCACTTCAACACATAATTAATTATCCACTGCCGACGGAAGAAAAGAAAAAAAGCATGTCAAAGAAACTTTTGGGGGAAGAAAAAAATCAAAAAACAGAGAGAAAAGCATCTTTTTCTCTCTCTTTTACCACTTTTCTTGTTCTAATATTTTGACCCACTGCAACAAAAACCTTCCGTAAAATCAATTTCAAGTGTTTCGAACGATTAATTCTCATAAAAACCGTAAAGAGTTGTCAGGGTATATGAGTTTAGCAAGACCATACGGATTGAAAACGAACACTTTCATCGCGGAATTTAGTGGTATATTTTGACCTAGTTAAACTGTAATCTTGGTAAAATTACCGGACTTGAAATAACTCCATTGAAAACCACAAAAACTCTAAATATGAGAACATACGCATTCACATATGTTTTTAACTCGAGCCAGAAATACCAGATATTTCTCATGGGTTTTTTGTTAATAAATACGGTGGTCCACAATGTGGCCATATTGAGTACAAAGCGACCACTCAGCATTGCAGTAGATGCAGAAAGCGAGTAACTTAGCAACCCCATGAGTAGCTAAACAAGATATGTCAAAATATTAGACCAAGATGAGTTTTGGACGAGGCAAAGACTCACAAACGCTGACTCATTTCGTTAACAAGCGTTGAAAAAATGTGCATCCTTGTTATTGAGTGGGTTTTTTAAAAAAACTTTTATTGATGATATGCTAATTTGCCGGCATCAAAGTCGATAGCCCCTTGAATGATAGTTTTTCCCTGATCCGGTGCTTCTATGAAATACTTGAACATTTGATCTGCGTACGAAAACGCACCTCGTCAATAAAAAATTAAAGACATAAAAGCGACGAAAGACTCAGCAATATTCACAAGAATTCAAAAAAAACTTGAGAAGAAAAACTTTATTAATTAAAATTAGGTGCGCGAGGATTCAATCGCTAGAGCACTAGACTATCAGTCTCAGAACTCTCAAATCACGAGTTCAGTTCACTGATCGAAAAAAGCGGTTGTTTGTACACCTCTTATATTCATTCATCCACTCATTGGCAAGGTTAAATTCGGATTCTATCAGGATTTTGACATCTTGGGACGCCTTGAGACTTGCTAAACATTCTACGTTCAACTTTATCGCTCGTACTACCGCAGGAAAATGGAAAGAACTTTGTTGCATTGTATGAATTATGGCGATTCATGTCTATGACATTGATTGTATGAATTATGGCGATTCATGTCTATGACATTGATTAAAAAGCATGAAAAAAGGGTAAATAAAAACGAATTGTTTGAGAGAATTCATCAGACCTCATCCAATTTCTGATGAATGCGATTTTCAAACAACCGTTTCTAGTAGCGTTTGAATAATTGTTCTTGAATGGGTTAAATATGTAATTTTGAAGAAAAGTTCGAGAAATTTCTTGTGTACTGGTTCGAATAGCTTTGGTGATAGCCGAGCTTCATGATTGTTGTTCTTCATGTCATTGACTTCGCTCGAAGAATTTTTTTGAATCAGAAACATACGAAATTTTTTAAGACGATTTCGAAAACATTCATGTCTAAAACAAGCTTACAGACAGTATTTCCTAGTTGACCCCCCCCCCTCATGAGTTTTACGGTTTTTGAAGCAGCAGAAAAGCCAAGCTTACCCTTTGGATGAGCGGTGACCTGGTGGGGTACCAGCTTTCGTCTCCCCGTCTTTCAGCTTGGATTGCTACTACTCCATTCTGCCTACTTTCGAAATATCTCATTCTCTTTCTTTCCCTCTCTTTTTCTCTTGTACACTCTAAGGAATCTTTTCCCACTCTGGACTTTTTTCTGTCTTTTCTATTTCTTCTTTCATCTCCCCCTTGTCTGCCCTCAAAAGCTCTTCAATTGGTGCACTCTCTCTTTCCCGCCTTTTCTCCCCGAAGATCTCTCCTTTTTCCCCGAACTATTCTACCACGTGTTGCGCTTCTTACTAAACTACTTCACACCAAGCTTTTTAGCCCAAAGTTCAGCCTGTTTTTTCGTTTCCTGCAAAGTTTTCTTGACAATGGTTTCCGCCTATCGCGAGTCCTCAAAAAACATCTGATTGTAAAATTAAGCCTGTTGTTTTTAAAGAACTTACCTCTGCACCTCTGCACAGGTTCCTGTCTCTTCTCTCTCTCTTCCTCTCTCTTTTATTTTCTCTTCCTCACTATTTCTCTGTTTCTCTCTCTTTCTCTTCCTCTCTTTCGCTCTGTCTCTTTTATGTAGTTATCTAATCCATTTATTATATTCTGTTTTTTTCTTTAATCACTATGTATACATTATAACATATATGTATACAGTTTGGTCCATCAAGCAATCATCACTTTTTTACTTTCTATCACTTTGGATTTTTTAAATCAAGCTTTTTTTTGGCTGATTTTTTATCGCTATGCCGTGAGAAAAAAAAACAAGGTGCATTTCCACTATCCTCCATAGGACACTTTTGTTCTGTGTTATGCCCTTATGATGCGTTGAAGAAGAAAAGATGAAGTCGAACGTTTCGCTTTATAAAAGCATCGTCATCGAGTTAAAATATTTTCTCCTCCGGTAATCTATACATCACCAAATACCATCAGAGGATGATTATTATCTTCTCTTCACTTCTCGGTGATTTTTAACTCGCTGACGATGCTTTTATAAAGCGAAACGTTCGACTTCGTCTTTTCTTCTTCAACGCATCAAAAGTGCAGAACACAGAACAAAAGTGTACTGTCTACTGGATATCTCATCCAATGCGTTTAACTCAGCATAAACTCATCTTCCATAGGATTGACCTAACGAATATATAAAATATATGCATGTCTATATATCTACAGGGTGCGGCTAAAGTAGGGAATGGTGGTTATTAACCATTTGTTTTTAGAAAAAAGCAAGCAAATCAAGTCTTTAGTATGAAAGTATTTATTGCATACAGGTTAAGTAACAATTATGAAAAATCATTCGATTCGTGCCTGAGACGATGCTAGAATTGCTAGACCGTGTCTCGCAGGTATTCATCAGGAAGATTGTTCCATTCTGTGGTCAGGCGGGCCTTGAGAACATTTGAAGTTTTAGGATTTGTAGCGCAGACCCTGGACTGTAAATGTCCCCAAACAGAGTAATCCAGCAGTTTCAAATCGAGAGAGGAAGCAGGCCATTCGGACTTTGTCAAAAAGGCCGGAAGGTTTGCTGCGCACCAGTCTTGAGTGAACTTGGCAGTGTGAGAAGGAGCTCTGTCTTTCTGGAATACATACTTCTTTCCTTTGAAATGAGCATTTGCCCAGGCTTCAATACAAACTTCAAATTTTTTCCGTCTACAGATGTCGATCCATTTTGACGTTTTCTTCAACGAAGAACAAGGGACTCTTGCCTGAGGAGCAAATTGCTCCCCTCACCATAACCTGAGCAGGGTGTTGAGTTCATTCGGTGCCTTTTTCAGTTCCTGCTTTTTTTTATCAGCGACCAGAGAAGTGTGAGCAAGAACGCGTTTGTTTTGGGAGTTGAACTCCTCTTCTACTTTGAACAATTTCTCATCAGAGAAGATGAACTGAGGAAGCGAGTCAGTTGCGAGACGCGACAAAAGAGCTTTACATTTTTCTTTTCTGGCAAGCTTGTTTTGTTCAGTTAGGAGAGCTGTTTTTTTCCTCGGTAAGAGGAAAGTCTCAGCTTGTTATGAACAATTCTTCTGACGGCTTTTTCTGAGATATTGGGCTCTTTCGCCATTTTCCGCAGGCTCCTCTTCGCATCACGGGCGATCCTGCTTAGCACTCGTTTTACAAAGACTGTGTTGGTAGCCGTTTTTGGTCGTCCACTTCTATGAAGATCCAAAAATCCTCCTGTATCTTCAAAACGAGCCACGGTTTTCAAAACGACCGAGTGGTTGATTTTGAGCGTGTTTGCGAAGTCTGAAATGGACCTTGTTCGGAGATGAAGATCAATAATTCCAGTACGCATGCGATGGGCAGCCACCATAACTCGTAGAAACAAACCGATCAATGTGAAAATTTGAATCACAATGAAACATTTTTCGAGATCTTAATAAAGCAAACCGCATATCATTTGAACCATTCTACCTCAAAATATTTTTTGCCAAACTTTCGTTCCATACTTTAGCCGCATCCTGTATGTATGTAGTTATCTACAGATGGAATATCCAACGAAAAAAAACAAAAACACTTTTCTGTCTCTTCTCTCCGGAACGTGATCTCTTTTCTAATTTAGAAGCGTATTATTTTGCTTCCTCAGTAACTTCAAATTGTTCGCGTTCTTTTTTCTTATTTTTCCAAACTTCTGTAGACAAGTTCGGGAAGAAGCCGAACACATTCACGGATGTTCTTGTTCAGTGAGCAATGTTTTGTTGATTAGTGACAAGACCTGTTCAGAGGAAGGAAAAGAACGTCATGAGCGAGAAGAGTGCAAGATAATACGAAAGAATATGTAAAAGAAGCAGAAGGCGAAAGGGTAAATACGGAGAAGCACGAAGAAAAGGGCCTATAGAGCAGTTAGAAAGGGCAACTAAATGAGACTTATCAGCAGAGCGAGAGAAAGGTAGAATGAGAAAACTGAGAAGTGAGAGGGCGATACGGAAATATGTACATAGGGAGAGCTAAATACACATAATATAATGGAAAAAGACAAAAGGAAAGGCAGGAAGAGATACAAGGAGAGATATTGAGATAGAAAAATATATATAGAGAGAGATAAACTTTTTTTAAAGGGAAGCAAAGTAGTGCGAGTGAAATAGACCTCTCGCAGTAGTTCTCTTCTCTGCATTCCTATCACGGAAAACCTCTCGTGGAGCCCATACCGACCAATTGGACTTGTTCCTAGAACTCCTTTTCTGTCTGAAACTTTTCGCTTTACGCTTCCCTTTCAACTGCAATTCCTTACTCTTTTTTGTCACTTGTCCTTCCTTCTTTGTCAATACGGCAATACGGTCAAATATTGAACATGAATGTGAGTAGATGTGTAGGTCCTCAAAGCTTCATCAAGTGTTTTCTCAATCATAAAAAATATACTTCTAATGTCAACCATGAAACAAAATGCTCTAACTCGAAATGTATTTTTACTCATTGGCAAAATGCAGGTGAATTTATGAACTGCAAACTACGAACCAGTTCACAAACTTGCTTCAGATAACGAGGTTTAACTTGCGCTCTAAGAAAAAAAAAGAAGTCTGGCGTATCACTGAAAAGTAAGAAAAGCTTTCACGAGCAGCTTGAAATAAATTACTTCCAGAAATTAAGTTATCTAAGTTATCTTGAACACATGTTCAAGCTTCTTCTGTAACTCGAGCTTCAAGAGAAGCTTCAAGACTAGTCTGTAATTTTGAGTGCAGTTTTCAGACTTAAGAGTATTCATAAGTACAACTTCCATACTAGTCAGTATTGTTGAGTGCAGTTTCCAGACTATTCAGTAATCATGAGTACAGCTTCCAGAATAGTCAGTATTTTGAAGTGCAGCTTCCACACTATTCAGTACTCGTGAGTACAGTTTCCGGACTAGTCAGTACTCCTAAGCGGGACTTGTTACTACTCGTTTAGCACACTGCTCAGTATTATGTCTTCTATAAGTAGACACTTTCAGCCCCTTGTGACAACCGGAATCTGTCGCGTGGTGTTCTGAATGATTGATTCGTAGAGTATGTATGAAGTGGAATGGGAAATTAGAATGTAAAACAAGCAGCAGCAATGGGGAATTTCTGAAGCTTTGACTGGAGCGCTCATTTTTATACCAACAAGTAAGAGGATTTTTAACATTTCATATGCAGATGTAATTATATCCTGCTTGAATTTTTACATAAACATCGTGGTCATAGTAGAGAGCGTAGATTGGACTTTCAGTTTTAAAAAGAAAAGAGATAGATTATAGAGAGAGGGAAAGAGTGAGACAGAGAGAGAAAGAAAGAAAGAAAGAAAAAAAGAAAGAGAGAGAGAGAGAGAGAGAGAGAGAGAGAGAGAGAGAGAGAAAGAGGAAGATAAAAACAAGAGAGAAAATAGAGGATTGGAAAATAATTAAAGAAGAAATGGGAAGAAAATAAGAAAAAGATTTAGAGTTAGAGAGTTGGAGATGGTTTCTGTAAACCACAAAAGTCCACAATGAAGCGCATCTTTTCTCTATCTCTAAGATGCAAACTATTGAATTTATGGCTGTTTCTAGTAATTCAATTATCTCCATAAAAATAGAGAAACTCATCAAGAATAAGTCTAGAGCATTTTCCACAACCCATGAAAAAATATTTTTCGATTTGTGGAGTGAAAAGTGTACCACGTCTTCCTTAAACGTTTATGATGCTTTTTCCTCTGATTTATAATCTTTTCCTGATTGCATTGATACCTTGAGAGAGTCCGTTCATATGCACGCACGCAGTCCATTACTCTTACAGATCATTACAGGAAACAATACATAAAATAAAAAAAGGAAAGTGAGGAAATATATAATAGGAGATATGATTAATAGGGTAGCCCCCCCCTACCCCCTTCCCCCCCCCCCCCCCCCCCCCCTCCTATCCGGACATGTAAGCCTATCCAAAGTTCTCTCTTATTCCATTGGATTCACTTCGCATCCTTGAATACTCGCGAATTCCGCGCCAGCCTACTGACCGCCACACTCTCTAACGACTGGGAAAAAAGGAATTGTCCAGCTACTTATGCATAGCAGCAGCGTTCTCAAGAAATAGTTGTGTGTGGTGATTATCGTCCTTTTTCTAAGGGGGCAAAAACGCAAATGCTTACGTATGCACCCCATTGTGTTTTCGAGCAATAGTCGAAATATTTGTACTTCGAGGACGCAGACTAGTTGATTCAAATTCTATGGCAAAAAGGCTAAAACGACAAAGCGTGTACCTAATGGCCGTCTGCTCATAACATCTTCTCTTTTGATAAAAAAGGTTTTTTGTTATTTTTAATTTATACGTTTTGAATATAGAAAGAATTACGCATTATCGATCAAGTGCAGTTTCCACACACACATGTAAACACAAGTTTCCAGATAATTCCGGTAATGCTCGATTTTCAAATTTGAAATTTTCAATCTGTTACATGTAGTGTGTTTAAATCAGCTTTAACTCCCCCTAGAACACTTTGCAATCGAAGAAATAAAAAAATCTTTTCCGAATCTCAATCTCTGGTCTTTCATTCAATTACTTGATTCCGAGCGCAGATTTTTTTTTTAGAATTTTACAACAAAAAAGGATTTTTAAAAAGCCATGTAGTAGTTCGATCAATTTGGTCGATATAAACCGAATAATTTTCAATTATCAAAACTTAAATCCGAGGAGTAGGTAGTAATGATTTTCGCAATATGAGTAGGTCCTTTGATAGAGATTTTTTTCTCTCTCTAAATTCCTTAAAAAATCAGTTGTTTTTTTTACAGTTCAGATGAAAATTGAGAGTAGACTCGGTTGTCAATTTAGGTGACAAAATTAAAAAAGATTTGATCTTTGATATATCCCTTCAAAGTCATTCTCCTACATTAACTTAGATTCAAAGTGTTGAACATATTGACAAGTTTGTTCAAAATCAAGTCATAAAATTGAATTCAAACCTCCCGCTAATACCGTATTTAACTTGCATAACTTCCAAACGTTCACAGGTAAGAAATTTTTATTTCAGCTTCAAAAAGTTTTCAAGCATCGATAAATTAGCGACTGGCTTGAATACACATTGCATTGTTAAACTGTAAGCCACGAATAGATGAAGCTACTCGGGAGGATTTCCTTGCTAATCAAAAAACACTCAGCTTTGTATGTAAGCTTCTCACTGACAAGCGAAGAGTTATTACGCACACACAAACGTAGATGAATAGGTGCATATTTCGTTTATAGATTAATGTAGCTGAGAAATTAATGTGAGAAGGAGAAAAAAAGGACAAAGACGGCGATAAAAAGAGAGATGCACTTACTCAGAGTTGCACAAAGCTAATTTGGTCTTGAAAAAAACATCTCAGACGATGATGATGATGTTGATGATGATGTTGATGATGATGATCTTGGCGGATATCTGCCATGAATAATTCCTTCCTTTTTTTTAGGTGCTACTCGTGTCACGAGAGTGCTCTGCACCATTCCAATGTTAACGAGGAGATTTGTTGACTATGGGAGAAGCAAACGTGTGTGTAACTCAGCACTTCTGCTGTATTAGGGTTCACTTTTAGAGGTCCTTTCTTTTTCATATTTTGTTTTACTTTTCATTTATTCTGCCTTATATTCGTTAAACATACGTGATGTAACAGAGCAAGTCCCTTTCTTCGCGGTTCAACTTTCCTACGATTCTCATTGAATCCATCCACTAACACATCCACTTCTCCTGCCTATCACCTCTATACTTCTCTCTTCTGACCTCATCGCCTTTTTGAAATCTTTCGAACATAGCAGTGAGGGCTCTTTTGTCAACAAGCCATCTAAAAGGAAGTAGATCCCCTACTAAATTCAAATTACACCTCTCGTTCTTTTTCGCGTCAATTGTCTCTTACATTCTCTTTTTTCTTTGTAACAATTATTCCGGTTCAAGATTACTTTCTGTAATTTACGTTTTTCTTCTTCATACCTTCTTCCTCCTCTTTCCCTTTTTCAACCTTCGTTCATATTCTCTTCAACATCCATCTACCCAAATTTTCATCGTTTTTAAACTCTTTTTCCAAGTCATTTTTTTGAATTTTTTTTGCCCATATCATTAGTGTCTTTTCTAGCAGAGAATGTTTGAATTTTTCAAAAATTTTGTGCTCTAAACGTAAGGTTCAGTTCTTAAAAGGTCTTCGATGTTATTCCATAATGCCCGCTAATAGTTTGAATTTTTTTCAACAGAATATTCCGAATGTTTTGTATTATACGCGCAATTTTGCAAGATGTTTCGAGATGTTTTCCTTCACTCCCCCCCTTCCCGGGCAGATTCACTCACAACAAGGTGGTGAGTAATGTTGGTAGTGCTTGACTATCTCCCCCGTTGCTACATAATATTCAGCACTGACCCGGGGAACAGCCATGTGTGACTGTTAGTGTTTATAGCAGCAGTTACAAAAGTTTGAGTCTGCCTCTTATCTCAGCAGAGCGTTTACCCTGACATGCAGCTGAAAGTTATTGTTGTTCTACATATTTTCAATAGAAACTTGACATAATAGTCAAGAGAATAAAAGAGCTAATCGTATCTAATGAGATAGATTAAGCACCGTCTTCAAGTGTAGCATTACACGTTTTAAGGACTCCGAGATTCACTGGTGTAGGTTTTTTTATATTTTAACTTTTGCTTTCCGGTGTGAGCAGCTATTTATTTGAGGCAAACTCCCTCTCTCTATCTTTTTTATCTTTATCTCTCTCCTTATTCCTTTTTCCTTCCTCTCTTTTTACTTCTTCATCTTTGCTCCTGCTCTTTCTCTTCGTCTCTTTCCTTACTAAAGTTTCTCATTTAATTTCTCACCTCACTTCATTCATATTCAATGTTCTGTCGCTTATCACATCCACTCAGGGGTTAAATAGTCATGTCAGACTGTTTTGGCGGGCTTCTGTTTTTCTTAATCGTAAGGGGGACCCTTATGTAGAACAAGAAAAAATTTCGCGGGACTCTGCTTTTTTCATCATAAGGGGGCCCTTATAATACAAAGTTTTTTATGCCTTTGGCCGGCGTCTGTACCTTTTTCTTGCACACTAAAATTTTCCGCATCCAGTATTCCTCGCTTCCTAAAAATTCCTTGACCAATAGTGAAAACAATGCCACTGAACAGCAGAACTTCATCTGCCTTTTAAACTTCTCATCAACCAATCACCGTAATTTAAATTTCAAACCATATAGTAGAGAAAAAACGCGAGAAGATAATTGAAGAAGAGGCGGGTCTAATTTGAACTGACCTCTAAGAGAACGGGCCACCAAAGGTCGGATCACAATAGAAACAGGCCACGAACAACTTGCAAATTATTGATATTTTGCCAATTATTGATCTCTGACGTTACTGAAGGTTTCTGACGCAATGCGCTATAACTAACCTTCATCCTGAAAGCTGGGGCGTTTTTTGTACTACATACTATCATCGCCCCTTCGAGACTTCTAGGAAATCAACAATGAAGCCAAAAAATTAACCAAAAACTCAAAACTTTTATTTTTTAACATGAATTCTAAAGGTTGGTTTATTCCCAATGCATTTGCTTGATGAGCATGTGGGAATTTAAAAAAAACATTGATAATTTACATATACCTTCAAACCATTGATATAAAGATACCTTCATACTTGACTTGACATTTCGAAAAAGCGTCCAATAAAACCACAGTTTTAAAATTCCCTCTCAAGTTCTCCATCATCGATGTCAGCGATAGCCATAACAAGCTATCCTTTGATGATAAAGCTAATTCAATTCAATTCAATATGGTTTCGACGGGCTGTTTAGATGAAATTTTTTTAATTATTTCATTTAGCTGAAATGTATTGTAGTATGAAACTACATGTACCGTACCTTGCATTGTCTTAAAACCAACATGCAGCTTATAAATTTTTCTCTAGAAGTTTTGAATTTAGCATGGACTCGAGCGCTCAACTTTGAAGCGATAGGATTTCATCTAATCCAACTGTTCTTTTTTGTACATATAAAGGGTCGGAGTAGGTGTTGCGTAGAAAATCATTTGAAAAAAGTCTCCAATGGTACTGTACTGATAAAAATTTTTTACAAACGTTCACTCCTGATTCGGAAGAAAACAACGGGTTTCCATACCTACAGTATACTTCAGTGGACTTAATTTTTCAATGTGATAGTTACTCATAGCTTAATAAACATCAGCTAATAAGGGATACAAATATTGAGTCTTTGTTGCGGAGAATGAGTCGGAGACTAGAATAGAATTCCGGTACGGAGACGATGTATGTTTTCTCAGCAGGGAGAGCTCTGAGTATTTTCTCTCTCATTCTGAATCCGAGAGAGAATAAAATAAAGGAAAAAGTGAAAAATAAGAAAACTAAACATCCAAGCGTCATCAAAACATGCCAATATGTTGCATTCATTCATTCATTATTTGATGCTCTTTACTTCTTTCTGTCTGGCGTTGGCACCTGATATATGTGTATTTACATAAGCCCATATGTACACATATATGTATCTACTTCGTGCTAATTCCAATGAATTTTTTCACCTAAGCTTTATTTGATGAGATTATAGATCAATGATTAGGATACATCACAACATTTCCATTTCTCGAGGGACAAAATTTTGAGAAATATGATAATGTGAAAGCTCTCTCTCTCGTGAACGCGCAGGAAGTCTCGAAAACCCAAGCCAATTTTATCGGAGTTTTTGCTAGCAAATGTAACTTCATCAGAAGACAAGACGCGGGGAAAAGCGAGTATACATTAAGAGGCTTTCATATATTTTCACGTGGTAAACCCGGATGGCTTTAGAAACCAGTCCCACTCTACACCGGTGTTTCATATATTGGATTAAAGCTGTTATTTTTGCTTGTCTTGATTTCCAGGCTTGAATATCAGTCGGCTTGATAACAAGATGATTGTTATCAAACGATTCTTTGCTTCTGACTTTTTCTGCTCAAAACACGGTCCTTTTATAAGGCTGTTCTCATCGTGAATTGATATAGGACTAGAAAAGTCATTTTGAGTGTTTTTGGAGCATGAGTCTATGCAATGCCCATCTAGAGGAATGTATGTCTTCTCTGATCAACTCAAATCTGTGAAGTTTCTACGTCTTTATCGAAAAAAATTGTATTACTGCCGTGGAAACAATTGTCTTATTAGAGAATGAGGACGGTCGCTCTTTTATGGTCGGTTTTCATGCCCGAATATAACCATGCTCCTTTTCGCCTGCTCCTCTACGATCATTTTTTTCTCCCAGTTTTTCCTATTCACGCTTCTCAATTTTTGCCATGGGCAGCACGATAGCAGGTGGCCTCTTGTGCCGTCTTCACTCACTTTCTCTCTCTTTCAATATGATTCTGCCCTCTACATGATTCTATCTCTCTTCCTTTCTTTTTTATTTACTCTATCTCTCTTTAACCTTATCTTCCTATCTCACTGTGTCTCTATCTCTATCTCTCTTGCTCTCCATCTTTATATTTAACGATCTCTCGTATACTCTCCTTCTCTTCTTTCTCTTTTCTTTACTCCTTTCCGTTTCTTGGCGAGTTTTCTATGCTTCCTTCCCTTCCTCTTTATAGCGGGCTTTTTTTCTTCCTTGTTTTTTTCTCTCCATATGTTCTTTTTTCCTACTTTTTCGGTTTATCTCTTTTCACGGTTCTATTTTCACTATCCATCTGTAGGTTTTACTAGTCAACTCCTATCTCTGCCTAATTCTTTTTTTTGATATTTTCCTTTGTACTCCTAAAAGAAAAAGCCTCCTTAACTTTTTGCTCACAATCTCTCATGATTCCTTTCTGTGCCAGTCTGTTACTGTCTTGGACAAAGAAACATTTGTAAGATTGAGGCTCCTTCTCTTATTCGATGATTTTCGACGGTTTCGTAAATTTTTGGTTATGCGCTGGACGATTAGATCATATGATAATTGCAGCTCATTGGTACAACCTCGCAATGTCGTAGAATTCTGGAACTTTCTTGACGCAACGAGAAACGTTGAGGTCGTCAAAGGTGCACTTGTTTTTAGAAATTTATTCTAACATTAGAGAATGTGTTTCTAAAGCGACTTAGCTTCAAGGAAGTGTGTTTGACATGCATGTGAGAGACAATGCTGGAAAAATGTATCTGTGATTCAGTGAAACTGAGCTTCAGCTCAATCTAGATTCCTGTTTCTCTCCCAAAAATGCACGTCTTCTTCAAAAAGCAGCTTCTGACCATAACTTTTCCAAGTAATGTTTATAATGAAGCTCTAAAAACAATATATGAGAGAGACCTGTTTATTATCTTACCAAAAAACAATAGGAACTTAAAAGGTATTTTAGAGCTTCATTAGAAACATTTCTTGAAAAAAAAGCTCGACAGAGGTAATGTTTGACATTTGACAACTCTCCATAGGTTTTTGTAGCAGGACTCAATAGACCCTTAGATAGTTAACTTGAATGCTCTCATTTTCAACTCACTCTTCTTAATAACTCGGTTGCTTTTTTTTCCTTCAAAATTCTTGAGTTTCATTATACAGAATTTTAAGATCCAAATATACAAAATGCTAAGCAGTTCACCAAGACTCTTCAGTGACAAGACACATTCTCATTACTAATCTTTTCATCTCAGTCCTGATAGCGATAACTCTGGAGAAGTTTTCCTTTCGCGATGGAGGCTTCACATCAATATAAAATTGACATGGAATATCCAGTTAAATTCCGCTGTGAAGCAACAAGCAGATGATGAAGCTCCCATTCTTCTATTGCGATTACTTGAACTGTTCATCTTGGAAAATCTGAAATATTTTAAATTATGTCATCGGTTACGCGTTGTTCTCATCCGATACTAAACAGTGCTGCTTGAGTGTAACAGAGAGAAGCAGATTAAAGACGATAGAGCGAGAGAGAGAGCGAAAGAGAGAGAGAGCTAGAGAGTGAAAGAGTGAGCGAGAAAGCGATTGCGAGAGAGATACAGATAGAGATACGTAGAGAGAGATAAAGAGAGAAGCAGAAAAAGAGAAGAAGAGCGAGAGTCTGTACTTCAACTTTTCCAAAAAAATACACACATTGGCACGGATTTGCATAGGTCTGAAGTTCGAAGATTACTCGTGTCAGTTTTATGGATGAAGAGTATGAAAAACAAATTTTAGAGTTACTTCTGTATTAAGATGAATGTCTTCCTCTCTCTCTCTTTCTTCCTCCACTCTTCTTGTTCTGTTCTTTTTTCATTGTTTTAGCTTATATGGTTGAACCAAACTTGTAGCAAAAGCTCAAGTAAGTGTTAAGCAAATCTTGTACTAAAAGCCTGTATTAAAAGTAACTGTTTTTCCTGGATCCAATGCTCTAACTGGATTCGATAGCATTGCTTCGATATAAGAACATATGTAAATATATCTATATACAATAACAGAGAATTTTAATGGATTTTATTGCAGAAAATAATCGTTCGATGAGGCACTTTGATGCTTTCGAATAGCAATTTGAAGCATATGTTTGAGCAAAGCAAAAGCAGAAAATACAGTTTCGTTCAAATAGAGCTTGACGTTGTGATGAAAAGAAACTTCTATTTCTGTCGATAGCAGCCGTTTCACTAGCAATCAAAGACAGAAGAGAGTTAGAATTGCATTCTTTTATATCCTCATGATATGTTATAGATATTTGTCCAATCTTAAAGAAAATAGTATCGTCAATTAAAAAATCATTCATAGGACATCTCTGTTAGCCAAGAAAAACGTTCGCTGTAAAAAGTTATTTAATGATTGATGATTTCAAATGACTTTCAGAAAAAATGACATAAAAATGATTTAGGAAGTCAACCAGTACATTTGAACTTTATGACTCCATCTTAACCATATCCAAATGTTACATATTGAGAGGGCTTTTCCCATTCGTGCCTTCGTTTTTTCTTCAGAAAAATTCGACGCCGTGTAGTCTTAGAAAAAGAGTAACTTTTATGTCAGACAGAAGTTTTTGGAAAGAGAGAAAAGCGAGCGATTCACACTAGGAGTGAGCAGAGCAAGGAGAAGAGGAAGAGAAGGAAAGAAGAAGTTCTGTCTCAGACTGACTTTGGCTAACATGGGGTCATCAGCGAGAATGTTAACAGATGTAGTTTTTCTCCGGCGCATGCGCATATCTGAGATATTTTTTCTCCTTCCATGAACAACTTTTTTTCTATGTGCATATGTATTATATGTCTTCAAAATCAGCAATCTATATATTCTTTATTATCTCCAAATTCTCTTCCACGCTTTTTCGAGAAAAACTTTCTCCATTTGAAATTTTTGATGAAGACAAACCGCAGAATTGACCTTTGAGAGTTATGAGGTTAGGAGAAGGAACAAAAAAGTTTTTTTGACGAGAAGAGAGCTTGGTAGAAATTTTACAAGGAAAACGAAAACAGTGTTAGGCTAATAAGATTTTTAATGGAATTTTACATTTTCCATAACACCATGTTTGTATTTCATTTTTTTTGTATTTGATAAAAAAACTTGCGTATAAGTGGTCCATCACAAAATTCTCTGCCGTTTTTAGAACATCAGCCATCGTACTTATTGTTGGTAGTTGTTCCGCTTTTGAGAGTGTTTCAAATTTTTTCTGTTATTGGGTGCACACTAAAAAACTTGGATTTAAGAACTTTTTTCAATGAATATTTATTAAGTAGATCAGGAGTCTCAATCAACAATGTATGTATGCTTCATCATGGTTAAATATGTGTTGCGAACTCCTGGGTCGATCTGGGATGCCCTTGCATTTAGTATAACGACGGGGAAAGCGAGTTGAAGAAGGTTTGTAAAAAAAAGTTTTGTTAAAAAAATTGATCTTAGCTTAGTTCTCGAATTTTAGCTATGCGAGGTTGTTCTGCATGAACCCAATACGAACGTGAACATCTACATAGCACATCTTCTAAGAAATCAGAATGATTTCAAAAGACAGACAGCAGAAAACTTGCGTCTAGCGGCATTGTCGCTCGTTTAGTGCGAGGTTAAGCGTCTTCAAGTCGAATTCAAGATCAAATTCTCTCAATTTTATATAACTCACTAGGTTTACCTCAACATCGAAGACATGAAGCGCCGAAAACGAATCACCTCTGTATGTTTGAAGTGAAAGAGTGGAAGAACATAATTTGGTTTGGAAGATGCGGCTCCATGCTTTTCAATTTCTGCTAGAAGCCAGGTTATATATGTATTGTCGATCAGGCGAAGTGAGGCGAGCAGAGAGGACTAGATAGTGGACCGCTCTAGCATAGAGGACTAGATAGTGGACCGCTCTAGCATAGAGGACTAGATAGTCGACCGTTCTAGCAGAGAGCACTATATAGTCGACCGCTCTAGCAGAGAGGAATAGATAGTGGATCGCTCTAGGTGGAAATAATAAAAACATGGAGACGAAAATATTGATAGTTATTTGTAAAGTAACTGTGTCGAGGTGTTCAACTCCTGCTAACTACCGAAATCTAGAAATTTGGGCGATAGAAATGAAGAGCGACTTGACTACTCTTTGCCACGCGAGATAGGATTGTTCAATTATTCTATTGTTTATAAATTTCTAACGGCAAGAAGTCCAAGCCGTGAAACTTAGTATTCTTGAACAAGTGTTCTGCATGAACGGGCCCAAACACGATTCACAACAGTATCCGCAAGCAGTGATACTAATTCGCACATGATGTTCCGGAAAAAATGACGTCTTAAATAACTTCTGAGACGGATTCACTTAGTTTTGCAATAGTTGGAACCAGTTTTTTACGTGATCGAAAGTTCCAAAAACTAGGAAAAGTCAGTTTAGGAATTGAATGTTGTTAACATAATTTGATCAACAAAGGAATTATCTGTGTTAATTTGCTTTTTTTCAAGTCTTTGCTCTTCAAGCCATATGAAATGCGAAACCTTCAAATCATGCGAAGTTTTTTTCTCTAAAGTCCACTTATCATTTCAAACACTGGCCTATAGCGTTTTTTTGTGTGGTTAAGCAATTTTTCTTGAAAGAGCCGTTGAAAGGCCTCATTTTTCTCTCTGAAGTATTTGTGTTTCGTAGCATAGTCACCAATTGCGACGTGCGTTTTCCTTACTTTTGTGGTCAAAAATAACTCATCACAGTATTCTTTTTCACTTTTTGACTATGCCTCAAAACATGCTGCACTTCCAAAACCTCCTTACTTTCATAAATTCGAGCAGAAGTGTTCCCTTCGAAGAGGTCTCCATCTTTCACTGGCTCTCGAAAAATAATTTTCTCCTGAACATGAATTTCCCCTGTTCTCTGGGCAAACGAAAAGTCTAGTATACAGAATAGTGAACATGTATGCATGCACATGTATGAATATACATACTTGCAAATGAATGTTTGAATGTGTATATATAAATGATTGAACTGTCGCACACAAAAAAGCTAGTCCTCCGGGCGGGATCGAACCCAGACCATCTCGACTCAAACCGGGAGCGCGTGTTACCATTACACTACCATGTGTATGTAAGCGGGAGAAGAATTTATATGTTACCATGTGTATATATAAGTTTTACAGCCGGCCAACGACTCCGTTCAGCGGCCTTCTGTGCTGCGGACCGCCGTGCGTATGATGAGTCTGCATCGGCATTCTTCCGTCTCTTCACATGTGACGACAGAGAAAGATGTCAGTTTGAGGGATCATGTATTTTTGCATGTCCACATATCAAGTATGCACACGCATGGTCAGATTATTTGCGCACCTTTTAACATATGTACATACATATGTACGGTTGAAACTCACATTATTTCTCTCGTCTTACAGTAGGACACACAAAGGAAGAGTTCTTTTGATTGCAATTCACTTATATAAGTTGTCAATAAAAGGAAAATCGAGCGTTGAGAGATGCAAAGACACAAAAAGAAGAGAGTGAAAAAATAAAGATATAGAGCTAAGAATAAATTAGAGAAGGGGAAAGAGAGAGGGAGGGAGAGAGAAAAGAAAAGAAAGGAAGAAAGAAAAAAAGAGATGGAGAATAAGTCTTCTTTATACAGAAGATTGATCATTAATGTGAGTTTATGAATATCGGATGCCAAATACTTAAATACCCAACGAACACGAAAAGCATGGAACAACGTAATTCATGTACATATGTACATAGGCGCGTGTTCCCTATAAAATATCAAATCGAACGAGAAAAGTCCAAAACCACTTCTTGCAAAGCACCTCGCGTGTGGAAATAATGAGTGGGGGAAGTTTGAATTACTGAATTACAAGGCGCTTGTAACACTTTCGCGCACACCCGTGCCTGCCTCTACTTTGAACGAAGATGTCCCATTCTGAAAAGCAGTCATGAACTGCGAAACGATTCAGCTTCTAAACATGTACTTACTTATGAATGTGTTAATGGGTATTGCTAGAAGGCAAGTCGTTAGAATACAAACACCGTTCTGGCATGCCTTTGGTAATTATGGCTACTCGAAGGCTTAGACTAAATATTTTTCAAAGGTCCCGTGTTTGAGCTCCATCACTTACGGATCCATTCGAAACTAGGTGTTAAAAAATGCTGGCAGAGTTTCCACAAGTTAACACGCCCAGAGAACGAGCCGTGAACTCGTTTTTCCGGCGTTCACCGGCATTGGCCGGGTTGCTCTCTGGTAATCCCGTGAGTGCGGGAGATGGGTTGTTCATCACGGGAGACGTTTTAATAGGCCAAACAGGCACAGGAAGCTAACAAGAAGAGTCTGGTTAAGAGAATGACGGAATGCTAGTTTTATGAGACGACGAGAAAAGACTAGTCATTTCTCTGGTGCCGTATCATTAGCTAAAGAAGTAGCCTCTGGAAGAATTTGGGACAAAAATTTACATATGTGAAAAGGGTGAAGTAGGACGAAGATCAAATAGACCCGAGTGGTTTCTCTCTTTCTCAACCTGTTCTACAGACTTACGCCCTACTATCATTTGAATGCTTGTAATGAAAATGAGCACGTACGTACAGCTGAGAAGATAAGATACCATTTGTTAATGAGTTTTCTGAGAAATTGATGAAATGAACAATACACTCAAACCAAAATTTTTTTCAATCATAGTTTTTGTATAACTATTATAAATTCAAACTCATACACTTAATATTGATAACATGGAACATAATGAATTCATAACTAGGATCCATGACACTTTGTTACAAGACAGTTTGTTACACGACACTTTCTTACACGATATTTTGTTACACGACACTTTGTTACACGACGCTTTGTTACACGACAGTTTGTTACACGAAACTTTTTTAACCTAATGAAAATTGTTTTAGGCTATATATATATATATATATATTTATGCATATTTGATAAAATTTAGTTTTGGTTTTTTTTGAGTTTTTAAAGTAGTTTAAGTGGAGAATAGTACATTTTGTTACGAGACCATGTTTGATAGCGAGTTACAAATAGTACATTTTGTTACGAGACCATGATCGAACGAAACAGAGAGAGCAGTTTTTTTTACAGAATCAAGTTTTCAAATATACTATTAAAAACCTTTTTGTATTATATCAAATTCAACTGTTCATTCCTGGTTCCCTTTTCCAGGTTTAAACTTTTACTAGAAAAACTTGAAATGAAAAAATTTTCGAATAAAAAAACTCATAAGAGTCGTTGGTTTTGAATTTTCTAAACAAATTAAAACTTCGAAAAAGGAAGGGGTGTTTAACAATAAACTTTATTAATGGACAGCCACATTTCCTCGTCGCCTGTAAGCCGCCTCTCTCAGATCCTCAAGCCGAAGCTGGCAAATTTGGCTCTGGGGCAACTTCTCTAGCTTTGTAGAGAATCCGACGATTTCGGAAATCACATTCAACGCTTGAAAAAAGAACGGAGGCGTTGTGTTATCAACTTTTTGTTTCTGGTACATTTTAACTGACAGTTTTTTTACAAAATGTTCCGTTCCGACAGTTTTTTCCCGGAAAAGGCTGAACAAAATTTAGGATTTTGAAAACTTTTTTATTGTAAAAAAAATTTAAAGTTGTAATTTGTTAGAGAAACCGCGGTCTGTTTGAGAGACTGCGCGCAATTTTTTTGTTGTTGTTGAAAAATTTGTTAATTAACTTTTCATTGACAGAAACAAATTTGAACAAAAATTTCTGAATTTAATTTCGTTCTGAAAGAAAACTAACTGATATTTTCATTCTGCAAAAAATTTCCAACCTTGGTTTTAGTTCTTAGTCAGATAGGGCTAGGGAGAGGACGCAAGAGTTTTGGAAAGACGGAGGAACGGCGGATGCGCATTTTTCTATGCTCTTGTTCACGGATTATTTTTTAAACTTAATTTAGAAACATTCTCAAAGTTTGGTTGTTTTTAACTTGGGGGGGGGGCGCTTCACTTGGGGGTGGGCTCCGCTTCACTTGAGGGTGGGGGCTATTATGGATTTCAATCATTTTTACATAAAAAATTTACAAAATTATTTCCAAAAAAATTGTTTTTACATTGTTTGTTGAAGTCTAACAAACAGCCGCAATTCTGATGTTCAATTTCTAAACAAATTGATTACAAAACAAACTAACAAGAATCAAAAACTACAAAAAAATCAAACAGTTAAAAAAAATTAATTTAGAACCTTTTTAAGGTCAATTTGTGTTAGAAGAAAAAGTAACCTTGAAAGAAAAAGTTAGAAAAAAAAGTAACCTGTCGTGGAAGAAACTGTCCTTCAAACTAAAAACTGTGGAACAAAATATATCGGAGCAAATCGTCGTGTAACAATTTTTTCGTAACAAAGTGTCGTGTAAAAAATTGTCGTGTAACAAATTGTCTTGTTACAAACTGCCGTGTCACAAACTGCCTTGTCACAAAGTGTCGTGTAACAAAGTTTCGTGTAACAAAGTGTAGTGTAACAAACTGTCTTGTAACAAACTGTCGCGATACCCATAACTAACTATGTATAATGTAACAACGAATAAAAATCTTATAAAAAAAGTTCTATTTCGTAATTGGCACTACCGCTTACTTTTGATTACTACAGGAATCTGAGAAAAGTCTACGGTAATGGATTCAAAAAGTGGAACAACGATAACTCAAAATCGCAAACGAAAGCTATGATATAAGACGGTGCTGGGAATTTAGTTCGGCAATTCGTGTTGTTTCGGTGTCTGTGGCGAGTTTTGAAACATGGCGGTAAAAAAACTCGTTTATCCGTAAATTGTACAGAGGATTTGAAAAAGAAACACGTGTCATATTTAATATACAGATTTTTGCTTTAGCAAGATAAATAAGAAACAAAAGCACTGAGGGCAAAGACATAAGAGTTGGCGAATTTAGAACGGTTCGAATATCGTCACTGGTTGATGATCATTACAAGGCGAATTTAGAACGGTTCGAGAATCGTCACCGGTTGATGATCATTACAAGGCAAATTTAGAACGGTTCGAATATCGTCACCGGTTGATGATCATTACAAGGTAAATTTAGAACGGTTCGAATATCGTCACCGGTTGATGATCATTACAAGGCAAATTTAGAATGGTTCGAATTTCGTCATCGGTTGATCATTACAAGGCTATTCAGCAAAATAAGAGCAGACTTATATAGTATGAACAAAACGAACCTATACAGACCGGGTTTGCACGAACGCTATACTATTTTCTTTTTCTGTGTTGCGAAAAGAGAATAGTATAGCATTCGTGCAAACCCGGTCTGTATAGGTTGATCGTTTTGTTCGTACTATATAAATCTGCTAAATAGCCGGGAGAGTGCGAAAATGCGAGAGTGCGGGGAGAGTGTGAGATTTAGAAAGCGAGCATCGTAAAATGACGAAATTCGAAATTCGTCAAATGACGAAATTCGAAATTCGTCAAGTGCTGAGCATCGTAAATCGTAACGTGACGAAATTCGAACCATTCGAATTTCGCCATGTGATGAGTATTGTAGCAGGACGAAATCCGAACCATTCGAAATCCGTCAAGTGATGAGCAATAATACATGACGAAATTAGAACAGTTCGAAATTCGTCAAGTGCAGAGCATCGCAACGCGACGAAATTCGAACCATTCGAATTTCGCCATGTGATGAGTATTGTAGCATGACGAAATCCGAACCATTCGAAATCCGTCAAGTAATGAGCAACAATACATGACGAAATTCGAACAGTTCGAAATTCGTCAAGTGCAGAGCATCGTAACGTGACGAAATTCGAACCATTCGAGTTTCGCCATGTGATGAGTATTGTAGCATGACGAAATCCGAACCATTCGAAATCCGTCAAGTAATGAGCAATAATACATGACGAAATTCGAACAGTTCGAAATTCGTCAAGTGCAGAGCATCGTAACGTGACGAAATTCGAACCATTCGAATTTCGTCATGTGATGAGTATTGTAGCATGACGAAATCCGAACCATTCGAAATCCTTCAAGTGATGAGCAATAATACATGACGAAATTCGAACAGTTCGAGTTCCGTCAGGCAAGATTCACTATCTGCTTACTCTTGTGTTTCATATTTGATTGTTTATTGTGCCAGAGGTGATGAAATAAAATTTTGATTCCACGAATTCACAAAGAAACAACACGAATTGCCGAACTAAATTCCCAGCACCGTCTTATATTCAATTTTAAAAACTTCTATCTCCCCGTTCACTGGCCACGAAACCCTTAAAACCAAGAAAACTGTCCAAAAACTATAGTATTCGTGAGGCTGCTCGAAAAAAAGAAAAGTTCCAATAAAATATGTTTTTCAAGAGAAAAAACATTCTCAGAACGAAAGTTCTAGACAGTTACACAGTTTAGAACTAGTGCCGCCAGGTTAATACCAGTTAGTTATGAAAAAATTCATAGAGTTTTCTTCCTGGACTGTTGAATGATTGAAATTTGCGTTCATCTCATTTTTGATGCAGATAGAAGGTCGGTCGCATGACTTGCTGCACAACGTCGGTCGCACGATTCAACGGACAGGCTCGCAATTGCGGCGCACGCGACTCTTCCACATCTTCTACCTCCTCGTACTGCCTGTGTATACCGTCCTTGGCGCGTGGTTGTTTCAGGTAAACTAGTTTTTCACAACAAAAATTTCGTGAGAAAACGAAACCTGTTGTTGAAGCTCGCATTTTGAGCTGAATTCCAATTTATGGCGAATACTCATTGAGCTGCCAGTCATTTATCGCGAACTATCACAACCTTACTATGTAAAAACTTTTTTATGTGTCAAAAAACAACCGATGGGTGACTTAAGACGAGCTTCTAAACGAAGTGAAAATTTCTGAGAAACTTTTACATAATTCATGAATCAATTCTAATATGACAAACGATTGAACAATCGCAAATATGTTTAAATCTTTATTTTGGCTTGAGCAAAAGTTGGCAGGCACGCATGATAAAAAAATACAGCATTTGAAAAAAATTTCACCAGGCATGAAGTAAAACACTGATTTTTCCAAAGAATCGCAAAATTATACCTTCGGATCAAAATAGCAGAATTGAAAAACAAAAACTGAATGTTTGAGGCTCTTGACGGAGAGCACGATGACCTGACTATATTGGAATACAACTTGAGATGCCAGAGCAACAGAACTGGCATACTCAATGCGATGCAAGTGAGTAAAACTGTTTCTTTTTGGAGTCCCCAGCGTAAGACATAAAAAATAAACAACCAGTTAGGGCACGGCAAAAGAGAAGAATGAAACTGATCTAATTTCTACGAAAAACTTCGAGTCGCATGAGTCGCACCTTATAAGTAACATACGATTAGGTTCCGATCGAGAGAAAATTATCATAGAGGACGGTGAAAGCCAGAGCGGTTTCTACAAAGTCATTAGCTTAGAGGCAGTTTCGTGAGTAACGTCTCCATAGTTGAGCTAATATTCTTTTTACTGGAAAGCGTAACTGGTAAGCGGTAGCGGGGTCTTGGGCATTCTTGTGAAACGTCTATGATCCTCAATTTACCGATAGATCAGATCAATTTACCGATAGATAAAACAGACAACAACAACAACAACGAAAAACTTCGATGGAACAAAGAAACTATGTCAACTTTGAATGATTTTAGACAGCAAGTAGATGAGATTGATTTTCGTTTTGTAGTGATAAAATTAGTAAGTTGTACCTGGTCCGCTAAACACTTTTCACTTGGAAACGAAACATAAGATTGTAGTATAAACTAATATTTTGTTGAGGAGTGAATAGCAAGGTGACGACACTTTTATGCTTTAGTTACAGCTTGTAATGTAGTATACTCTTCTCATTCTCTTCCTTTTTGCGGGCCATAAGGAGTGATTCATGAATTAATATCGTAAAGGTCGTTAAGTAAGTAAGTTTAATACTTTATAATTCATTCTTGTGATTTAATGCCGTTTGATTTTTGCCGATCTCAACCTCTGACCTCAAATCTGTGACAGCATATTTATTTGTGTCTTGGCTCTCAATTCTATATTAAACTGTAATTAAGAATGAATGAAAGAATGAATGAAAGAATGAATGAAAGAATGAATGAAAGAATGAATGAAAGAATGAATGAATGAATGAATGAATGAAAGAATGAATGAAAGAATGAATGAAAGAATGAATGAATGAAAGAATGAATGAAAGAATGAATGAAAGAATGAATGAAAGAATGAATGAAAAAATGAATGAAAGAATGAATGAAAGAATGAATGAAAGAATGAATGAAAGAATGAATGAAAGAATGAATGAAAGAATGAATGAAAGAATGAATGAAAGAATGAATGAATGAAAGGAAAGAATGAATGAAAGAATGAATGAAAGAAAGAATGAAAGAATGAATGAATGAATGAAAGAATGAATGAATGAAAGAATGAAAGAATGAAAGAATGAAAGAATGAAAGAATGAAAGAATGAAAGAATGAATGAATGAAAGAATGAAAGAATGAATGAATGAAAGAATGAATGAAAGAATGAATGAAAGAATGAAAGAATGAAAGAATGAAAGAATGAAAGAATGAAAGAATGAAAGAATGAAAGAATGAAAGAATGAAAGAATGAAAGAATGAAAGAATGAAAGAATGAAAGAATGAAAGAATGAAAGAATGAAAGAATGAAAGAAAGTTGAAGCGTGAATGATTCAGCTGCTTTGCCAATCAAAATCATCCGCGGGTGCAGACTGTTTCTCCATAATGGCAGAGTATCTTTTCGAAGTGGAAAACTGTTATCGAGAATGGCATCGAGTCAATCGGACCGTCACCTACTCCATGTCTGATTTCTCGAATGCGCTCGTCTACGCATTCAGGTGAGCGTCTAGTTGCAGTGTTACATAAACACCATCGGCTACCGTAAATCTTTATGTACGCTCACTGCTTGCGGTTACTGTAACAGGTAAAGAAACAATATCAAGTAGGATAATTACGGTAACATTATCAGTACTATTTCACTGCTTGTTGAGCGCAGTACCCTACAATATCGCGTTGGAATGCCATGGAAGATAGTATTATAATAAATCCGAAGACGATGTCCCTAAGTGGCGACGAGAGGTAATAGACGAATTTTAAAGTTCATGACAGCTTATCTGTAGAGAATGACGGACCATCAGACCAGCAGAGTGATTACATGAAAACCGTTTCAGTAAAAAAAAGTTAAAGGCTTGTACGCTCAGTACCATCGGTTACTGTAACATTTTTGGAATGCATAACTACATCGCTAACTGTAACTCTTCCAGTATGTTTTTTTCATGCGTTACATTCTTTCTTTAAGTAACGCTAACACTTCAGTGTGTACACCACCATCGGTTACGGTAACATGGCTGCGGATACGGTGGGCTGCCGCGTGGCGACCATCTTCTATGGAGCCTTTGGCATTCCTCTCTTCTTCGCCTTTGTGAAGGAAGAAGGTAACCTCTGCCGGGACCTCTTCATCGCAGCGTACAAGCATGTGCAGAAGATGAAGAAGCAGGCGTGCAAGTGCACACATAAAGGTTGCACTCATTTCAATTCAACTCAATTCAATTCAATTCAATTCAAACGCTTTATTCTCGATGTCACGGGACATGAAGTGCCGAACGACTCCAGCTCCTCATCAGTTTCTTGATCTTGAGAACGAGAACGTTGAATGTAGACTTGAGTGTCGATTATGGTTTGGACGATACGGCATCAAGGTGTCCAATTCCTGCTAGAGACCGGAATCCTTCATTTTGGGTGAAAGAAATGAAGAGTGAGAAGTGAGTTGACCGTTCTCAGTCACGACAAATTAAAGGAGTCGTTATTGAATAATCGACGCTATGTAAATTTGTTTTCTGGGAATCACTGAGTTAGTATTTCAGTATTTTCAGAATGAAACAATTTATATTCATTCATTCATTCATGTCGTTAGTCATGATTGTCCATTTCCCGAAACTCAACCGCTTTCATTCCAGAACTCTCCCCAGCCGTGGAATCATCCGAGCACTCTCCCTTGACAAATGGAAACGGGAATTGCCTCGGTGTCCCGACTGCTCACTTCGATATACCCGTATCAGAGGTACTAATTGACCCTACGAGCTATAACCGTATGATGACTGAAAATGTTTAGACGCATGTACAATAGGAAACCAGACTTGTTACTAGTTTACTGTACAAGTTCCTTTCAACCATATATGCATGAAAAAATTCACATGTAAATATTAACGTACGTATGTATAAGTATTGTCATTTAATTGATTAAACAATCGCACGGCATCACACAGTTCTATTTGAAAGGCTCAATTGCCTTGCTATCTTAGTCAGGCATACTCATGAAGCAAAAGCGTTGTGAATGCAGCATAACTCCACAATGGATAATTATGACAGAAGAGAGATATAAGACAAATGATAAATCTGCGGAAGCTAAGTTACACAGTTTAAAGGCAGTGACGCCTATTTAAGACGACAATTGATCAAACCATCGCACGGGAAAAAATTGCCATTTAAGATTAACATTTCTAAGTGGGCCAATGATGATGCTTCTGTAAGGTTATGAGATAAGAAGTAGTTGACAACAATACTAAACAAATTTTTTTTAAATAAGAAAATGTTCAATCTGGATTATCGTCTAACATCAGATGAACGGCCAGGGAAAAGATGATGGCTCAGATAATGCTAGAGCGAAGAAGCAGACGAGATTCAAGCGCAGCACGGGCTCATTGATGGGTTCGTCACTCACTTTTGACAGTGAATATTGAAAAAAGACAATTGACAGAGACTACTGACTTGAGTTTATACTATTCAAAGAGGCTCTTTACATGAATTGATAACATTCATATTCCGATAACAGTATCAATGAAAATGGTGCATGTCTATTTACATTAAAACTTAATTACTGTCGTTATTCTACTGAGTAGTGGCATGTAAAGGAGTTTATATCATTATTGGTATTGAACTAGGTTCACAAGACTAAGGAGTTAATTATTGGTATTGAACTAGGTTCACAAGACAAAGGAGTTCATTATTGGTATTGAACTAGGTTCACAAGACTAAGGAGTTCATTATTGGTATTGAACTAGGTTCACAAGACTAAGGAGTTCATTATTGGTATTGAACTAGGTTCACAAGACAAATGAGTTCATTATTGGTATTGAACTAGGTTCACAAGACTAAGGAGTTCATTATTGGTATTGAACTAGGTTCACAAGACAAAGGAGTTCATTATTGGTATTGAACTAGGTTCACAAGACTAAGGAGTTCATTATTGGTATTGAACTAGGTTCACAAGACTAAGGAGTTCATTATTGGTATTGAACTAGGTTCACAAGACAAAGGAGTTCATTATTGGTATTGAACTAGGTTCACAAGACTAAGGAGTTAATTATTGGTATTGAACTAGGTTCACAAGACAAAGGAGTTCATTATTGGTATTGAACTAGGTTCACAAGATTAAGGAGTTCATTATTGGTATTGAACTAGGTTCACAAGACAAAGGAGTTCATTATTGGTATTGAACTAGGTTCACAAGACTAAGGAGTTCATTATTGGTATTGAACTAGGTTCACAAGACTAAGGAGTTCATTATTGGTATTGAACTAGGTTCACAAGACAAAGGAGTTCATTATTGGTATTGAACTAGGTTCACAAGACTAAGGAGTTAATTATTGGTATTGAACTAGGTTCACAAGACAAAGGAGTTCATTATTGGTATTGAACTAGGTTCACAAGACAAAGGAGTTCATTATTGGTATTGAACTAGGTTCACAAGACTAAGGAGTTCATTATTGGTATTGAACTAGGTTCACAAGACTAAGGAGTTCATTATTGGTATTGAACTAGGTTCACAAGACTAAGGAGTTCATTATTGGTATTAAACTAGGTTCACAAGACTAAGGAGTTCATTATTGGTATTGAACTAGGTTCACAAGACTAAGGAGTTCATTATTGGTATTGAACTAGGTTCACAAGACTAAAGAGTTCATTATTGGTATTGAACTAGGTTCACAAGACAAAGGAGTTCATTATTGGTATTGAACTAGGTTCACAAGACTAAGGAGTTCATTATTGGTATTGAACTAGGTTCACAAGACTAAGGAGTTCATTATTGGTATTGAACTAGGTTCACAAGACAAAGGAGTTCATTATTGGTATTGAACTAGGTTCACAAGACTAAGGAGTTCATTATTGGTATTGAACTAGGTTCACAAGACTAAGGAGTTCATTATTGGTATTGAACTAGGTTCACAAGACAAAGGAAGTTGGGCTAAGCACTCAAAGAAAAACAAGATAAAGAACAAAATGTTACGCTTTACTATTAACATCGAAGTTGTCAAAGATTTCACTCAACTGAATATTATGCATTTTGCAGTCAATAGTCACGTGCACTTTTTTTTAGGTACGTGACTAGTTGCCGACGCGTTCTTTCTACCTATTTTTCTCAATCATTGTTTTTTCTTTTTTTCAAGATTTATCTCAGAGAATACTAAAAAAGTTTTTTTAGAGAGATGGTTGAGTTTATTTTAGAGAGATGGTTTAGTTTATGATTCAAGGTAATAAGGGCTTTCTCAACGAGCAGCGGAAAGTTTTCATCGCTGGCTGCTTAGTCTTTCTCTGGTTAGAGAATTTTTTTTCTTCTATTCAATATTTCGTATGGAATAACACTGTAAAATTTTCATTCTGCTACCGAAACATTGTGTATCGCTAACACTGATTTGAAAGCAATTACAAAACTTATTAAATGGCAACCTCATGCACAAAAAAACTGTCTTCTTCTGGGGCAATTTTTTTATTTCTCTCCTTTTCTGTTGCTTTTTCCTTTACTCTCTCTCTCTACATAGTTCTATCTTACTTTTTGTTTTTTTCTCTCTATTCTCCGAACACCTTTTCCGTATTGCTTACTGATTTTCTTTCTGACAGTTCTTTCCATCTCTCTATGTTTCTCTTTCTCTCTCTCTCCCCCTCTCTCTCTCTCTCTCTCTCTCTCTCTCTCTCTCTCTCCTCTCTCTCTCTCTCTCTCCTCTCTCTCTCTCTCTCTCTCTCTCTCTCTCTCTCTCTCTCTCTCTCTCTCCCGTGTCCCTATCAAACCCTCATCTTTTGAGGTACATCCTCAGTCTGAGCTGGTTGATTATGCTGACCACGGAATTCGACTACTTCACTTCAGTATACTTCCTCTTCAATAGCGTAGCTCTCATAGGTAAGCTGACCTTTTTCATCTTTGCAAAATCTTTGTGTATTAGACAGTGTTTTGACAATATCTGATTGCAAAAACTAGAAGCGCCATCTATCACTTACATATGTATATACATATGTCTCTTAACGTGTCATCAATTTTAAAATCTTTCTTCGCATCTTGAAGGCGTCAAGAATTCCAACTTCAGAAAAAATATCACATCTGATTTTGTTTGTCGATTGTGTTTAAAAAAATTATGGTAAAAGAATACACCACTTTCTAAATTTCAACAAAAAAACTGAGCTGGAAGTTTTGCTACAGTTAAAAAGACAGGTTTCGGAGACGTCTTCCCGAAGAATCCAAAAACGATTCTCGTCCATGCGGCTTTCATGGTTCTCGGCGTGGTGCTTTTCTCCATGTGCTACTTCATTATGCAAGAAGAGATCAGAGAAAAGGTAGGCTTCTCTCAAGTTATTGTTTAATTCTAGAATCACTGGCTTTTATAAAAATCATGATTAACTTATTGTAGAAAAAAATTATTAGAAATGCATCTGATAGCTTTCAAGTTTCAAGTTTTTTAAATTAAACGCGCTAGCGTTGTTTACAAGTTAATGGCAATCACAATAGGTTCCAGCTCTAGGTTGAGACTTTTTTCCAAACCTGGAAATTTTTCAGCCACTTGTGTCCCTTTTCAGAAATTGTAAATAAAAACAAAAACAAATTGTCTTCTTTACAGCAAGCTTTCCAAAGTCTTTAAAAAAATTTCGCATTTTCAAGAAGTGTTTTAACTCTTATCCCCGTTTGCTTGAATCTCTCTGTTCCATAAGGGTTGCATGCAAATGACACTCATTAGACGAATATTCTTTCTCATTGAAGGCGTTCGAGGCCTCCCGCAAGGCTCGCATCTCGATCAGCAAGTACGGCCATACCATCATGGCACAGGCGCGCAGTCCTTGGAGCCGGCGCAATTCACCGCTCTTCGACCAGAACGGTGGCAACGCAAGTGACAATAGTGCCACCAATGATCGCCCATCCAACTTTGAGCGTCTCAAGAAGCGGCGCCAGAGCGCGCCTGCAATCGCTCTCACAGCGCCTGGCGGCAAAACGCGCTTTCGCGATATTTGACTAGTTCTCGTGAAGCGAATGGCAACAGTGAGAACGAAAAAGGATGGGACGTTTTCGGCCTCATTCCAATTTGCGACACTTGGTATGTGCGGTAATTTTCACTTGATGCCTCTAAAAAGTGGTCCCAAGCACCCCCCCCCCTGCTCTAGGCACTTGCAGGCCAATTCCTCTTAATCATATCATACTGGTTTACACATTCGAACTGTGCGATTAGATTATTATTTATTGACTGAGCTCTTGAGTTTGTAAGGATAACGTCAAAACATGTATTATAATTTTTTGCGACACTTGCGGTCATGTCTTTTGGCTCAATTGTTAGTATATGATAGCGGAGTGGAAAACATTTTACTTTGGGAAAATCCATTCATAATATTTCATCATGAAATTTGGGTTTTTTCTTGACCAAAATACACTAGCTTAATTCCAGAACCTTTTTGAATGGATGTGTTTTTTAAATTCTTTTCTAAGTATTATAGATCTAAATTCACTCATTATGTTCATACATTCATGTATTGATTACCAACCCAAGACAAATTTATTTATATTTATGTTCCAAGGGTAGTTCTTAGCATTCCCATACCACTGAATTAACTCCGAGCTCCATGGCATCTAATACCGGCGTTGTTCATGAAAATACGGACGGTTGAGATTTTTAACGCATTAGTATCGTTTTTAGATACATTTACGAAGCTTTTTTTGAATTAAAGTTTGTAAACCTTGAGAACAACAACAACAAAAAACAATTTAAAAACATTTTTTGCAAGCCGAACGAAAAAAATTAGTTTTAAAACTTGAGTTTCAAAAAACTATTTTACTTAAGAAAACTTTATCCATCGTGTTTTTAATCGGTTTAGTGTACAAATTTTACACTTTGCTCGTTTCACTTGGGGTGTTCTTGGGGTGTTCAAATTGAGTGTTTTCACCACTTTTTTAAAATGGTTTTTCGCCTTCTTCTATGTACAGTATTCATTCTAAAGATTTTGTAAATGTCTTCACATTATTCACATTTCGCTCTCAACCTATGATTTTCTCTTTTAATCAGTTTTTTGAATCTGATTATTCCACGAAAAGGACTTCAGGCATTTCTTCAAATTTGTACTCTTCACTTTGGATAAGGCTTGTTTCTTATACTGGTTTTCCGAGCCAATTGAGGCATATGGTTCGGTTGATACGTATTCATGTTTCAGTGATCTTTTTTGTCAGTATAATTACAACCCTAACTCAATTACCAATTTTTCATTCGAAAAGTGTCACATGCTAAAGCCAGATATTATCATAGGGCCGCTCGTTTTGCAATATCAGTTTTTCATGAGCAAACTTTTGAACACACAAAGCTGTGAACTGAGCATTAAAACTTTCTCAGTCCTCCTCTTTTACATTCTCAGTCCTCCTCTTTTACATTCTCAGTCCTCCTCTTTTACATTCTCAGTCCTCCTCTTTTACATTCTCAGTCCTCCTCTTTTACATTCTCAGTCCTCCTCTTTTACATTCTCAGTCCTCCTCTTTTACATTCTCAGTCCTCCTCTTTTACATTCTCAGTCCTCCTCTTTTACATTCTCAGTCCTCCTCTTTTACATTCTCAGTCCTCCTCTTTTACATTCTCAGTCCTCCTCTTTTACATTCTCAGTCCTCCTCTTTTACATTCTCAGTCCTCCTCTTTTACATTCTCAGTCCTCCTCTTTTACATTCTCAGTCCTCCTCTTTTACATTCTCAGTCCTCCTCTTTTACATTCTCAGTCCTCCTCTTTTACATTCTCAGTCCTCCTCTTTTACATTCTCAGTCCTCCTCTTTTACATTCTCAGTCCTCCTCTTTTACATTCTCAGTCCTCCTCTTTTACATTCTCAGTCCTCCTCTTTTACATTCTCAGTCCTCCTCTTTTACATTCTCAGTCCTCCTCTTTTACATTCTCAGTCCTCCTCTTTTACATTCTCAGTCCTCCTCTTTTACATTCTCAGTCCTCCTCTTTTACATTCTCAGTCCTCCTCTTTTACATTCTCAGTCCTCCTCTTTTACATTCTCAGTCCTCCTCTTTTACATTCTCAGTCCTCCTCTTTTACATTCTCAGTCCTCCTCTTTTACATTCTCAGTCCTCCTCTTTTACATTCTCAGTCCTCCTCTTTTACATTCTCAGTCCTCCTCTTTTACATTCTCAGTCCTCCTCTTTTACATTCTCAGTCCTCCTCTTTTACATTCTCAGTCCTCCTCTTTTACATTCTCAGTCCTCCTCTTTTACATTCTCAGTCCTCCTCTTTTACATTCTCAGTCCTCCTCTTTTACATTCTCAGTCCTCCTCTTTTACATTCTCAGTCCTCCTCTTTTACATTCTCAGTCCTCCTCTTTTACATTCTCAGCCCTCCTCTTTTACATTCTCAGTCCTCCTCTTTTACATTCTCAGTCCTCCTCTTTTACATTCTCAGTCCTCCTCTTTTACATTCTCAGTCCTCCTCTTTTACATTCTCAGTCCTCCTCTTTTACATTCTCAGTCCTCCTCTTTTACATTCTCAGTCCTCCTCTTTTACATTCTCAGTCCTCCTCTTTTACATTCTCAGTCCTCCTCTTTTACATTCTCAGTCCTCCTCTTTTACATTCTCAGTCCTCCTCTTTTACATTCTCAGTCCTCCTCTTTTACATTCTCAGTCCTCCTCTTTTACATTCTCAGTCCTCCTCTTTTACATTCTCAGTCCTCCTCTTTTACATTCTCAGTCCTCCTCTTTTACATTCTCAGTCCTCCTCTTTTACATTCTCAGTCCTCCTCTTTTACATTCTCAGTCCTCCTCTTTTACATTCTCAGTCCTCCTCTTTTACATTCTCAGTCCTCCTCTTTTACATTCTCAGTCCTCCTCTTTTACATTCTCGTTGAGATTCGTACTTAACAAATTTAAAAATTTTAGTTGCATGAATATCCAATCGCAATAACTGTTTGGATGATAAGATTTTTTATGTTCGAATCAAGCTGGGAAGCCAATTCTTAGTTTTTTCTGAAAAAAAGTTTTGAGAGTAAAGATAGATTATCTATCGAATTGGAAAAAAACAGCTTCTCATAATTTTTCTCATTCTGGGTAGTTCAGTTCTTGGCGAGTTAGAGCGGCATTCAAACTTCAGCTTGACTCTTATTTGGATCGAATGTGATTATAATCACCATGTAAAACGCCTTTAGGAGTCGCCAACTAGCTTTGAGATCAGGCAAACCCAAATATACACCCAGTTACGGACTGTAAATTTCCAATTTTTTGACTGGTTGTTTGCTCAATTCCTAATTTTGACAAGACGTTTTTCTCTGTTGGTTGTTGTCTGCTTGTTAATCCGATCAATACTTCTCTATTTCATTCCGTCCATTCAATTGCATGCGACTAATATTCGTCAAAGACGGTCATTAATAACGAGTTGGATCTCTTCGGTTGATAAACGGTTTCCCTCTTTTGTCTCTCGAATGCAAAACTGTCGAAAATGGGACATAGGAATGTCATGAATTCAGGAAACCAATTTCATGGTCACTTATGAATGTAATTTCAGGTATTGGTTATCCAATATCCAATAAAAAACCAATTTTTACAGTTCAAATTGTTCCGAGTATTGAGAAGCTCTTTTTTCGGAGTCAGTCACACTAATTTAAATTTCGAAAACTTGATTAGTCATCATCTTAAAATGCCGAAAAAAAAGTTTTTGCCACACATTTTAATATCAATTGCGCACAGAGAAGTGTATGGATTATAAGTGATGTCAAAACTTTCAGTGTTTTTTTCCGGATTTTTTTCTTCATTTGGTAATAAGCTCAATCAGCAATATAATCACCATTATTAATCACAACATTGATCCATCGTATAGGAGGGGTTTCGATTCCTTTCCTCCCGAATTCCACTGGACGCGAATCAAAGAATTCCTCCAATGCCCGTTTGAGTTCTTCGAAGTTCGCGAAAAATCGTGTCGTTAAGGGCAGCCTTTCAGAGGGCGGAAGAGATGGTAGTAGGAGGGTGAGAGATCAGGGGAAAAGGATGGGTGGGGAGGGGTTTCTAATTCCAACTCATTTAACTTTTTCTGGGTGGGCTTGGTCACATGTTGTGTGGCGTAGCCGTGCAGAAGGATGACTTTTGCCCTTCTCCTGCGCTTCTCTCGAATTGCTTGAACCAGGGGATCCAGTTGATCCATGTATACGGAAGCCCAGACAGTATTGCCTTACTGGATCGTAGTAGATGAGGCCTTGAGCATCCCAGAAGTGGCACAGAAGAATCTTCCTCTGATGGTAGTCGGGTTGGGGTTGAATTGGCGGCTTTTCGCCAGGGGGGAGCCAGACGGGATAATGGGTATTGTGTGGTAGAGGACCCATAATTATTCTCCAGTCACAACATCTTGAAAAAAGTACTTCCGATTCGACCGAGAGAGTAGAGAATGGCAGATGGTCAGACGGTTTCTTTCGAAACATGTACATATAATCCATGTTGACAGTACTTTACGGTAGCTGGGTTGCTGAAGGTGGCGTTCGATTGTTACGTGGCCCCAGCCCAGCTTTTTCTCCAAACTGCGCGTGGTCACTTCTGGTTCATCTTGCACAACGGTTCGTAGAACATCATCTTCCAATGCAGGTTGAGGGCCTTCCCTATCTTCATATTCGAGATACATTTATCCTTACTCGAAGCGAGTGAACCTGCTGTTCACTCTTTCACGGTATCTTCACCAAATACAACCGTGATATTTCGGGCTGTTTGGCTGCAGAGGCATGGCGTACCCACTCATGGTGAAGCAAGAGTCGAAGTTGAGGTCGAGCTAAATCTTCCATTACTAGACGCATTTCGCACAGCAGTGGATATTTATACCTTTTTCAGAGAAGTTTCTAGAACGTTCTCGAACCTTATAGGGCCCACTCGGTTAATCACTGTTTTTTCAATTCAAAATACTTACAAATTTTAAAAAAACTGACAAAACTTTTGGAACAATTAAAACAAACTGCTTAAAAGTGTAAAACAATTTAAAACTTTTTGGACAGGCGAAATGGCAAGAAATGGCTTGTAGAAAAATCTGATGTTCTCTAAATAAAGCGTAATGTTGTTGATTGAACATCGCACAGAAAAAAGGTAGTCCACTGGGCAGGATCGAACCCAGCCATCTCGACTCAAACCGGGATCGCGTGTTACCATTACACCACGGGGAAACATTGCTATTTCGTGCGATAGTGTTATATGAAAGGCTCATATGCCTTGTTCTCTTATTCAGTACAGTTTTTATTTATTTGCTTCCGGGGCTTACCATGGAATACGGCTTAAGCCATGGAGGTTTTTTCCTTATAAAAGGAATGGAGCTTTGTTTTTTTCTCCTCATAAGAAATCGCAGACGAAGCATTATGAAACTTTCAATAACAAGGAAAAAGAGTATCGTATCAACTTGACAACAAGCAATAGGAGCACTCTCTTGATATCATCTTTAGAAACAACAGCTACAAAAAACGAGACTAATAGGGTAGTGGGTAATGGAACTACATTGATTAGTTGTAATTGCATAACTAACTATTCCCAAAAGCTTCCTTTTTAAGATATTATAAACTCCGCTCTGGCTGATTTGAACGATTATTGCCAATCATTCAAAATTTTGAGACTGATCATAGAAAACGATCTAAGAACAGGCTATAGGGCACAAGATGTTCTCAAAACTCGGGAACATCTACTCTCATTCCACCAGAAATCAACTGGTTGGGCTTTGACAGTGACTCTTAGAAAGATGAGATGGCGCGAAAGTGATTACCAGATAAAAATCACTTTCTTATTTGACATTGGAAATTCTATATTGAAGTCCGATAGTCAAGCATTTGCAAACGTAGAACTCTACATTCACGTTTTCAATCTCGGCATGGATGGATGTGTTCATGTGGGATCAATTCTGGCAAGGAGGGCATCTCCAAAGTTGAAGCCTAGTTGGCTCGTAGCTGCAAGCACGTAGATCGAGAATCTGTGGAGGACGCTTCTGCTTCACGCATGCTTATTAAGCGATTGCGTCTTGAATGGAGCGTAACTCCAGAATTCACGATTAAGACAGAAGAGAGATGGAAGATGGATGATAAATCTTAAAATTCTAAGTTACACAGTTTAAAGGCAGTGACGCCTGGTTAATTTTGTTATCATATCAGGTTTTTTTACATTTATGCTTTGTATAATTTTATCGCTTCATACGATACTAGGATTTCTGCAGCTGGGATAGTCGACTGAGCTGAGATAGTCGACATAGATGCTGGAAAACAAGTTGTTTGATGGTCTTTCGTAAAGTAAGAAATGAGAAAAGGCGCGTAGGAGGTGCAGAGTTACAGACAAAAGCTAGAAGATATCCCGCGCAATGACAGAAAATAGAGAGCGACAAGCGACAAAGGGGAAGAACAGTATATGAGTCAGGAGGAGAAGCTGATAACAGAATAGGGCGAAACAAAACGAGAGTGAGAGAACGAGCGAGAGAGATAGAGATAGATAGAGATAGATAGAGATAGAGAGAGATAGAGAGAGATAGAGAGAGATAGAGAGAGATAGAGAGAGATAGAGAGAGATAGAGAGAGATAGAGAGATAGAGAGAGATAGAGAGAGATAGAGAGAGATAGAGAGAGATATAGAGAGAGATATAGAGAGAGATATAGAGAGATAGAGAGAGATAGAGAGAGATAGAGAGAGATAGAGAGAGATAGAGAGAGATAGAGAGAGATAGAGAGAGATAGAGAGAGAGATAGAGAGAGATAGAGAGAGATAGAGAGAGAGAGAGAGAGAGAGAGAGAGAGAGAGAGAGAGCACGATTTAAAGAAAAGTTGACTGAGAAAATACAAAAAAATTAGAGTGGAGAAAATAACCATTGAAAGAGCGAGAGAGTAGTGACAAAAGAATTATCTGAGAGAAAGAAAGTAAGAAAATAAGGTTGTAAAAAGACCAGACTGAGAAAGTTGAATCAGGATCTGCGCGTATATCTGTTTGCTGCTTGATTGGAAAAGAGAGATAGAGAGAGATTGAGAGAGAGAGAGACAGAGGGTGAAAGTGAGAGAGGGAGAGAAGGAGAGGGAGAGAGAGACGGAGAGAGAATGGGAAGAGAGAGAGAGAGAAAGGAAAGATAAAAGAGATATCTCGTGTCTTCAGAATCTTCAAGTGTTTGAGATAAGTTATTTCCTTCTCAATTATTTTTCTGTATACTACTCCTCTCTACTCTATCATGTTTTTCCTCTTCATCTCGTACTGTTGAGTTTATCTGCGTCAGACTTAATTTTTTACACATTTGATGTATTTTTCTAACTCTCTCTCTCTCTCTCTTTCTCTCTCTTTCTCTTTCTCTCTCTCTCTTTCTTTTTCTCTCTCTATCTTTCTCTCTCTCTTTCTCTTTCTCTCTCTCTCTTTCTCTTTCTCTCTCTTTCTCATTCTCTCTCTCTCTCTCTTTCTCTCTCTCTCTCTCTCTCTCTCTCTCTCTCTCTCTCTCTCTCTCTCTCTCTCTCTCAAACTCTCTCTTTTTATCTCTTTCTCTCTCTCAAACTCTCTCTTTTTATCTCTTTCTCTCTCTGTCTCTTGTCTTTAACTCTTTTTCCCTCTATCTCTCGGTTTCTTTATCAGACACACTCTCTTTTTAAACAATTTCTTTGCATGAGCTCTCTCTCGACTTTCTTGAGCTCATCCCTCCCCCTTTAAGTTTCTTACCTGAAGAAACCTTGTTCCCAACCTATTCAGTCAGTCATGGACTTCAGCAGAACGTTAGTGCTTCATTATTTGTTATTTTTGTATCTTCCTAGCAAAAAAACAACAGTTATTTGTCTTGTTTTTAAGTATAATATTTTCTTATAACACGCATGAAAAATTCGGAATTATTCAATTCAATTCTTTATTTCCATGTACACAAAAACAGTTTCACTTCAACATTTAATGATTACAAATTAAACATGGATTATGATTCTACTAGAAAAGAATTGTATTACAGTGGCAGTGTGTCTACAAAAAGTGTTCTTCCTAGTTTAACTTAGTCGCAGACAATTGGCTCGGGTAAAATACAATTTATCGGTAGTTTTCTGAGTTTATTCATAAATACTTCGCTGGAATGATTACATACTACTTCGCTAGGTAAGGAATTCCAAATAGTGATCGACCTAGAAGCACACGTAGAAAACCTAAAGGAGTTTAGAGCATATGGTAAGGCGATTCTTAATGGATGGGTATTTCTAATAGCTCTAGAAAGAGGAGCTAAAGTAAACAAACGAGAGAAGTCGAACTCTGAGTAGTCGTGTACTCTCTTATGTATAAAAACTAAATCAGAAACAACCCTACGATATTCAAGAGATTCTAAATTTAACATTTTTAAACGTTCAGAGTAAACTAGACGGGTAAGTCCTTTCCTAGCCAAGATTCTTTTAGTGAAATTTCTCTGTACTCTTTCGAGGTCCTTAACTAAGCCAATCGCGGTAGGTGACCATACAACCGAGCTGTATTCGAGGATCGGACGAATATAAGTAACGAAAGCACGGGTTAATACAACCAGAGAATTGGTTTTGAACGCGCGCAAAAAGAGATTGGCGAGGTTTGTAGATTTCTTACAGACATGCTCGACTTGTTTATTGCAAGAAAGATTACTCGAAAAGACAACTCCTAGATCTATTATTTCGGAAGAGTTGGCCATTGTATGACGATCTAGCTGATAATTTTGCATGGGGTTAATACCAAGATGCGTAACTATACATTTTTGAGCTGATAGTTTGAGATTGGACTGTTGACACCAGTTGAATACATTGTCTATGGCAGTTTGGAGGTCAGACGAAAAAGTTGGTACTTCACTAAATAATTTAATGTCATCGGCGTAGATAGTATAATTTACATTGGGAGGAATTACATGTTTTATGTCATCAATAAACAGTAAGAACAGTTTCGGTCCAATAGCTGAACCTTGTGGTACACCGCTGGTAACAGAAGATGAGCTAGAGAATTCGTTGTCAACACATACAGTCTGAATTCTACCAGTCAGGTAGTCCGCAATCCATTGAATGAGGTTACCGCATTGGAAATGACAGGGCTCAAAATGTTCAAATCTTGTTGTAGCATTTTGCGCTTCACAAAAGTTGAACCAATGACGCTTGCACTCCCGGTGGAAGTGAGAAATACGAAATTGATATTTCCAAGGGACTAGAATTTGCTTCTGCGATAGTTTAATCATATTGTTTATAGCTGTTCATAAAGGCATGCAGTCTTCCAAACTTTTTGTGGAAACGATAACAAGCTGGAAACAAGGCTGATTTATGATGAGTCGATTTCTTATTTCTCACAAAGAGATCTTTCTTTTTTTTCTTCTACTGATCGCGCAGAGGAAACTATCAAGCGGGAGACATTTTTACAACACAGCTATTCTCATTATTACCCCCAAATCGACTGCTCGCGAGTAAACAAATGATTTCTCTGTCTTTCGCTCTCTACCTCTTTCTCTCTCGAACTCTTTCTTTCTCTACCTCTTTCTCTCTCTACTACCTCTCTCTCTCTTTCTCTCTCTCTTTCTCTCTCTATCACTCTCTCTCTCTATCTATCTCTCTCTCTATCTCTCTCTTTCTCTCTCTCTATCTCTCTCTTTCTCTCTCTCTCTATCTCTCTCTCTTGCTCCCCGACTCTCTTGCACCTCTACTGTCTCAATCGAGAGCTTTCTGCATCTGCTGTAATGCAAATACCATGACATTTCGGTGAAGGAAGATGAAGTTTTATCTTCTGTACGTCGTCATTTTTCTCGGGAAAACAGCCCGCGTTACTGTGGTATCCATGCGAGTGCGAGAAGAAAAGGTGTAACCTTATACAGTAAGGAAAACGCATTCTGTAGCGATAAGCATATTGGTGATTGGTCCATATAATTTAAAAAATTTTTGAGAAAATCACCTTTCTTTCTGTTTTTCTTTACTTTACTATACATTCTCTCCATCTTTCTCGTTAAAAACGCGAATGTTTTACTTTTGTTAAAAACGTTAAAAACGAAACATGAAAGGTGTAGGTCATGGACGTACCGATGTTCGAACGACTCGTAATATCAACATCTATCCTTTACAAAAGACTATGAAATGATCAGAGCAATAATTTTGCGGGGTCTTTTTCTTCCAGAAAGAAAGGCAAACTCACGCTTGTCGCCGAGAAAAAAATGAGATGAATGAAAAGTTTGCAGGACAGGAAAAGAGGAAGAAAAAAAGCGAGCGACTGCTCAAAACAATGTCAACACGAAAGTAACAAGTCAAAAGTGAGCACCGGAGAAATCAAAGTTGCAGGGCGGATGAGGCCTGGAGCCCCAGAGAAGAGGAAGAGGTTGCACTCCGATACGGAGGGCCTCAGGCTGACGATGAGGATGAGGAGGTACTCTTGAGAAAATTCTTCAAATGGGACTCACTTGCTGTGTTTCTCTCTCTATCTCTTTCTATCTATCCTTCTCTCTCACAGTCTCTTTCTATCTTTCTCGCTCTCTCTCCCTTTCTTTCTTCCCTTTTGGTTTTGTGAAAACTGTTCTTATTGCACATTGGAGCTCATTAATTGTCACCATCGAAGCTCAGAAACCATCTTTTGTCGACATTTTTGGATGTGGGATACGACGGTGTGAGAGACGAAATATTTAGATTTACAGTCACAAGACAACAAGCATCTTACATGCAGCATAACTGGGTAAAAAACCATTGAAAGTAATTTTACAGGGCTTTGACGCTTTCGAATGATTGAATAATGAAAATTTCGTGCTCATTTCCTTATGATGTCACAAGTTTTCAAGAAGAAAAAAAAAGAATTGGAAAAAATTCTAAGATTTTATTGATCTCTGGTTTTCAAAAACTTATGTTTCTTGAGATCAGGATTGTATCTACATACTAGTTCGATTGAAAAAAAAAACGAATAATTAGAAAAGTTTTTTCTAGAGTATTAGGAGGCAATACCATAAGTAAGATTATTATCGTAGCCTCATCGCGTTGAATTTCCATTCAAATTATATAAATTTACAAAAAAAGTTCTAAGAAACCTTTTCTTTTTTTGAAAACATCAATAAGAAGATTCATTTGAAAAACTTGTTCAAGTACGCTTGAGCTAGTTTACTAGATTGGTCGGTTGGCCTGTTGTAAGACGAGAAAATTGTATGAGCTACGAAAAACTAGTATAGTTCTCAGACATTAACATGGAGGAGTAACTGTTAAGTCCTATTTAGAAAAACCAAAATTTTGTCTGAGTAAAGGTAGAGTCAAGGTGTCTGAGGTAAAACAGATTTTTGTTAATAAAAAATTGGCAGGGATCAACAGAGCTGAAAGTCTTCACTTCGATTTTTCAAATTAACTCTCTGATTCACACCCCAAAGACCGCTTCTTCAGTCCTGAATTACCTTTCATCTCAGGCCCGACGAGTCGCGGACCGCGACCGCAAGAAGGCTGAAGTGCGGAAGCGTCTGGAGGAGGCCGGCCGTATGAAGAAGGCCAAGAAGGGCTTCCTCACGCCGGAGCGCAAGAAGAAGCTCCGCAAGCTGCTCATGCTGAAAGCTGCCGAAGATCTCAAGCAGCAGCAAATGCTCAAGGAGCAGGAGCGACAAAGGATCCTTCAGGAGCGCATCATTCCGCTTCCGGATCTCGACTCAGGTGCGCGAACCAAGCAAGCTACAGGGCTATGAGAGACGGCTGGGTTCGATTCCGCTCGGTGGATTAAAAATTTCCTGTGTAATAGTTTATGCGATTGTCCTCTTAGCCAGGAATCACTGTCTGAAAAAGGGACTTTTCACTTAAAATCAGCCGCTTCAAGCTCACTTTTCAACGCACAACGTATCACATGCTCAGCAAACAGGAGTCATGAAAAGAGAAGGAACAGCGAGAAAGAGCTGAAAGAGCCTGGAAAAAGGAATAGGAGCAGAAAACGATAAGGATGGTCGGAAGTAGAGTCATGGCAGCGATTCAGGGAATATTTTCAAGGATTCATCACTTTCAAATTCAAACCGCTTCAATAGTAGTTTTTTTCTTAATTCAAAATTGCGGTTCTTCTTTCGACCGATGTGACGAATTTGACTGTTTATTTTTTTTACAAACCCACTCAGAAAAGGAGTTGGAAAAAAACATGATCGATAGTAACTCCGTTACTAATATGTGTGTGTTTTTTAGGAGATCTCAGCAGCATTTACGAGAAGATGAAGGACCGCGTTATGGAATTGGAATCAGAGACTTATGACATCAACTACATTGTGCGCCAGAAGGACTTCGAGATCAATGAGCTCACCATTGCTGTCAATGATCTACGCGGAAAATTGTTAGTGAAATTGAGAAAGAGAAAAAGAGAGAAAAACTGAGAGAAAAAAGTGAGAGAGAAAGCGAGAGAGAAAGAAGGAGAGACAATATAACCAGAATAGCATTCAGGTATGTACTAAATCTATATTCAGAGATATTCAAAAAATGGACAGCTTCCAAGTAATAGCTTCATTGAAGATTCTCGATTTCAGCGTGAAACCTACACTCAAGAAGGTTTCCAAGACTGAAGGAAAATTCTCGAAACTGAAGAAGAAGGGTGATTCTGCTAAGGTTTGCCCGCTTGACTTTGAAAGGTGTCAAAATAGCTGTCACGTGCACAAAATTTTTTTCAATGATTTTTCCAAGGCTAATACCATTTTTTCTCGATTTTTTTGTAACGGTTGAAAAGTTTATTCATTCTAAATTCTAGTCACAATATACGACTGCCGTGAACGCGTTCATGCAGTTGAGCAGTCCATTTTTTGAATGTATTATATTCTGTGAGGTTTAAGTATTCATATCGGCCTGAGCTACTCGTTAATATTCAAATTTGTCTTGAGTTTTTCAGAGCTGATTTTACACTAATCACGTTCAATGTGAGTAGTTGGATATGGTATGAAACCTCTTCGCCACCGAGGCTTACGATTGTTGTTCAGGTTGATTTCCGTTCGAACCTCAAGGTCGTCGAAAAAGACACGTTCAAGATGGAGGAGGTGAAATTTTCCTTCCAAACATTCAACTCTCAATAACACATACGTTGTACTCTGAAAACAACGTATCGATGTTTTTTTGCATACATTTTGCATCTGTTCCGGATTTTACGTTTGAAATATGTAGAGGAAATGGTGTATTGAAGAATAACTTGTAATATGTTTGAGCATATAAATTATGAAACCACTATAAATATCAATTTATCTGCAGGAAAAGGAGAAGGAAAAGGCGGATTGGGCCAAGTAAGCAATCATCGCCCGGATACTTGAATAACTCTACTCAGCAAAGACCTTTCTTCCTGAACGATTATTTCTCTGTTTTTTGTATGCGTGGAAAATTTACCTGCTTTTGTTTGCACTTCTGAACAAAAGCCGAATTTTTGAGCTTCGTCCTATTAAAGTAACATTTGTACTTCTTTAAAATGGGCTTGTTTTATGAACCTGTCATCTTTTATGAACCTGTCATCTTCTGATACTGTAAGTTTCCAACCTAAAATTGTTGAATAAACAGCATAAAAATAATTCACCTCTGCATTTGTGAACAATCCGCGAACTTTGATATTCAGCCTCGAAACTGATCGAAACTAAGAAGAAACATATCAAATACTACTATAAAATATTGGATAGATGCCTACTCATCGAATAAGGAAAATCAAAGGACGTTCAAGTAGACGAAAATTGAAAAGAAATTTCGAAGGTATAGGAGCCTCGAGGATGTGAGAAAAAGATAAGAGGGTTCAGAAGAGGCGCAGGTGGAAGGGAGGATTGGACATGCAGTTATGAATTGTCGAAAAGAAGAAGAAGCGAAAGCTATAGTGGAAAAGCACAGGGCTGAATCCACACTAATCTAATTAGAGATAAATGAGAAAGTTATGGAGAAAGTGAATGTGTAGGGAGCAAACGCGAGTAAAGAAGCAAACAAAATTGGAAATAGAAGTTGCAACAAAAAGAAAACGAGAAAGAGAGATGAAGCAAGCATGGAAATAGAAATAGAGAGAGAAAAATATAGAGAGAGAGAGGAAGAAAGAGCGGGAAAGAGAGAGAAAGAAGGTTCTGTGGAAACAGCAAGAAGATATCTTCATTGTCTTTCTGCCCAACTCAAGCGCCAGCTTCATTTGTTTGTGCAACTGCCCGCATAACAGGTGCGCGTTGATAAGCAAGGCAGCCTTGCTTTGCTGATCACGACAAACCATGGAGTGACTACAGTTTTGTGACGTGCTTTCGCGCTGGCATAAGCATTTTACTCAGCACAGGAAGGGAAGGAAGAAGGGGGGGGGGGGGTAGGTTGTTAGTTTATTGACGACACCAATATATTTCAAAAGACAATGAGAAAGAAGACTCGAGCACAACAAACAAAAACTTTATACAACCACGATCTTCGAAGCGAATATCATAATTGAAATTCGATGTCAAAACAAAAACTACTGACTTATCTAATGATTAAAAAGTAGTTCAGCAAAATAATTCTTTGATTTATTTGTCTACTTTTTTGAGACATCAAAGGTGTTTGTTTTAGAAAGGAACACATTCGAGTATTTCCAAAAGTTTTGATACAAGCTTCTTCCAGATTTAGATAATGAAAACCATATCCGTAGTTTAGAGAACAGTACAGGATACTCGAAAAAATTTATTCTCTAACGTTCATTCTTAGATTGGATTTGGATAAGTTTATAGACTTACTATTGTTTCAATTTTGTCTTGTCCTTGAATCATCGAAAAGATGTGCGGTTTCTCAAGAGACTCGGGTCGTTCAATCGTGTCACTTTCGTTCAATCGTGTCACTTTCTATGTTTACATATACATTTGCTGAAAGACCTGATTTCCGCACAAATTCAGGAGAGATTTTAGAATGAAAAGAGTGCGCAATCAGAGCCTGAAAACTCGAAAAAAATTCACTACTATGTTTCTAAATTGTTACGAGCAAGAAAAGGGAAAGTGCAGACAAGACAAAGTAAATCATTGTTTGGGTGTCTGATTCCTGCTAAAGATCTCGGATCCTGCTAGAGCACGGGTTTTCACACACTGATTAGTATCTGAAGGAATATACGGTGGACAAAGTGACGACCGTTTTATTGTGAAGACATGAAAAGTGGAGACATGATCGCACCATGTGTGTTTGTATTAGAACATCAGCAGCATCCTTTGTTTGAATGTATTATTCTGATTTATGTATGAATTCATGTACATATTTCTTATTTTGCACCTACTTGTTGACGATAAGGGGAAAGGGTAAGAGGCGATTCTAGCCGAGATTTGAGCTTCCAACCACCAACACTTGTTGGTCCGCAAATGGTATCACGTATCTCTCCACCCCTTCTCACTTACCACCGCCTTACAAGTGTCTTGACATACTTCATTACTGGCCGTTCGCTTACTCTTATCGGGTGGTCGTCAAGTTTTCTTTTCCCACAGTCTGACACAGGAGAAATTTTGTAGTTGTGGGAGAAATCGGTCGACAAAAAATAAGAAACAATATTTAGAGAGAGAACGGGAAGCGAAAGAATGTGAGAAAGGTGGAGAAAAATAGAGGGATTTAGAGATAAGAGGGGGGGACAGAAAGAGACAGAGAGAGAGAGAGAAATAGAGAGAGAAATAGAGAGATAGATAGAGAGAGATAGATAGATAGAAAGAGAAAGAGAGAGAGAGAGAGCAGGCACTGGGAGTGAACCTGTGAAAGTGTTTGAGGGCATGTGAAATGAAGAGTGTTATCGTATCCGGTCAACAGTGAACAAGAATGAAGCAGATCTCGAGAGTACGGGAGAAAAAAGCAAGAAGAGGAGGGGGAAAGGGAGGGGAGGGGGGGCAGCAATGAGATGAAGAGTGGGACAGATGCTCACAAGCACTGTAAGTGCGAGAAGAAGGTATCCGCACTAAAATTCTGAAATCAGAGAGAGACGGAGAGAAAAAGAGGAGAAGAGAGCCATTGAAAGGGAAAGAAATAGAGAAAAGGAGAAAGAGATAGAGAAAATGAGATAGAGAGAGGAAATAAGAGGGAGAGAGGGGAAAAGATGTTCTACGAAACAAAAGGAAAAAAGAAGCACAGCTCAAAAGTTGATAAATGGGAGATGTGGAAGAATATCCGTAGCAGCTTCTCACAGTCTTTCGCATCCATGATAGTTACCTCTCTTCCCCCCGCTCTCTTCCCCTTTTCTCTTCCTTCTCTCTCTCTTTTCCTCTTCTCCCTCTCTCTCTCCCTCTTTCTTTTCCCTCCCTCTTCCCCTCTCGCTTCCCTCCTCTCTCTCTCTTTTCACCTCTCCTATTTCCATTAACCCTATCTTCCCTATTTCTCACACTTGTTTTCGTTCTTCAACACAGCTCATTCTTCTCTATTAGCAAGCTGAGTTACATCTAAGATTATTGACAGAAGCGGCCATCGGCCAATTCGCTGTGGGAAGATAAGAGCTACAGGTGTGGAAGAAGGAGGGAGATTCATTGGAGAGCCATAGACTCGTAAGTGATACGGGAATTGACCATAGACCTTGAGAAAAGCGTTTTGAGTAAATCAGAAGAATAAGTTTTGTTGACAAATGATGCCTTTAACCAGACGTCACTGCCTTTAAACTGTGTAACTTAGAATTTTAAGATTAAGTTTTGTATGAAAAGAAGCACATGAAAAGAGCGAAAGAGAAAGGAAGAGAGGGATAGAAAGAAAGAGAGAAAGAGACAAAAAGGGAAAGAGAGAGAGGGAGAGAAAGAGGAAAAGAAAAGAATAGAGAAGGAGAGAAAGAGAAAAAAGGAATTGAGGAAGCCAACTTCCACGCTACCGTGTTGAGAAATCGTTCCATTTATCCATCCATCATATTGCTAGCTCTCTTTCTCACCCAATTCCATGTGTAGCTAGAGTTATGGAGCGTTAAAATTCAAAAAAGTACTTTTCTGGTAATAAGCGGGCCACCAATTTCGTACTTTCTTTAGTCTCACAACGACTTGTCGTAAAATGGCAATAGATTACTGTGTTTTTATGTTGCTACTTTTTGAACAGAGCAATCACTTTTAAACAAGATAAATCATTAAGAACACACAGTAATCCATCGCCATTACACGGAAATTCGCAGTGAGACTAAAGAAGGTACGAAATTTGTGGTCCGCTTACCTAGCACCAGAAAAAAAACTTTTTTTGGAAATTTAATTCTCCATTAGATTGTAATCCATTTCCGAGCTGTACAGCGGGATCCACCATGATATTTTCCATGCCTTTTCTTTAGATTTTCTGTGTTTATGTGACTTGGCTAGACTCAACCCACTTACTGATTGGCAGTACTCTTTGTGCTCTTCGTAAGCACATACCTTGGTTATTCTACATCTTGATAACCTTCTCTATCGTTTCTTTTTGTTCCCTTCTCAAATTTTCGTTTCTATCTCTCCAATCTCTGTAAATCTCGGTTCTTTTCCTCTCTTTCTCTCTCTCTCTTTCTCTCTCCCTCTCTTTCATATTCTCAGCTATATCTATGTATGATCAACTGCCGTTACTGCGAGTCTTCCTGCAATCACACAAGCTCCGCTCTCAAAACCCTATACCTGTCTCGAGCTTCTTGTTTTCCGATCCTCCACAACAACCTCTGTCTTTCCAGTACGCTATCGTCTGATCCTTGTTCTCCAATGTGTGGAACTCACCAGCTCCTCTCCTCCAACCAGGCACTGTCTCTCTCCCTCCTCTGCCTCCACTGCCCCCCTCCTCTCTTTCATAGACGACCCCGCCCCCGCCTCCCGCCTCTCTCCCTACTCCATAAACGTCCTTTCATGGCAGTCATCTTTGCAGTTCCTCTCAGTAGACGGCGGTTACTACAACCCCTCTCTATAGTTTGCCCTACAAATCCGCAGTTGAGAGCCTGGCGTGCTGGTATACCGATTCTTCTGAAAGTCAACTCTCTGGCTGGACAACCGCAAGTGTTCGCACCTGCCCTTCCACTACACTCTCGGCCGCCGTTCGTTGTTCTTCAGTCTTCAAAATAGAACATTCGGTTTTCGGCTTTTAGGCCTATACTAGTAGTGTTCAATCAATCAGAATTCATTTCCGCCACACAAAGAAGGGCTGCCTTCCGTCCTTTTCCCCTGCTTCTTTTCTCTTTTTTCAGCTATTCAACCAGCTTCTCTCGTATTCAATCATGATATTGTGGCTCTTTTGAGCGTGATGACGTTGCTACGGCTCATTCTCTTCTGCTAGAAATTCGTTTGGTCACCAAAGTTTGTTTTTTTAGTGAGAATCGTTGTCTTTATTGTATGGCTTGTGAGGCAAGATTCTTTTTCCTTTTTAACATTCTTCGTTTTAGAATTGAGTAAAAAAAGAAGAAGGGAGATTCCGATAAAATAAAATCACGGAAAGTTCAGGATGTGGAGCATTTTTTTGAACTTTTTTGTGAGTAAACTTGTGCAAGCAACAGCTCACGCTCTAGAAAACTAATTAATAACCCAACCCTGCAAGCTTTTGAATGTAGTAGAAGCCTTCGTTAAGCAGAAAATGAGAAGAAAAAGAAAAGCTTACTCTCCATAAGATTTTAGGAGTGAAAACCTCTATTCACAAGACACTTCTAGGAGTGTCTTGTGAATAACCAATAACATAACATCAAAACGCTGCACCTATGGTCCACGAATTTAACCTTATCTCCGCTGAAGCAGAGGTCCTTGAGTTTGAACATTCATCAGAAATTGTTTCTCACTTGGAAATGAATTTGAAACTATATGAGAGTGATACATTTTCAAATGCTGAGTTACACAGTTTAGATGCAGTGACGCCTTGTTATATGTTAGAGTGATTGGTAAACTCTAGGTGTAAACCATGGATCAAATCGTACATCCATAATTTAAATTCATGAGACACAATGGAAATTAGCTAATCAGTGGTAGACCAAGCATGTAGTTATTGTATCAACTTGAATTCATGCAGCAGATCCATGCTACCGGGTACTAAGTAGTAGCGCCGCAGGTAACGTCCATCTGATCGTTTACCTACAGCCTTCTGCTTAACACCTGCCTAGCGTCGCACGATCGGGACCCTTTCCTCTAAACTAGTGAACACGGTAGACTTTCATTGAGATTCTCTTACTGTGGACCAATCTCTTACAGAGGTCATTTCATTCTCTTACTTTGGACCAATATCTTCATAGTTAACTTGATTCTCTTACTGTAAACTAATCTCTTACAAAGGTTCTACCTGAAATAATGATCTCAATGGTCTTGTTTCTGATGCAGGAACCTCAATTCAGTTTCCATGAGCTCTAATGATGAGTTCTAATGTACGCATGCGCTCTGACAATCCTACATATGATAGTATGCATTGAGATTCACCACGATTTTTTTAAAATTAAGAAGTGGGTAACACATTTTCTAAAAAAAAAAGAAGAAATGCTTATGAGTTCGATCATAGACTTAATCGGAAAGAGATTAGAAAGCTTGAAGGAACACCTTTTTGTGTTACTTTTTCTGATATTTCCTTCAGCTCTAGCATTAAGATTGTCTTTAATCTCTATTTTCTTTGCTATCCATATTTCTTTTCTTTTTTTTCTTTTTAGCGTTGATTCTGCTATCCAACCTCTCTCTCTATTTTCTTTTTTTCCCGCTCCCTTTTCATCTCTCTAGCTCTCTTTTTCTCTTTAATTGTTTATTTCCTTTTCGCCAACTCTTTATCTAACACTATCTCTCTAGCTCTAATAATATTTTTCTACTTTCTCATTTTAACTTTCCATCTTTCTCTTTCGCTGTATTTTTTTCTTTTGCAGTAAACACATCAGAGGCATCCGCTAGTCAGCTTCTGGATTGGAAAAGAGAATGATTCGAGACTGCCTTGAATTACCTGAACTCTTCGACAGGCTTCTCTGAGGTTTCTCAGACTCTTGACTTATAGTCCTACTCCTTTCATGGTCCAATTCATAGATGGGAATGAAGTTGCTCTTGTTCAGCTACCAAAAAAATCTTCGTGTCTCGAGCCATTCAATCGGTTATTTCTCCATAGTTGAGCTCTCACGATTCCCATGATCTTATGATGCGAGCGATCAATCGGTGATCATGAGAGTCTCTCTTTGGCAGGCAGTGTTCCGTCCTAATTATAGATGCACTCGATATTGTGCGTCATCGATGTTTTGATGTACATATCAGAAACATTCACTCTTTCCACTCGCCTCTGCTCTTTTTATTTGTTTTTGAGATACCGCATCTATTTTCCCAGCTTTCTCACCAGTGCGAATTTCATGTTGATGAAGCAAAGAACACTTTCCTTTTTGGCTTTAAGCTTAGGCTTAGGCTTAGGCTTAGGCTTAGGTTTAGGCGTATTCGATTTCGGAGTTATATGGATTGAGAAATAAATGAAAGAGACTTGTGCAAAACAGAGAACAATTAGCCTTTTTGTATTCACTCCACAAACCTTTCAAAAACTCGCTTCAGCTTAAATAAAACGTTTAATTTCTGAAAAAAATTCTAAAGAAAAAAGGGGAAATATTAATGGAAATCAACCTTTCTCTCAATTACAATCATAATTACCTGTGATAAATCTCACAGTAATTCTCACTTGGACAACGGCCTTTAGAGGGAGCATTCCAGTCCATAGGACTTGTGCTTGTATTACATATCAAATATGCATCTCTCTCTCTCTCTCTCCTCTCTCTTTCTCTCTCTCTCTCCCTCTCTTTGACTTTTCCGGGTGATTTTTCGAAAAGAAGTAAGTACAAAAAGCGAGAAATAAAATGCTAGGACTTGCTTACTAGGAGATCAGAGCTAAAAATTATAGCTTTAGCTTCCTGGCAGCAATCACGTGTGTGTAAGAAACGAAGCAGTGCGAAGAAGAAAAGAAGAGAAGTCAGAATGTGAGAAGAGGAAATTGAAGAAAGGAAGAATAATTAGAAGAGAGAAAGTTTAAAGAAAAAGAGATAACAATAGACCGCAAAAAAAACAGAAAAAGAGAGAGAGAAAGACCTAAAATAGAAATGAAAACAGAGGGAGAGAGAGTGTAGAGAGAGAGAGAGAGAGAGAGAGAGAGAGAGAGAGAGAGAGAGAGAGAGAGAGAGAGAGAGAGAGAGAGAGAGAGAGAGAGAGAGAGAGAGAGAGAGAGAGAGAGAGAGAGAGATTGAATAGAGATATGAAGAAGAAAAAAGAGGCAAAAGCTATAGTAGCAATCAAAAGAGAAGTGTAGGGGTAGATCACAAATCGATTAAAATAACGAGAGTAGAAGGAGCTATCATCGAGAATCCAAAGGAGCCGGGCAAGAATATCAAAACATCGAGAGCAGCGAGAGAGCAAGATACACAGAGGAAGATAAGATAAAAAATGAAGAAAGAGAGTGAGAGAGATAGAGATTGATATAGAAAGGTTGAGCTATAAGATTTGCCTGAGGAAGAGTCGCGCCTGTCTCGAGATCTATCGAAGCTCTAGCTCTCTCTCTCTCTCTCTCTCTCTCTCTCTCTCTCTCTCTCTCTCTCTCTCTCTCTCTCTCTCTCTTCTCTCTCTTTATATATTTCTCTCTTCTCTCTGTCTCTCTTTTATTTTTCTCTTTTTTCTTTCTCTCTCTCTTTTTTTTCATATGCTGACGAATTCAACTGGCACTAATTCATCTTTAATTTTAACCGTTGTATCAGGATGCGTTGGTCACCAAATGTTCTCTAATATGTTCGTGAATCGGCTCATTACAGAGTCAAAACCATATCACGAGCTTTTGTTCCATTTTTCATTGAAGATGCTATTTCTTTTAACTTGTCAGCTGTCAGTTTTTGTTACTTTTTTCCAGTAGAAAGAGCTGGATCAAGTTCATTAGAGCGTAGTTCACAGATGTATAAACTTTTACGGTTTTCAATTAGTTCGCTAGGTATTATGTAAATTTTCTTATTTACTTCCAGGCTCTGTGATGGAACTTGCTATTTCAATACCACAGTCCGAAAACCTGTTCTTGTTGGACGCTCATGTTACTCGGAATAAATTTCCGTCAGGCCTGAAAAAAACAACCTTTAAAAAGTGTCAATTTTCAAATGAGTTCAGTTTTCACTCTTATCAACATTCACAAAAATCCCGAGAACTTGAGCGTTTCATGGATTCCGGGAGTAAATTTTCCTTTGATATTGAAGTGGTTTTCAGTCAATGCATACAATCGTACGGAACGGTTGACTCACAGGGAGTGCTTCACAATTCGAGCACCGCTTTATCGCCCTCTTTTCACTTCTTGTCTTCTAACTTCAATCACTGTCTTCTGCTTTACTGTCTTAATTTTTACCGCTTTCTCTTCCTCCCTTCTTCAGATTCTCTCTCTCTCTCACTCTCTCTCTCACTCTCTCTCTCTCTTTTGTTTGTTTTCAAAAAAAGCCTATCAGTTTCCCCACCGCTCTTTCATCATCCTACAAATCTGATTCGAGATAAGTCGCAAGTCGGAAATTTCCGACCAACAGAAGTCTTTGTTCTTACCAGGTTAGAAGCAGTCAAGTTGCACTATTTTTGTTTTTCGACAAAGTTAGGTTTTGGACTGGTCCGCTGAGATCTGCTATGACTACCTAGATACATATTTATTGTATGTTGTATATACATACTATGTACATAATGTACAATTGAGTCTTCCAGTAATAGAAGAAAGAAAGTAGAGATTCACTTCTCAGCTTGAGGAAGAGGCTCTTTAGCACGCACTCGCTTAGAAGATTTGGTAGAACCTTCTGCTTGGATTATACTAGCCGACTAGCCATTATTTATTAACTGCTATGACTACCTAGAATAAGCACTAATCATAGCTCTCAATCATTTCACCCTCCGTGAACGCACCACTGTACGCACTATGAAGTTGAAACACTTCGTTTTAGATCGACTTAACATTCATTCATTCTTCATGTACATGTATACCTATTCTTCCCAAAACTTTGGGTCTTCCGCTCTATTTTTTCATTGCCTGACTGGAATTGGTAATGGAATCAGTGCTTAAAATGATCGCAGGCTGATGGTACATATAGATTACCTACATACTATAAGACGATGCTGGGAATAATTTTCGCCAAAATGCTCAAAATGTTGTTCCTCGGGCAGATTTCCCCTGAAAAACCAAGCTTTTCCATGGCAAGAAACGGAAAAAAGCGCCATGATAAATGGCAGCAAATAACATGCGTTTTGACGGGCCTGCCAAGAAAAACCGTCAAAAAACAAGCTTTCTACTTTGTTTTCGTTTTGTCACCGCTTTTGTCACTGCCAGAATCCGGTTTTTGTTTTTCCTTGTTTTGTCACTGCCAAAATCGGGTTTTTGTTTGTCCTTGTTTTGTCACTGCCAAAATCGGGTTTTTTTGTCCTTGTTTTGTCACTGCCATAATCGGGTTTTTTTTTTGTCCTTGTTTTGTCACTGCCACAATCGGGCTTTTTTTGTAGCCCATGCAACCCCTTAGCCTCATTTCTGGGATGATGGAGGATCGCTCTCAGGAACTCTTCGGGGAGTGCCTATACTAGACTTTGATCTCATCCAAAAGGCTGAGATGCGATACCAGCAGCTACAACGCCAACAGACCAACCATTTCTAGCGACGTAACCCAACCGAGTTTAACTCGGTTGGGGTACGTCGCTAGAAGTGGTTAATATGTGGTCTTTGCAGAGCTGTGTTCAACGGACAAAAAGTGTTCAAAAAAAGAGCCGAGTTTGGCAGTGCCAAAACATGTCACAAAGGAAAAACAAAATTGTCCGTGATTTGGCAGGAACAAAACTTCGCCACATAGTCATTCATCATTTGGCACTGCGAAATAGTGGCCGATTCTTCGTCCCTATTTTGGCAGCTAAAAAAAGACTAATATCGGAATTTCCTTCTCCCAAGTTCGCATACTCGAAATCTTGGCAAAATAAAGTTTTTGGCTGAGGAACAACATTTTGAGCATTTTGGCGAAAATTATTCCCAGCATCGTCTTATATATAGTCGCTGATTTTATTGAAGAATGAGTCAATTAAAAAAAAAATTTTTTTTGAAGATTTTTCCGTCTCAGCAGTGATGGAAGATCGACTTTCTAGATCGCTCTCTCGTTCAACCAATTGGTTAGCGAAAATTTCTCAATGAACTATGGCATTCGCAAAACACTGGTTGTAGCGAAAGTTAAATAATGTTTTTGACGTCATTTCACATCTCTTAGCGATCTCTCTCGGTCGATTTTTCAGTCTCTCTGTCTTTCTCTCTCTCATTTTTGCTTTCTCTCTTACTCGTTTTTCTCTTTCTTTTGCTCTTTGAATTTGCATCTCTATAAATAGAAATCTCGCTCTCTCACGCTATTCTCCTTGTCTCTCTGATTTTCTCGCTTTCCACATACTTCCTGCTCTTACGGAACTAAGACGTCGTATATACGAAAAACTTCTGATTAAACTGGCATGATTCTCAATAAACATCATTACAATCTTTATGTGACAGCTTCACGGGGAGATGGTAAAAAAAGCGCTCTGACCCAATCATCTTCTAGTTGTTATGAGTGATGAGTCTGGTTAGTTTTGTTAGCGTTGAGCTGCAGCTTGATTCGTTCTCGAACTTGACCTGAAACACTGGAAATTGACAAATAGATCAAACCACCGCACGGAAAAAAGCTAGTCACCGGGGGTGCAACCCCCGGTGACGACTCGAACCCATGCAACCATCTCTCCTCTATCCGGGAGCGAGCGTGTTAACCATTACACCACGGTGACACATTGCTATTCCGTGCGATAGTGCTTATTAAAGGCTCAATTGTCTCGTTCTCTTAGTCACGCATGCTCATGAAGCGAAAGCGTCGTGAATGGAGCATAACTCCAGATTTCACAATTAAGACAGAAGAGAGGTCGAAGAAGGATGATAAATCTTCAAATGCTCATTTGTCTTCTCTACCAGGCGTCACTGCCTTAAAACTGTGTAACTGAGCATTTGAAGAACTAGAAATTGAGTGATGCGACAAAGTTCATATCCTGAACCTTTTTTCCAACCAATAAACTCTTGATGAAACTAGGGTAAAAAAGTGCTTTTTTTTATAAATTTGCCTGCAACAAAGAGACATTCTCCAATACCGATCAATTTTTTGTAAATATATTGATTGGCAAGTCCCTTTGTTTGAAGTGAAACCAGAAAAAAACTTAGCAGAGTTAAGGAAATGCAAAGCTGGTCGCTCGACTTTATAGTTATTAAACTCTCTTATTTTGCGCTTGGCATTCAGAAATGAGCTCAGAAAGTAGAAAGACATCTGGAATTCTTATCTGTTCTCAGTAGTAATCTTTTTCATTGTCCTTTGGCTTCCAGGATCTTTCTCTCTCTGTTTCTCTTTCTCTCTTTTTATCTTTCTCTATCTCTTTCTCTCTCTACTTCTCTTTCTCTATCTCTTTCTCTCTATACTTCTCTTTCTCTTTCTTTCTATTTCTCTCCACCGCTATCTCTCTCTCTCTCTCTCACTTTCTCTTATTCTCTCTCTCTTTATCTCTCTAACACTTTCCCCCTCTCTCCTAATCTCTCTCTTTCTTTCTTTTCTCTATGCGTTCTCGGTAATTTCTCTTTCTTATTCGATATCCAAATTTCATCTTAGTTTGTCTCTGCTAGCAATCAAGATCCTCTCTCCTCTCTCTCTATCCCTCTCTCTTCTCTGCATTCAAAACCACTCTACCCCTCTCTCAGGACTCCGCGAGATCGCCACCACTCCCTGGTCGGAATGCGTACGCACTACGCATTTGGCGCTCGCTCGGCAACTCCCTCACTGCGCTCTTCCTTAATCTCTCCTGCAACATCATCCGTATTCTATACCACACCTGTTATGCCTTCGCCGAGCGTCAGCTATAGGTATATCATTATGTGCACCAGAGGTATGTAGATCAATTATTCTACGACAGATATATAATTCACTTAGTTCACCACAGATAGACCAACTAGCCCATCACACAGATCAAATAATTCACCATAGGTGGATAAATTAGTCACCTCAAAGTCTTGCAATCAATCAGCCACCATGAAATTCTGTCAGTTTTGAAAAAAAAGAAGCTTATTCTTCTTCTTAGCGTTGTCCCGCGCCGGCCGAGGTTGGAGTAGGGTCCGCTGTACGGCTTCTAGCTCTCCAGAAACATCTGTCCGTTGCGTCTTCCGAGTGGAGTCTTGCAAGGCGCAGGTCTTGGTTGAGCGTATCCATATATCTTGTCTTCGGTTTGCCTCGCGGGCGTTTGCCTGGTACTTCCATGTCAAGGGCGTGTCTTGCGATGTTGGTCGCGTCTCTTCGCATCACGTGTCCATACCATCTAACTCTCCCTTCTCGCATCTTTTCTTGTATTGGGGCAACGCCGAGTCTCCCTCTCACAATCGTGTTACGCACACAATCTAGGCGAGTCAGTCCTAGTGTCCAGCGTAACATTTTCATCTCATTCGTGTGGATAATGTTCTCGTTTATACGCGTTGTAGGCCAGGTCTCCGTCGAATAGAGAAGCACGGGACGGATTGCTGTTTTATACATCTTTCCGCGTATGCCAGCTGTGATATTCCTATCACAGAGGACACCTGTAGCTTCTCTCCATTTCATCCAAGCTGCATTTACTCTTTGGCCTGCCGCTGCATTTGTTGACGTGTCTGAGGAGATGACAGAACCAAGGTACTTGAATTCGGAGGTCTGACTTGAATTCGGAGGTCTACTTGAATTCGGAGGTCTATACTTGAATTCGGAGGTCTAAAATGAAGAACAACCCTATTTTTTTGTCTAAAACTTAGTTTGAAAAAAAAGAAGCGTATTCGTCTATTCCATCGAAATTCACACCGCATCATCGAAGTTGGATGAACAATAAAAAATGTTTTTGATTTTTACATTTTCACGACATGGTATCCACAGCTATTAAAACGCAGCCAGGAATAAATTAGTGACGATGGTCCGCCCAATCCACTCAGGACAAACCTTTAACTATTATCTGCAATTAATAAATCAATATTATAATTCTCTAAATTGACTAGTTTAAACCAGTTTCTACTCCCGTTAACGAACAATGGCGAGAGTTTTCACCGTCAAATTCATGACACACTCAACAGCTCAATTACAAGTTCAAGTGTTTTATTATCGAATTCAACAGTCGTGGAGCACCATTGACACAAACGATTCCGCTCCGGTCGAGAATAAGGGTGTGCACTGGAGAGTACATAATTGTTCAAATATGAGGGTTCAAGTGTTCAAGTTGTGCTAAAGACATGAATCGTGAGTGATTAAAAAGAAGCACGAAAAGGAAGTCGACCACTCTACCTTCTTTGCTACTACAAAAGTAAAAGAGTAATTAAAGCGTTGGACAGATCGAGTGGTCTCCTGCTGCCCCGCAGCTCTTCCTCCAGCTTCACGGCCCTTAGTCCTCTCCGAATTCTTTCACCGCCCCGCTTGAAGACCCGCCCGCCGCGATCACCCTACATTCCGTCTTCACCGCTATACGTCCCAATGGTTACTACAGTTTTTTGAGTTTAGTTTTCTCAGAAAATTTTGAAACGCCCTGGAAACGAGTAGCACATAGGACTAGTGGTAAAAGGTCCTCATTAGTCAAGGGGTAAGGCGCTCATTCGAGGAAAGGAAGAGGTAGCTTAGCTTGATACTCTAACTAGCTTTATACTCCGTGTATAGTTCATTCATATTGCGTCTTAACCAAGCGTCATTGTCTTTTAAATGTGAAACTGAGTTTTTGTTGGTGAGAAAATGGTGTTGATAGCATTAGTCTTAGCGAAATTGGAGTTTTCATAAATTTAGTATATCAAAGGATCACTAAACATGAGCAGATAAGGACCGCGTATAGAAAATGGAGAAGGAAAACATGGAAATCATGATCATTGACAGGAATGGATAAGTTGGAGCTAGTTTTTGAGCATATCCGTGTATTTCGTAGATTCCTAGGAAATCTTGAAGGTAGTCGAACAGAAAAATTAGAGTGGATGCCTGGGACCCAGATCGATTACTTTCGAATTTTGAAATTCATCAAAAAGTGGGTTTTTCTCAATAACAATAAGTGAAGGGCCATCATCAAACACATAATGCTTTTTTTCCGAAGAGTTCTCTTTCTTCAGAGTTACTCACCCATTAGACTGAATGAGACTCACAGGAGATACGTATTACACATCTTACACGCCTCCGAACAGTCATAGGCCAAGCTCCAACTTGGTTCGTTTTTGTCACAACCTTCACTTTTTTTTTTTACTACAACTACTACTATGATACTTTTCCGAGAATGCCGGTGAATCTTACTTAAGTAGCGATATCCGATGAAGGCAATGTACATATAACCTTGGTAGAGGTAAAGCATTCGCCCTCTCGGTAAGAGCAAGAGAGAAACGGCTTGTTCAATACCGACCCAGAGACTAGCTTTTGCGATAGTTTGATATTTTTTTAAAATTCGGTTTCGGTAGTACGGTCTTCGGCAAGGATATCATACTGTTTTATATAAAGTTCCCGCAAGTAAGGAAAAAGTTTTATGCATAGATGTGAGGTTTCCCGTGATAAAAAATCGAAGCCATGGGTTCCACATCGAGAGAAATGCTGAGAAACTACTTAAGTTTTCAAAAAAAAAATTTTACAGAGAAAGTAAGTGGTTTGAAGGCTAATTGTGTTAAAAAGTATAAATTTCTCAGTGATTCTGATTAAGATTTTCCGTTCCTAAGTTTTAAAAAAAAATATTATACAAGACAGTTCATTGTCATTGTACACATTGTACACATTGTACACAGAATTGTCGCTCCACAAAATGATGAGTTTTTCGAAATACTATTCTTCTGAAATATCAAGGTTTCCGATCCAAGTTTTAAGGTGCCTTGTTAGTTGCGAGTAGTTTTTTTCTATGTAAAAAAATTGGATTAGTTTTTTGCTAAACTGGAAGGAACATTGTGATTTCAGAGCCCCCTTTTGGGATTAGGGGAACAACCTCACCTTCACGGCCGATTCCTCCAGTGAGTTTATAGGCATTTTTTTCATTAATTCAAGTTCAAATAGAACATTTTTTTAAAAAATTCGGCATGCGAAAAGTTTTGTTTAATGTCCTGAATCGTGATGGAACGGGTAGCACTAGTAATACTACAATATTATTCAATCTTTTATACAAAAACCTTTTTTCCTAACAGTTTTGATATAGTAGCCTTTTATACAAAAACTTTTATACAAAAATATACATACCTATACATAACAATCTTTTATACAAAACCCTTTTTCATGACTGTTTTGACATAGTAGTTTGAATTGAGCTATTCTAAAAGCCCTGTGATAAGAAAAAACCACGTTCGATATATTTGATCAGGTAAAATTATGCGGAATGTAGAGAGAAAAAGAATCAACCGCTTAGCACTATAAAAAATGAATATTCTATAATTCTATAAATAAAAATTGCAATTCTATAAATGAAAAAAAGTTTCCATCTTCAGTCATATGACCGACCTTCGACTCACACCAGACTCTCTCCATCGCCCCTTGCTTCGGTCAGCTTAAAATATATTTCTTTATATTTTCAAAGAAATAGATTCTAAAATTTGTTTGCCCGGTTCCTGTATCAGGCAAATGGTCACTTGAGACTTGTGTATGCTATCTACTAATTGGAGCCGTTTCAAGTTTGTCGCTCCATTTTTGAGGCCGTGGTGCAGTTTCCAATGCCGATACACATTTCATCGCTTTGCATTTTGTGTAGCCAAATGAACTGCCACTGTGGTGGGAAGCGCATCGTGAGAAAGTTTCACATCGGGACCTTCCTTTTGATGCTTTTTAAAAAGATACTGTGATGAACAAATTGATAGTTTAGTGCTCAACCGACTGAGCGAATCCAGAGTCTTATTTTATGCGGTCCTATTCTGTTAACAGGTTGCTGGATACAGAAAAGAACTGTCCATAAGACCTTCCCATTTCAAGCCAATCGAAATTTCCTCGAAGGTGGCTGAAAACTCGAAACGAGAGAAACCCATCGCTCCACAGACGCTACTCACGACTGCTTCCCTTTCTCCACCAGGACAACCAAGTATCGTCGAAAAAACTGGTATAAAAATATAAAAAATAGAGATAAATTAACAAGGTCAACAAGAATTATGAAAAAATACTTAGCAAAATCTTCTTTTTTATTTATAAAGACCGAATCCCCTCTAGCATATCAACGCTGCTTGTTTAATTTTACTGCAAATACCTTTACTACATAGTGTTTAAGTGATTGCACAGCGAAGTGAACTGTGTTTTAGAGTTTTTTTGTTGTTGTCTAGTTTTTCAAAATGGATCAGTCGTTTACTTTCTTTTTTCTGAATCTATTTCTCGCCTGTTAGAACGCTGTTAAAGAAGAGAAAAAACGACAGAGCGTGAAAGTTTCACAAAGAAATGTTGATGAAAAAAGTTATATAGAGAAGTTTGTGAGGTAATATGGGTCACGATTGGAAGACCATACCAGTAAGTTACACTTTAAAGCTATTTTTTAGTCTGTATTACAGTGACTTATTTGCGGTCCAAAAAATTATTGGTGTATCTAAAATTTCTCAAACTCGTCTGAGGCGAGCTGGAAGCGTTGAGAGCGAGTAACAAGTCGCTGGAAGGAGAGCTGGTCAGATTACGGCTGCAGATCAAAGAAAACGAGCGGAGAAACCGTGAGCTTAAGAGGTGGGCACATGAATAAATGGGATATGAGCACGGGAATCAATGTGAACTGACCACAAAAATATATGTAAAATGTGAACGGAGTTGTCAACTACTTTGTTGAAGCTCTTGTCCTCTCAAATCTTCTAGTAAAAACCAGTTTCCCTGATGATTCAAAAGCTAAAAAAGGCTTTCAAGCTATATTTCTGCTGTTGTTGCAAATATCAACCAAATACGTTTTATAGCTGTTCCTTTTTCGGATGTAGTATTTAGCAGTTTTCGTTTGAAGTCTGAACAAAATTGAGGGCTTTGGCTTTACGATCTACTCGACAAAAATATTTTTATGGCAAGTCTTTCTGTAAATTGACCCACTTTGCTTCCTTCAGGAAACTTATGGAGAGTGAGGCAGAGACGAAGGTGTGGAAGGCCAAGTCCGAGTATACCAATCCAACGCAAATCTACGACGTCGTCAAGTAAGCAATTGACTCTTGATCAAGGATTCATAGAAGGATCTATCCTTCCTTTCTGTTTCTCTCGCTCTCTCTTTCTTTCTTTCTCTTTCTATTCCTCTCTATCTCTATTTTTCTCTCTCTCTCTCTTTTCCTTTGTCTTATTGTCTTTCTTTCTCTCTTGGTCCCTCTCTCTATTTCTCTCTGCTTCTCACTATCTCTCTTCCACTCTTTCTCCCGTTCTCTCTTTCTTTTTCATTTCCTTTTGCCT
>OZ057409.1:11631034-11689889 GCA_964056735.1 Allodiplogaster pararmata | reverse complement strand
TTCCTTTTACTTTGATTGCTTTGGTGTAAGGGTCTCGTATCCTTTTTTTTTCAATAACTAAGGTTATTGAGAGACTAACGATGTTCATTCCAAATTCAAATCTCGAATCTTCGTGTCTTGTGCTAAAGCGCATCATTTGAAATCTCCCAAACTTTTTCGGTTTTCCCTTTTTCTCTGCAAGTAACTTTTGAAAGCAAAAAGTAGAACGTAATGATTTTTTGGCACTTCCCCAGCGCTTAAAGAACGAGTGAAGCCGTTTTTACGAGGTATTCTGGGCGAAGCTATTTCAGTGCAAGGCCCTCCAGGGAGAGGACAGAGGAGGAGAAAACGGTGCACGGGAGAAACAGTTGAGACAGAAATCTTTTTTGATGAGACAGACATAGTCATCAAAAAAGTGGGAATGTAGAGAGCCCTCTGACTTAGTTACGCTTACAAGATACACAAACTCGAGAAAAAACCAGTGTTATAATCGAGGGTGCTTGCTCTTCTCGATAAGCCTCCCCAGTTTTCCCCCCAGACACTCTCAAGACTAGAATTTCATAGTTTACACTTGAAACTGTCCCATTCCAGACTTTAATTTTAAAAAAAAAAAACTAAAAAATAACCAAGGAGTCAATGGAATGGTTTCAATCAATCGCAATTTATTTCCCTTGACATGGCTAATGAAGTGTTCGAACTTTGATTTTAATAATTCTAAGCCGCTTCTGGACCCTTTTCCTACTAACTTTTTATGGCAAATCTAAACTACGATGCTTATCTCGAAAGTTTGCCGTTTTCCTTCTTAATATGAAAGGTTCAATGAAAAACTCAAGAGATATGAAAAGTTTTTTTTCCCTAGAAACGCCTTGATTTGTTTTCGTGAACTTAAATAGCAATTAATGTTAAACAATCACAGAATAACTGTTGTTGACGTCACTTCTTCTCTTGTAGCGATCCTCCATTCATTCTTGAATCCTATGTACATAGGTTTGACGTGAAACTAGTAGAGCAGTAATTTCAGAGAAATTTATATTTTAAAAAAAAAAAAACTATAGGAATAACGTGGCAACAATTCACTCGAAAGTAATTGTTTGAATACCTTCATCCTTCAAGTTTTATCATATCATCATAATGATCGCATACCCTATTTCAAAAGGCAGAAACTTACAATTGAATATTTTTTGATGCTCAAGCAAAAAAATAGCGTTTGGACGGTACGGTCTCAAGGTGTGGCAGAGAATAAGCTGCTAATGAATTGCGGAAGAAGTTTGAAGATAGGGAAAGAACCGCTTTTCAGGCAGGCAGCACTCGAAACCGCTACTTGAGAGTTAAAAGATTTAAAGTCTAGTGCTCTACCATTTGAGCCATCATACAGTAGGTACATACAGTACCTATACATATTAGATATGCGTCAGATACAAATGAAGTGATTTTATATTCGCCTCAAAAGTATCTGGATTCTGCTGATTTTCAGGGTATCATTGTTATGGAAAGAAAAAAAAAACAACAACGAAATGTGCTTTAAAAGCCAAAGCTTAACCATTTTCACACTTGCCTGTTGGAGTTTTTCGATCGACTTAATGAAAAAAAAACAAATCGTTCGTCTCTCCATAATCGACACTGTGACTGAAAGAGTCTTGGTCAATAATACACTTTGTGACTTGGTTCGTCTCTCCATAATCGACACTGTGACTGAAAGAGTCTTGGTCAATAATACACTTTGTGACTTGGTTCGTCTCTCCATAATCGACACTGTGACTGAAAAGAGTCTTGGTCAATTATACACTTTGTGACTTGGTTCGTCTCTCCATAATCGAAACTGTGACTGAAAGAGTCTTGGTCAATAATACACTTTGTGACTTGGTTCGTCTCTCCATAATCGACACTGTGACTGAAAGAGTCTTGGTCAATAATACACTTTGTGACTTGGTTCGTCTCTCCATAATTGACACTGTGACTGAAAGAGTCTTGGTCAATAATACACTTTGTGACTTGGTTCGTCTCTCCATAATCGACACTGTGACTGAAAGAGTCTTGGTCAATAATACACTTTGTGACTTGGTTCGTCTCTCCATAATCGACACTGTGATTGAAAGAGTCTTGGTCAATTATACACTTTGTGACTTGGTTCGTCTCTCCATAATCGAAACTGTGACTGAAAGAGTCTTGGTCAATAATACACTTTGTGACTTGGTTCGTCTCTCCATAATCGACACTGTGACTGAAAGAGTCTTGGTCAATAATACACTTTGTGACTTGGTTCGTCTCTCCATAATCGACACTGTGACTGAAAGAGTCTTGGTCAATTATACACTTTGTGACTTGGTTCGTCTCTCCATAATCGAAACTGTGACTGAAAGAGTCTTGGTCAATAATACACTTTGTGACTTGGTTCGTCTCTCCATAATCGACACTGTGACTGAAAAAGTCTTGGTCAATTATACACTTTGTGATTTGGTTCGTCTCTCCATAATCGAAACTGTGACTGAAAGAGTCTTGGTCAATAATACACTTTGTGACTTGGTTCGTCTCTCCATAATCGACACTGTGACTGAAAGAGTCTTGGTCAATTATACACTTTGTGACTTGGTTCGTCTCTCCATAATCGAAACTGTGACTGAAAGAGTCTTGGTCAATAATACACTTTGTGACTTGGTTCGTCTCTCCATAATCGACACTGTGACTGAAAGAGTCTTGGTCAATTATACACTTTGTGACTTGGTTCGTCTCTCCATAATCGACACTGTGACTGAAAGAGTCTTGGTCAATTATACACTTTGTGACTTGGTTCGTCTCTCCATAATCGACACTGTGACTGAAAGAGTCTTGGTCAATAATACACTTTGTGACTTGGTTCGTCTCTCCATAATCGACACTGTGACTGAAAGAGTCTTGGTCAATAATACACTTTGTGACTTGGTTCGTCTCTCCATAATCGACACTGTGACTGAAAGAGTCTTGGTCAATAATACACTTTGTGACTTGGTTCGTCTCTCCATAATCGACACTGTGACTGAAAGAGTCTTGGTCAATAATACACTTTGTGACTTGGTTCGTCTCTCCATAATCGACACTGTGACTGAAAGAGTCTTGGTCAATAATACAATTTGTGACTTGGTTCGTCTCTCCATAATCGACACTGTGACTGAAAGAGTCTTGGTCAATAATATACTTTGTGACTTGGTTCGTCTCTCCATAATTGACACTGTGACTGAAAGAGTCTTGGTCAATTATACACTTTGTGACTTGGTTCGTCTCTCCATAATTGACACTGTGACTGAAAGAGTCTTGGTCAATTATACACTTTGTGACTTGGTTCGTCTCTCCATAATCGACACTGTGACTGAAAGAGTCTTGGTCAATAATACACTTTGTGACTTGGTTCGTCTCTCCATAATCGAAACTGTGACTGAAAGAGTCTTGGTCAATAATACACTTTGTGACTTGGTTCGTCTCTCCATAATCGACACTGTGACTGAAAGAGTCTTGGTCAATTATACACTTTGTGACTTGGTTCGTCTCTCCATAATCGACACTGTGACTGAAAGAGTCTTGGTCAATTATACACTTTGTGACTTGGTTCGTCTCTCCATAATCGACACTGTGACTGAAAGAGTCTTGGTCAATAATACACTTTGTGACTTGGTTCGTCTCTCCATAATCGACACTGTGACTGAAAGAGTCTTGGTCAATAATACACTTTGTGACTTGGTTCGTCTCTCCATAATCGACACTGTGACTGAAAGAGTCTTGGTCAATAATACACTTTGTGACTTGGTTCGTCTCTCCATAATCGACACTGTGACTGAAAGAGTCTTGGTCAATTATACACTTTGTGACTTGGTTCGTCTCTCCATAATCGAAACTGTGACTGAAAGAGTCTTGGTCAATAATACACTTTGTGACTTGGTTCGTCTCTCCATAATCGACACTGTGACTGAAAGAGTCTTGGTCAATTATACACTTTGTGACTTGGTTCGTCTCTCCATAATCGACACTGTGACTGAAAGAGTCTTGGTCAATAATACACTTTGTGACTTGGTTCGTCTCTCCATAATCGACACTGTGACTGAAAGAGTCTTGGTCAATAATACACTTTGTGACTTGGTTCGTCTCTCCATAATCGACACTGTGACTGAAAGAGTCTTGGTCAATAATACACTTTGTGACTTGGTTCGTCTCTCCATAATCGACACTGTGACTGAAAGAGTCTTGGTCAATAATACACTTTGTGACTTGGTTCGTCTCTCCATAATCGACACTGTGACTGAAAGAGTCTTGGTCAATAATACACTTTGTGACTTGGTTCGTCTCTCCATAATCGACACTGTGACTGAAAGAGTCTTGGTCAATTATACACTTTGTGACTTGGTTCGTCTCTCTATAATCGAAACTGTGACTGAAAGAGTCTTGGTCAATAATACACTTTGTGACTTGGTTCGTCTCTCCATAATCGACACTGTGACTGAAAGAGTCTTGGTCAATAATACACTTTGTGACTTGGTTCGTCTCTCCATAATCGACACTGTGACTGAAAGAGTCTTGGTCAATAATACACTTTGTGACTTGGTTCGTCTCTCTATAATCGAAACTGTGACTGAAAGAGTCTTGGTCAATAATACACTTTGTGACTTGGTTCGTCTCTCCATAATCGACACTGTGACTGAAAGAGTCTTGGTCAATTATACACTTTGTGACTTGGTTCGTCTCTCCATAATCGACACTGTGACTGAAAGAGTCTTGGTCAATTATACACTTTGTGACTTGGTTCGTCTCTCCATAATCGACACTGTGACTGAAAGAGTCTTGGTCAATAATACACTTTGTGACTTGGTTCGTCTCTCCATAATCGACACTGTGACTGAAAGAGTCTTGGTCAATAATACACTTTGTGACTTGGTTCGTCTCTCCATAATCGACACTGTGACTGAAAGAGTCTTGGTCAATAATACACTTTGTGACTTGGTTCGTCTCTCCATAATCGACATTGTGACTGAAAGAGTCTTGGTCAATAATACACTTTGTGACTTGGTTCGTCTCTCCATAATCGACACTGTGACTGAAAGAGTCTTGGTCAATTATACACTTTGTGACTTGGTTCGTCTCTCCATAATCGACACTGTGACTGAAAGAGTCTTGGTCAATAATACACTTTGTGACTTGGTTCGTCTCTCCATAATCGAAACTGTGACTGAAAGAGTCTTGGTCAATAATACACTTTGTGACTTGGTTCGTCTCTCCATAATCGACACTGTGACTGAAAGAGTCTTGGTCAATTATACACTTTGTGACTTGGTTCGTCTCTCCATAATCGACACTGTGACTGAAAGAGTCTTGGTCAATTATACACTTTGTGACTTGGTTCGTCTCTCCATAATCGACACTGTGACTGAAAGAGTCTTGGTCAATAATACACTTTGTGACTTGGTTCGTCTCTCCATAATCGACACTGTGACTGAAAGAGTCTTGGTCAATAATACACTTTGTGACTTGGTTCGTCTCTCCATAATCGACACTGTGACTGAAAGAGTCTTGGTCAATAATACACTTTGTGACTTGGTTCGTCTCTCCATAATCGACACTGTGACTGAAAGAGTCTTGGTCAATAATACACTTTGTGACTTGGTTCGTCTCTCCATAATCGACACTGTGACTGAAAGAGTCTTGGTCAATTATACACTTTGTGACTTGGTTCGTCTCTCCATAATCGACACTGTGACTGAAAGAGTCATGGTCAATAATACACTTTGTGACTTGGTTCGTCTCTCCATAATCGACACTGTGACTGAAAGAGTCTTGGTCAATTATACACTTTGTGACTTGGTTTGGAGTGCACGCAAGAATAGGTTCATTCACGAAGTTAGAGTATTTATCGTCGAAAAAGTTTCCAGTGTGCTTTTTTACGTGTATTTGTATTCCGTGTCTCTGCTACACTCCGAATCGGTCGAGCTCTTTACTATTCCTCGTGTCAGAATGAGCCGAGGTCTTCTTATACTCCTTCTTATCTGCTGCATAACAAGCCAACATGCTGGAGCGGAGATCTTCCAAAGACGATCGGCTCCCTATATCAACGATGCGTGCTCGTACTTCTTGTGGAAGCCACCGCGAGGAGGCCCTCAGTCTTGCTATCGGATGTGCCATCGGCTGTACATTTGAATTGAATCATTCAAGTTATAGTTTTTAAAGTGTACAGAGAATAAGAAGAAGAAGATATTCATTAACTAACTCGCCTTATGATAAAGTAAGTTTTTGTTTTTCATTAGTGCAATACGAGAGTGTAGAGAAAATGATGAAACTTTTCTGCGGCTATAACCACTTAATCGGCTAACTTTTTCTACTACTTCCTACCACCTTTCCAGCCACTCATATAGCAATATTGAGTTGTTTTTTTGTGGTTTAAAGTTCAAGCTTTGTGCTAGAGATCATCATTTATTTAATAATGTTACGTTTTTATTTCCTTCACTGGAGATTCCTGTTTTCTTGCTGAATTGACAGTGACAAAAACCATATTAAAAACGTGACTCTACTAAGTCCGAAAAAAGTCAATAATTCCATTTTCAGAGTCCGCTACTAGTCGATCGGTATTCCATGGTATTTACTTGAAGATTTCCTCCACGATCTTCGATTGTTGCCTTGTTTTTTCTCTTTTTTTCTCAAAGAATCTCGTTTCAACATTAATTAGAATCATTTAAGAGTTCTGGAATCCAATCCCTAATGAGATTGTGAAGTTTATTCCAATTACAAACCCGAAAAGTCTGTGCTCAACTACTCTTTACTCTGCAGATAACGTGCTCTGACCAACGGCTTTTCCCCGATGACATGTAAACAGCGAAATGAACCATTCAGTACTTTATTCGTTCATGAAATGCTCATTTGGTGTCAGATCTGAGTTCCGCCTTGCTTTCTACTTATCAAAGGCAATACATAAAAGGGCGAGGCTTGAGGCGGGTGTATAATGAGTAACTGAAGCATCCACTAGAAGCAATAAGTTATTGGTCGTGATCGGTCAGATTTTTCAGAGTAAAAATGTTGTTCTGGGAATCGATATATGTTGTCAAAATATAGCATTTGAAGCACAAACATGATAAAAGATAATATACTAAACTTTTTTTTCAGGATGAGACTTCTGATGAACCCGTCATTGCAATTCACTCACACATTAAAGCAACAGATTATGGAAATGCAGCCCAAAAAAAAAAAAAAAAATAGCTCGGAGAATTCGGACAAGAAAATGAGATGGATGGGAACGAATGAGAAAAATAAGGTGAGAAAGTCAGAGAGAGAGAGAGAGAAGAGAGAGAGAGAGAGAAAGAGAGAGAGAAAGAGAGAGAGAGAGAGAGAGAGAGAGAGAGAGAGAGAGAGAGAGAAAGAGAGAGAGAGGTATAGTAGGGAGAGAAAGTTTGAGAAGAAAGAGCTGACGCGAATCGAAAATCTTTCATCAAGAGTTATATTGTGCTGCTGATGCCAATCTAATTGTCATTCTAAAGCTAGAGACAGTTTAGGTCACTCCAGCAGGATCTTTTTTGTTGCTGTTGTTTATCGTCCTTTGTTGCAAAGGCGAAAACCCCTTTCAATACCTACTAAATACGAGGAAAAGTCGTTTCTAGCAAAATTTGGAACGAAGAAGTTTGGGTTCTTTCTCATCATTTTTCATCTGAACTTACGTAGCAGACTACTCGTATTTCAGAATGCATTTGTATAGATGCTCTCACTTCTTGATTAAACAACTCGGTACATTTATTCACAATTGAGTGTTTGACCCATGGAAGGAAGGTGACTCTCGAGTGGAAGAGCCACGCGACGCGAGCGAGAGGCGCGTCGCGTGGGGAGAGAGGATATGAAATTTGGGGAAAATTTCATCATTCTAGACTTTGAGGGCGTAGCAGGAAGATTGTTCCCCCCCCCCCCACCCTTGAAAACCAAAAGCGAAACTAATCATAGGAAGTGATTGCGGGGACAATGGGAGTTCTGCGAGGCAGCGGACAGGGAAGATCTGGCACATGTGCTGCTTTCCATATGCCGAGGGGTGGTAGTGCCAAGTAGAGAGCGCAAGGAGACAGTTCGCGAAGGAGCTAGGGAGCATTGCGGCCTTTGCTCTCCGAGAAACGGCCAGCATCAACGAAGGGGCCTCACAAGAGAAAGTCAGAAGAGAGGGCGATGGAAACCGTGAGAGGGTGTGGCGCCCTATATTGAGGATACGCTTAGGTCACAGAGAGGTGTATTGGAAATTTAGAGAATAAAATAAAATCGTAAATTTGTGTAACAGAATTTCAAACGTTTAACCTTCGTTTTCTGACGCTTTTCCAAGTACTAATTAATTATAAGCACTTGTCTGCAATGAAGGTGTCATATATAATATAAATTGTTCTCTATCTTGGTAAATAGTGTGTCGACGGGAAATGGATGATGAATTTGGAAAGAGATAATTGTTTCGTTGTGAGTTTTCGTTTTTCCTGGAACTGGTTATAACCCTACAATTATTACATGCATAGCAGATGAAATGTACTTAATTTGGTCACAATGGTATTTTAATTAGTTGTTCAATTGTGAATATTTTATCTAGTTGTTAAAGGGTTGTTAATTGAAAAACATAATTTTTCGATTACTGTTTCTTTTGCGTTTATGCTGTGAAATGTTTTTTTTTGTTGACACTTATGATGTACGAAGTTCATTTATTGGCTGAGGCCTTACTATTGCTACGTCCGAATAAAGAGTCACCTGCCGTAAATATTGGCTGAGGCCTTACTGTTGCTACGTCCGAATAAAGAGTCACCTGCCTGACAAGGGGTCAAACATAAGTTATGGTGTACGACGAAGGAGAGAAACGACGTAGGAGGGAACCATAATGGTAAATTTATCTTGCAAACAGGGAGACCATAAATTACCTGGACAAATGTAAATGTCTGTATTTCCTTTCAAAACGAAATTCATATCTTGGTATCATAACATACTTTGGCACAATATATAACCAACAGTTATGCACAATCATGTTCAATATGGCCGCCTCTAGTGCGAACGCATGCCTTGAGACGACGCTCGTATCCACATGCCTGTGACCGCAGGTAGTCGTCGAGTTCGTCCCATGCCTTCAGAAGGGCGGCACGCAGAGAATCGAGATTGTGGTGGTGGATAGCTCCAACCTTTGCCTGCATGACGCCCCAGACGCTGAAGTCGAGCGGGTTCAGGTCGGGGGAATTCGATGGCCATTCGGAAGTGCTTATGAAGTTTGGGGGTGTGTGCGCAACCACTCTTGTGCGATTTTGGACTTGTGGGCAGGTGCCGAGTCCTGTTGAAAGGTCCAATCAGCTCCATTATTGTGTGTCCTACTCCAGGGCTCTACCACGTCTTCGAGAATCTTCTTTACGTAGAAGTTGGCATCTATCTTCACACCAGGGTCAACGAAAACCAACGGCGTTTTGCCCGTTGCGCAAACACCTCCCCAAACCATGAGGTACTTGGGGTGACGGCTTCTTCCGACTGTGATTCCATGCTCAGCTGCTCCATTACGATCGTGAGCAAGTATTCTGTCGTTTTGAGAATTCAGCGACATCTCAATGGTGAATATTTTTTCATCATTCCATAGCGTACGGAAATGCTTGGCCCACGCACATCGTTGCAACAGATCTTTGCACCGTTGATGTCGACGAAGCTTCTGTCGAGCATCCAATCCATGTCGTTTCTGCATCCTGTAGAGGTACATCCCGAGACGGTGTTTGATTATCAGTCGCGTTGATTCACGGGAGATACAGACCGACGAAGCGAGCTTCCTCATGGATTGCCGAGGATTGCGTGCGATGCGTTTCCGGAGAATGCTCCTAATCTGAGGCGTGTCGGATGTCGGTGGACGACCTCTTCCTGCACGGTCATTGTCATCGGCTGTCTCCCGAAGAATATCGATGATGGCGTAAACAGTTGATCGTGGAGCATTGAGTCGTCGCGCGATGTCCGCTCTCGTGTGACCGGAGTTGTGCAGTGCAATGATCGCAGCACGAAGAGGACTTGATTTCACCATAACTGTACAAATAAAGCTAGAGTAATGAAACTTGAAACAAAAAACAACCAGTCTCAGAGAATTATCATGGGAGAATGAGAACAAATATCGGTCAACTGTGTCGCGCAAGAGAGCGTGTTAAAAATTTGTCTAGGTAATTTATGGTCACCTTGTAGTTGAATTTTACTATATGATAAAATAGTTGTTTTAGTGGAGAGCTTAAGTCGATATCAAATGACTCAAAAAGTTAAAAATCCTACTTTAAGAACTACTTTTTCGAAAGTAAGTTTCTAAATTTCTCATTCTAGATCATCTAAACAAGAAAGATCATTTTTCGCGAGTTTCCCTAGTTTTTTCAAAAAAATTAACTTTTTCAGAATCGTCCGCATCAACCCGTGAGTACAACACATGAGCACTTTTAGTAGAATGAAATAGGATGGTATCAGATGTTTAGCGAGAGAAAATAGGCCTTATAAATCGGGAGACTCGTCTTAGCTGCCCGAACAAGGCTCGCTTGAACTCCCGATTGAAGACAGTGTAGATGACCGGGTTGATTCCCGAATTGCAGTAGCCGAGCCAGAAGAAGAACTTGAAGATTAGTTCCGGTGACTCTACTCCAAACGCACCCAACATGTACATCACCTGCAAGCTCCGCCGTAAAATAATTCGATTACGGGAGAGCACTTTGGTATACGGAAAGCTTCTATTGTTTGCAGATTGCTAGCACATTCTTGATACTATATACATATTTGTACACATGTGTATAACGTTTGAAGACAGTCATAGTTTGTGCGCATATAAATAATTTTCTATGGAAAAGCTCAAAAACGTGGAGCTACAGTACCGTCCAGAAGTATACCAAGAATTATATTTTACAGTGTTTCTTGCATCTTTGTGATCATCATTAGTGAGTGACTTTCTTGCATCTTTGTGGTATAGAGGCCATCACGATCATTGCAATAAAAAGAAACAAATAAACAAGAACATATTTCAGAAATCTTGAAAAATACTGTTTTCAGAAAAAAAATGCTGAGCTGTTCTGCTTTCTCAGAAACGGCTCCATTTTGTAACAGTATGATGTGAGTCACGAGCTACACAACATATAAAAAATTGCACCAGTGGGCGCAAAAACAGAAAAGTTATACGACAAAATATACTTAAATATACTTTTTGGTATACTTATGGACGGTACTGTATTTTCAAGACATCAATTATTCGAGAATTTGAGGTTATCTCGCATCCATAATTTTGAATAATTGAGAAAGTCAATGAATTTTTTTGTATTATAGAGTTTGATGCACAGCCCGTGATATTCCCCAATTTTCGTGGACAACATCTTAAGCTTATCAAGTGGGGAATTTCCAGAAGCATTTTTGTATGTATATTCACTTAAAAAGTCAGCGAGCCAACATGTGTTATCTTCCTTTTTATCTCCTCATAGCAGGTTGCGCTCCTGTCAAACCTAGCTTGGTACATATCACCAAAAGACTGCTCTCTTGTATATGAGGAGGAGAGTAATTATCGTGCAAACACTAAAATTACCATCTTCGGTCTTAAAATGCAAACACTAAAATCACCATCTTCAATCTTATACTAATTTCTCGGGAACTTTTTGGCTTGCGTATTTTGATTGTTTGAAAAGTTGCGAATCTGTTTGACCGTCGGGCTTTGCAATTATGAATCTAACAGCCATCCATTGCTATTCTAGGCTTCTCTCCCGCAAATATAAAAATAAATTCAGGTCTCAGGGCAAATTTTATGTACATTCTATAAGCTTCAATGCCTTCAATCTTTCTGATAAACCTTTGGAATCACATGTACATATAATGTAAGGATGTGACTATTTCTGGGTCTCCAGCGAGAGAAAAAGCCCTCGCTCTCGTTTTTCTTCTGGTTAAGTGAATGTGGAACCCTACCCTTTTCTCCCCTACTCAGACACCGTGAGACAATTTCTACGCGGAAGCTGCTTTCACATTCTAAAATTATAGATGGAGATAAAAGAGCAGATGAACTAGAGCAAAAAGATGAGGGAAGCTTTCCGCGAGCCCGCATATTTAAATTTTCGTGTGAAGAATCGGATGAGTGAAGGAGGGAAGATGGGGAACTCTGGCTATAGTTCGCTCCGTTGTTTCAGACATGCATGCTATTGAGAACGTTAGAACTCAGACTGTCTCTACATATGTTCTCTGAGTTTCCTCACAATCTTGGAAAACGAAATGATTAAATAGCCTATGTAAGAAATATTCCATTTTACTTTATTTTTATAAAAAAAAAAGAAATAGACTTGAAAAAGCATGGACTTTCATATCTTGAAATACAAGGCCAATTAACACTCAAATTTTTCCCGAAAACAGATATTCAGCCCGCGTATGCCAACTAGTTCATTATTTCATACCTATCCAATATATGTATTGTAACTGGTACCACGCTCGTACTCTCGGTATAGATAAATGACCGGCTTCGATCCCGCTTTGTGGACCGACTTTTGCCCCCATGATAGTTCAATCATATTCTATCTACTCTCATAAAATCTTACGAAGAATGGGAGCCAGCTGAAAATGAAGGCGGAGAGAATGAGTCCGAGCAGCAGGGTGGCCGTTCGCTCGCGAGCTTTTAGCTTTCTCCGCCGCTTCTCGGCGGTTTGCCCTCCGAGGTCTACCGTGGAATGATCTTGCTTCAGGCAACTCGAGTACTCTGAGCCTGTTGGCTGCAAGAAGCATCTCAGGTCACATTCACATAACAAGTGAATTGTTTTGTTTGGTAGTAAATATGCATAATAGGAGAAAAGACGAACACGAAAGACAAGCAGAGAAGTTTAGAGTTACAGAGACAGATAAAGAAAGATATAGAGAAAATGAGAGACTGATAGAAAGATGGAGAGTGTGAGAAAAAGAGAGAGAGAGGGAGAAAGAGAACTGACTCGTGAAACATTCGATGCCATCTTCTTCATCTTGGGTGACCCGCTGCTTGACATCTTCCTCAACTGCCAGCAGAGATGCAGAATCGCAGACTGAATGCTTGGAATGAAACAATTTTATGACTGAGTATTTTGCATCGCAATAATTTCATGAATGATTGAACCACGCAATATGTAGCTATGTGTCCCCGTGGTGTAATGGTAACGCGCTCGCACTCTTGGTTAGATATGAGAGACGCCTGAGATCGATTTGCCCGGTGGACCAGCTTTTTTCAATGTTAGAGTTTTTTCAATGGATCGTAACCATGCGTCACCGTTCGACACGAAAGTGATGCCTCGCTCTTCAACACAAGTTTCCGAATGCCTCGATCCACAACACAAGTTGTACATCACTGATCCGCGTGTCAACTTTAAGAGGAGAGTGAGCGTAACTGGCCCATCAACCATCAAACGGTGCAAACTCCAGAAGCAAAAATCCGCTGTCGTCATTGAATTCACCTTTTCTCAAGTCGAAGACAGAGACGGGCCATGGTCCACACTCCGAGACTGTCGCGAAAACAGCTCTAGGAACCACAAAAACTGGACGTACTCTTATCGACAAGCAGACGTGGCTCTGGACAGATGAAGTGCAGCTCGAGCAAAGAAACAAGAGATTATTCACCGAAAAGAACGAAGAGATCTGGCAGGAGTACAAAGTTGTGAAAAGGGAAGCGAAAAGAACCTTCTCTTCCGCGCGCTCTGACAATCATCGCGATCTCTACGACCGCTTGGACACGAAATAAGGCGAGAAGAGCATCTACCTGCTAGCAAAGCGAGATCAAAGGCTACTCTGGACATCGAGAACTAAAATATGTCAAGGCGAAAGACGGGCGAAGGCTACAGAGTTTTACAGAGATCCTTCAACGCTGGCAACAGCACTTCGAGAGAATTTCAAATCTAGAATTCTCACACTCAGACATTACAAAATGCCTAAGATTTACCGGTCAAGTCACATGCATAACCTTTGCCGAATTCAAGAAAGCAGCTTGCAGTATGCTCCAAAGCCCAGGCCAGACCAACTACCAGCCGACCTTTGGAAACTGAATGAGCTACGAAGCACTGCGACATCTTGGCTTGCAGAGTTCTTCAACGCAATCGTGAAAACTGGCCGATTGCCTAGAGATTGGTCGACTAGTGTCACGGTGCCGATTTTCAAGAACAAAGAACAAATCCAGCGAGCTGTTCGGAATACCGTCCCATACGACTGAAAATCTCAGAACGAGTCCTCGAACAGTGCTTACGAGAAATCTTAAAGTTGACACGCAATCAATGCGGTTTCGGGAAAGGAACAGGCACTTCAGATGTTGTTGTTGTTGTTGTTGTTGTTGTTGTTGTTGTTGTTGTTGTTGTTGTTGTTGTTGTTGTTGTTGTTGTTGTTGTTGTTGTTGTTGTTGTTGTTGTTGTTGTTGTTGTTGTTGTTGTGGTTTTCCCGTTGAAGATCTCCGGTTGGGTAGACGAGGTCTTCTTAGTTATGGCTCAGAAAACAATGTCCTCACTTACAGAGTGTTACAAAAATACTGGCACAAAGATTTTACCTTCTATTTTCATTCAGTATCAGCGAATCAGGTTAATATAATTAAAAATGTTTATCAACAACTTCAACAATTATGTTTTACAACAGTCACTCAATATGATTTCCTTTGGCCTTAATGACAGCTTTGAGACGACGAGGGTATGCCTCGATGGTTGCCCGCAGTGTCTCTTGTGGAATAGCGTCCCATGCTCGGGTAAGGGAGACTTTAAGCGCTTCCAAATTTTTTTGAGATTTTGCACAAGCCTTCGCCTCCAAAATAGCCCAGATAAAGAAGTCGATTGGATTGAGGTCGGGGCTATTAGCCGGCCATTCATCTGCCGGTATGAAGTCGGGCAGATGATGTTTGCACCACTCTTGAGTCTTCTTGGCTCTGTTTGCTAGGGCACCGTCCTGTTGATGAGTCCAGTTGTTGGTTTTGAAGTGAGCCTGGAACCAAGGTAGAAAATGCTTCTCAAGAATTTCATCAATGTACGCGTTAGTATCGATTTTGGCGCCTTTCGGCACGAAAACGAGAGGAGTACGACAACTGGAGGAGACTGCCGCCCAAACCATGACTTGTGCAGGGTGAGAATTTCAATCGATGATGCGACCGATGAAAACAATCGATGAGAATTCAATCAATCGCTTGCTGTGAACTCTCCGCGAGTATTCTGGAGTTTGGGCGGTTGTAATGAGCCTCTACTGAAAAAAAGCTTCTCATCTGAGAAAACCGTTGTCAAGTGATCTCCGTTTTCGGCCCGCGCCAGTAGCAAGCGACATTTTCCCCGTCTTCCTTTTCTCTGAGCTTCAGTCAAGCCATGTATTTCTTGGAACTTGTAGGGAAACTTCTCGAGCTTTTTTCTGACGACTCGCTACATCGATGCTGCTGAGACATGAAGCTCAGCGGCCATTTTCCTCATGCTTCTCTGCCCTTTGCGTTGTATCCGCTTCTTGACAATTTTCGTGATACGAGAACAAGTAGCGGTGACCGGTCTACCGGAGCGTGGACGATTCTCTTGAGTTTCACGTTTGATAGTGTGGTAGACGGTTTGACGAGGAACATCCAGCATGTTACTGATCTCAGAAGGTTTGCGTGACGCACGACTTTAAGTCAGAATCGCGGAACTTTTTGAACTTGGAAGCGCCATTCACCTACAAAACAAAGGGAACAATTTATAATTTCGAACACATAATCAACAAAAACTAGAGAAAAATTTGTGATGTCTTGCCAAGTCAATTGATCCATGGAGCGCGCGCGAAAACTGTGCCAGTACTTTCGAAACACCCTGGACATCATTTATCTAGTTATATTTATTTCTCATTCTCTTTAGGGATTTATTAATTTTTTTCTTCAGATTTTTTTCCGTTTTTTTGAGGTAGAAGGGAATTAATGGTCAGATGCTGTTGTTGTTGTTGTTGCCGGCAAGCAGCCCGCATCGATGACTTTTGGTTATGAACACTCTCTTTAATGAGAGAGGTTCTCGTGTTCTTCGGACGAGATGCGTCAGATGCTGTTCTCACTGCTTGCCAGCTAATGGAAAAGCACAGAGAGGAGAAGAAATCCCTTAACCTTGTTTTCCTCGATCTAGAGAAAGCTTTCGACCGAGTTCCACATCAGTTCATAATGTGCGCTCTGTGGGACCAAGAAGTTCCTGAACTTCTTATTGAATGGGTTCGACTGCCCTACGTAGATGTCACGAGCTACGTCAGATGTCCCGTCGGAATCTCGGACAGCTTTCCAGTGAAGGTGAGCGTACATAAAGGATCAGCACTATCGTCTGTTCTCTTCATCCTTGTGATAGACACAATCATAACCTGCAGAATGCCCTCACATGGAACATCCTGTACGCAGATTACGTGTTTCTCGCAGCAAAAACGAGAGAAGAGCTACAGCAGTGAGTGCAAGCATGGAGCAACTGACTCAGCCAGTTCGTGCTATGTCCGAATAACTCAAAGACGGAGTACCTGGGAACATTGGTCATCAATCAAGGTCATCGATGAAGAACTGACAAAATAAAGCATCTTTAAGTACTCCAAGTCGAATCTCTGGAGTACCTAAGACATCGACAGTGACGTGCTGTCACGTTTCAACGAAGCCTGGATGAAATATAGCGAAGTCACAGGTGTGATATGCGACCGAAAGATGCCTCTACGCCATAAGTCGAAGATCTATCGGACAGTAGTACATCCCGTAGCTATGTATGGAACTGAGAGCTAACCAATTACAAAAGCTTCTGAACGACGTCTACAAACCATGGAAATGCGTTTGATCCGCGGGACCATGGTATCTCTACGTGAGCACATACCGAATGAGATCATAAGGAAGAGATTCGGCGTTACTCATATCGACGAGAAGATGCGCGAAAACAGTCTGAGATGGTATGGACACGCCAGCAGAGCAACACCGGGAACCGTGGCAAGTACCGCCTACAATCTCGAAGTAGACGACCGATGACCAAGAGGGTGACCGAAGCAGCGATGGAAAGACACGATCAATGCGGACCCGAAAGCCTGTCATCTAAGCCCGAGACATGCCATCGATCGGGACAAGTTAAGAACGAAAATCCATAAAGCGGACCCGGCCATCGCGAAACAACGCTGAAAAGAAGATCGTAACTAGGCGTTACCGCTTTAGAAAAGTGTGACTTCGCATTCAAACATAAGTTCCTTGTATGTTTCCCTTCTGTCCCCACACGTTCCGTGCTTGGCTCTGATTGTTTTGTGGCTTCAACTTCGGTGTTCTCAAAAACGATAAATAGATATGATCTCATAAAATATACCTACCACACGAGGGATAAATGTGCCCTCGGTAGAGTAACTTGCTCGCTCTAGGTAAGAGAGAGACGAAGAGGTTTGATACCACCCCGGTGACTAGTTTTTGCCGTGCAGTAATTTGATCATATTTTGTTCTAATCAAACGTTACTGCCTGTCAAACTGTTCAGCTGGTATTTTGTTGTTTTTCTAAAAATATTCCTAAACACAGAATTTTGAAAAACGGAAAACCTTCTTCTTGAATGAATGGAAGTCAGGGGTATCCGAGTGTTCATCGACGACTTCAAGCTCGACGGATTGTCGCCCACTAGAATCTGTGAAAAAAAATTACTTAATTTTAGTAAAACGGTTTAGAGGCAGTGTCGCCAAACTAAGATGACGATGATTGCACTAGTACACGGAAAAAAAGGCGGCTCACATGGCGGTATCGAACCACGCCATCTTTCTTATAAATCATCAAACATTATTTTTGAGAATTTTTTCATTTGGCAGCTTTTAAAAGATTTGATTCGTAAAAAAACTCGGAAAAGTTTATATCTAGTCTGATGCTCCTCAATTCGTCTTCCCGTCAAGGAGACTCTTGGCTTCCGGGCTTTTCTGAACAAAGCATTCGAAAAAACAAATGTAAGAGTGGCAAATATACCGAATTAAGAAAATATCCAAAAACACAATAAGTATAAAAAGTCAGTGATGGTTATATTTCTAGCCGCTTCAAATTCAACAATACCATTCCTTATTTCTGGGTACATCTTCTCTTAATTTTCTGCTTAGTTTTTCCTCCTCCTTCTTAGCTTTTTTCCCCTTCTACTAAAAAACTTCTTTCTACAGAGAACTATTTTCAATTTTTTCCTTTAATTTTAAATTGGAGAGACTTTATTTTAGGGGTTGTTTTTTCTTACAGAACTCTTTTTTTTATAATCCTAATTCTTCAGTGTAAACCTCACCGAGTGCTTTAGCGTTGAGCTTGAGAGTTTTGTCGAGGCGCTCGGTGACGCGTAGTCTATTCCGACTGTGCTGGATAGTGATAGAGTAGATCTTTGCGTAGACGCAGACCAAGATGATAACGGGGATGTAGAAGGAACCGAGGGAGGAGTAGATCACGTAGGAAGGCTCCTTTGAGAGCTCGCAGTGTTCGGAGCCCCGATTTTCAGGTCGCCAGCCAAAGATCGGGGGAAGTGAGATCAGCAATGAGACTAGCCACGAAATTCCTTCAAAAGCGTCTTTAGCTCTCCCCTTTGAAAAAGCATTCATTTTTTGCGGTTTACTTGCCTCTTCTTAGTGAGAGTGTACTCGTGATGCTTTGATGATCCGATGAGCTAATAACTTAGTTATTGTATAATATATGCCATCAGGCAACTTGAACATATATGTACATCATTTTATGCACATAAGAACATGCACATAAATGAGATTTAACATGCACATAGTACATACATACAGTATCTAGTTGACTATCTCACTCGGAAAAAAAGGATGATCTTTTTTCTTACTTTTTTCAGCTTTTTCTCACAAAAAGCATTCATTCGTTGCGTTTCAATTGTCGACTTAGATAGGAAATAAAAACGATACTCAGATTCAGAGGAGAGAGCGTTAGGCAATTTCTTATCTTGTTGATGATCTTTATGGTGAGCTCGACCGAAAACATTTCTACTTTACTCCATAATATTAAAAATCCCTCATTTCTCCCTTCCTCATTTCTTAATTCCGTGACCCGAAGGGTATCTAACTGTATCTAATCCCTGCTTGTTTTCTTTCTTTTTGTTCTGTCTCCCTAGATTCCTGCCCTCATCACATTCATTTTTTTTAGTGTTTCGAGCAGAGTCTCGAGTTTTTGTTCTTACTTCCTACATAGATATTTGCCAGTAAGGACTCGGTACTCTCGACTGACCAATCATAGCCCACATCCTCTTGGGAGTTCTCTGTCCCGGATAGGAGAGCGGCTGAGTGACGGAAAAGTATCTGTCAAGGGAGATGGCGCAAATGTGCAAGATGGACGCTGTCACGAAAAGCACATCGAGCGCAAGCCAAATCTCGCACAAGATTACGCCTGAACATCAAGGAAGTGGATGTTTTAGATGACGGATTGTTTGTCTCGTCATTGCATGTGTCACGGCAGTATAACTTTCATGTACTTTTATCATGTCGTTCAAAGACTAAAGCATATTTGGTAGCGCAGTGGTAACTCCAAAATCGGCAGCTGATTATTCGCAACTATTTTCTCAAGAGCTGATGTTGTTATTGCTTTAATGCTCTCCGCATAAAATACTCAGGTGAAACACATAATCTGAGTTCATTCAAACAAATTTTACAGATCTAGAAAAAAAGCACATGCTAATGGCGTTAGCGTTCAAGTTTTGGGACCGGCAAAAGCTTTATACAAACCGGAAACACAAGGTTCCATTATGACAAGCAGCGTGGCTGGGATAGAATTGGGAGAAATCGAAACGGAAGTCCCTATTAGTTGTGTTTGGGTACTGGATGAAAACGCGATAAAACGCTAACGAACACCCTATCTGTGTAAAACCGTGAAGCATCCGAGAAAAACTTGACATCAGGATTTCCAAAAGAGGCTTTTAATGAGGAGTATTCCCAGTTTGTCCTTTAGCCATTCTTCAAAGACCTTCGAAGATTTAGAAGCTTCGAAGTTGGTGGTAAAAAATTCAAAAGAAGGTCACTTCTTTCCTGAAATTTTTAAACACAAAAATATTCATTCATTGACACAGAAGAAAAGGAATTGAAGAGAACTTCGCAACTTTTTTTTTGGAAAGAAGTGCCTTTTTTGTTGACAAATACATACATATGAGCTGACCTAAAGTCCATTCTCCCAGGACTTCATATAGAAGAGTGAGTGGCATAACGAGCAAACCAACGAGCAGATCTGCTACCGCCAAAGAAACAATCAACCAGTTTTGACGCTGCGAGCGCAGCTTGTCATCCAAGTAGACCGTCAGGACGACGAGTGAGTTTCCCAGAATGATAAACTGAAGACAAATCGTACGGTCCTTTGCTCTATACTACGCTACACAGATGTACGTAGGAAAAGTTTAAAATAAAATATGAATCACTGTCTTGAGAACATGGTGAAAACTGACATCAAACTTCATAAGTTAACATAAACGCGGCTTCGTATCATCAGACTTTGTTTCAAAAACTTTTTTACGTAGAGAGGCTAAATAATACATTCCTACCGCTGGCCCCTAATAATAATAACTTTCCATTTGGATTTCCAATCCAATGATTTAGCTTTAAAATGAGTTCTTCGCCATGACTTCACCCAATTTCAGCTTCTTTTTTCATTTCCTGTAATTTAAAAAAAAGAGTTTTTACTAATTTAATGTCACTGAGAGGCATATGACTTGATGAACGTCATGGTTATTCCATACATAGTGAAAGTAGACTTGATGAATGTCCTAAATATTGACAAGTGTTTGAGTCATGTCATATGTATGTCATGCATCTTGACATTTGAAGTGGTGAATATAATGAGATGGTCAGTTAACTGACCACGGTGAGAGTTAGCGTCGTCGTGACTGTCACAAGCGCTTCGCCAACGTTGAGGCACGTGAAGGCGAGCGTTCCTTCACAGGAGAAGTTCAAGTTTGACATGATGAGGTGCAAGCATTAACTTCTGTCAATTCTGCTTCTCCCACCAGTTGCTAGTACTTTTTCAAACCACTCAGTGACATCACAAATCTGCAAATTACATTTTAGCAACGTTAATACTCGATCTTTTGCAATTCATTGCGAGGCTCTCACGATTATAACTTTGCATGAAAAAGAACGTGGGAGCATAGTGGCACATGGTTGATTAACCAAGAAGGGGAACATCTAATCACAGGTATGAAAGATGTGAAAGAGTAAGATTGTAAAGGATCATGATAATACTTTGAAATAGGAGAAAACAATAGAAATAAAGACAAAAGAGCAAACTTCAAGTTTTTTCAAATAATGAATTTAAAGTACAAACAAAGCATGTATGAAAAAGAGAGTTGAAAGGTAAATAAAAAGGAAACATTAAGAAACGATTAAAAAAGAAACGAAGGTTCAAAGAACTTAAGCAAACAATAAAATGTAATAAAATTGGGCAGTTTAGCGAAAAAGAAGTCAAATTTTTTTCAAATTTAAGAATAAAAAAGCTGGAAAAGAACTTTACTTTTTTCGAAAATCATGGCCATTGCAAAGCAAAAATAAGCTGGTGACTTAGTGGTGAACATTCGTAAAACTTTGCATTCACGCTTAACAAAGGCTCACTGAAATTGTTCAATAAAGAGTTTTTAAAGCCATTTTGAGTCTCTGAAGAGTTTTTTTTGTTGGTTTTTTTAAAAGAATGAACACTAAGAGAGCTTCTACTGACTCATCAGAGTTCAAGTCCACACAAAAATATTAACATAGTAGATGAGAGAGAACATGAACCACTATGGTTCTGAAAATCTTGCAATATAACCGAGCTGTCGCCTATAAAATTGAGCAATGCTATGAGCATGCCAGAGTAATTTTTAAAGTAATGGCTCAGAGTTATCCAACTGCTGCGAGGAACGGAATTTTTCCGTGCTTTTGTTAGGAATGTGCAATCAACGAGTATGATAGTTTTCTTTAGTCGGATCTTTTGAGTTTGAGCGCAAGAACCGTTGCATTATACCCAGGGATGAGTTGAGAAAGGGCGATGATAGAACTGTTCAGAAATCAGAAAAGAGTGAAAGTTGCACGGATAGTGAATCTCGGGGAGAAAACGCTCATAGTGAGGAGAGAATTTTGTCATACGAAATATTCAGAAGTGACGCCGGCTATCTTCATGAAACATCTGCACGAGAAATTAGAGATATAGAAAGGACAGCTAATTTTACCGGCGAACCTTCTGTGAAGAGAACGAGAGAGAGAAAACAAAACTAATTGAATTTTCATGAGAAATGTTTTTGAAAAAAGTAGGAATAAACCGTGTGATTTTTTGTACGAATCTGGAAAAACTGCATGCTTCTAGCTAGAGGGTGGCCAGTTCTGAATTTTTTTAGTTTTTCAAGGCTCAAATTTCCTTCAAATATATGTTGAGAAAAAAGAGAGCAAAAGAAAAGGTAGCGAAAAAAGCAAGAAGAGGGTTGAAAAAGACGTGAGCTTGAGAAAAGAAGAGAACCTCTCAGGAAAGATGGGAGCTCTAAATGGGAAATTTGATGCATCTCGATAAATTGTGATACATAAAACCCTTTTCTAAAAATGGATATTCACCTCTCGTTTCAGCCAAACTAACGAAAAAAAATTATCTGTGGAAATGATGAACTTAAATTTTTTTCTCTGAAATACAGTAGTTGAACGACGTTATAGGATTTCCATTGACATTGAACAACCAACCGCACAGATTGGCTAGAGAGAAGAAAAAACGCACACGCATGGAGGAGTCTGGAATGAGTGAAGGCCGATATGTGGGGCCCATGCATTTGGAAGAGGTAAAGAGGGTTTCCTACCATTATACCTTCCTATCATTCATGGCGTTTTCCTTTTTCTCAATTGACTTGGTGAACTCACCGTCTATGAATCACTTGAGATGAAGCCTGGACTATTCAGTCGAACACAGTGGAACATCGCGAGAAGAGAAGCTCTTGTGGGCCACGTGAGATCTTATGAACATATGAGATTTTAGAAATTACAGATAGCTTAATTTCAGAGGATAATTTGATCCAAGTCATTATTAACATGATGCCGACCGAGAAAGTTCTGAAATGAGGATACTTGCTTGAGCCGTTTGCTGGATAGTCTGGACAAATCGCTTCGTCATCATATTGCCGAAGAGTTTTTTTTTGTTGAAATTTGGAACCTGAAATATTATAGGAAAATAAGCGCAAGTCAGTAATTTTACCAATAAGACACTTGTAACGCTGTAGACGATGTTAGAGAAAGCTGGCTAAAGATAAACCGAATCAGAAAAATTTTTTTTAAAAGTTATTTTTAAAAAAAAATTGTTCCAATTAATTATAGAAATTAATTATAGAAAATTTTTTAACATTGTTATTCCAATTTATCGGAATTTAGATACCACGTTAACATTTCTGTCTCTTAGTGATTAGATTAGAAACCCAAGACAAGTTGCATAATGTAAAAAAGGAGCATTTCACGGTTTATCCAAATAAAACTCTCCTAAAATCCAAGTACAAAATTTTATGAGGGACGCTGATCATTTAGAAACAATATATGCAAGATAAATCATAACTCTGAGGACTAAATCAATGTAGACAAACCAAATTACATATATGTTTGACTTGACAAAGATGACAATTAAAAAGAATGGGAGACTAGATATTGGGAACCAATCCCATACACATGATACAGCTGACCATCTCATGATACAGCTGACCATCTCATGATACAGCTGACCATCTCACTTCGAGATAGACAGTTTTGGTCTGGCGGAGATTTTGAAATGATTAAAAAAATTTCAGACTACACCAAAAAATTCAGCACTAAAGATGAAAAATTATGTACGATGTCAGAATATTTCACTGATAGCGCTCTAAAAGGCAAAAAAAGCAGAGCGAGAAGAAAAACGTTAAAAGGCTGCGTAAGAAAAATATGATTGCTCCAGATGCTCTCCTCTTCCCTATTTCTCTCTATCTTTCTCTCTTTTTCTCTCGGTCTATCTCTCCTCTCTCAATCTCTCTTTTATCTCTCACTCCTTTTTTCAATTTGCTTTTTTCCGCGTTTCATCCAACTTCTTTTCATATCTGACGCTGCGCCTCTTTTTGTCATGAAAAATGACTCTCGAGAAAAGATGAAAAGACTCGTAATTTTCTTAGCAAAAAAAGATAACAAGACTATTCACTAGTCTTGATTTTTAAAAAAAACTACATAATTTTGTTGCAACATTCAAGACGTCATTGAGGTCACAAGTAATGGATGCAAAAAAGCCTGAAACTCTGGCAATTTTCACAAGGGTGTTAATGAGTTGTATACTTTTGTTATAGAAAATACTCATCCTCCTTATCGAGTATTTGTTTTTGCTCAAATATTACAGCACTTGGCTAGAAGTGAAGTTCTAAGAAGTCATCGGTTTCTTGTGAATAACGGCGAAAAGGGCAGTCATTTCTATACCAATGCTCTGAATTCTTTCATCCACCAACATGGTTAAATTTAGTTTCTAGCGAAATTCAAACACCCTGAGGTCATACTTTCCGAGCCGTAACTTCCGAACCACTAACGACATTCTACATTCCTACGTTCTCGCTCAATTCTCATCAGGAATATTACTCCTTGTGATTTTCTTGGAATCTTATGTACTATGGGTTTCCTTCCATGTCTTAAATATTAATCATAGAGCAAGTATCAGGAAAGTAAGAAAAAGTTTTTCTTTTAATCTGAGTTAATTTGTTTTAGTCTCTAATTTTTTATCCGAGTTTTGAACAGAAATTCAGAAATCAACTCTTTATTTTCTATTTCACGTAGATGACACTACAATTATTTTATAAACAAAGCGCTTTCCAACCTATTCTTTTTATCAACGAATTGTTCCCTGTGAGTTTTAAACTTTTTTTGAAAGTGCTGAGATGGCGTCTGTGTCTAGTCTGTTTCACACTTTCTATTCATTACGCATAAATTTATATAAGGATTCGGAGAAGCTGAATAGTAATTACCGTATAACTCAGAGAATAAAAATTTGCATAACTAGTCGAATTTAAGGAGTAAATCAGGAATGCATAGAACGGCCAAGGAAGCTATGGAAGTCAGGTATTCTCTGAAAGTGAGGAGTTACATGTCAATATAGGGTCCAGAAGATAGTATTTTGTCAAAAGTTTAAAAACTCATAATTTAAAGCCTTGTTAACCCATTTCCAGTTCGATTGAAGTCTGGCCAAACGGTGATGCGTTACGTTGATTACTACTATGAGTTTCATTTGTAACCAGGTGTTACCTGAGGAAATGTTTTCGCATTTTATCTATTCAAGCATTTGATTCTTTAAAAGAGAAAAATAGCAGACATAGAAGCGGAAAAACGACTTGATGGGAGAAAAAAACCATCTGGAACTTTTCAAGGTAACATTAAAACAACTCGAGGAGCTACATAGATATTAGCAATATGAAAAGACGCGCCTCTCGACAAAAAGATGTTCGTTTCTTGCTTGGAAACTGCATGTACATACATATAAGCACATTTCTTTAGAACTTGCGAAGTTCTCGGCCAAATTTCAATCTGAAAGTTGATAGAATACTATTGACTGATTACAACATTTTCTTTCGACTGGAGAACAAGTTCTAAACACAACTCTCACTTTTTTTAAAAACCTCAATTTACGGCACAAGTCATTCAAACAATACTGAAGAAACCTATTCGCTGCCCTAGTGTTTTCAAGGGGTGGGAGGTCGGGGGGAGGGGGCGAATTTCATTCGAAGGATCTCTAGATTTGCGAGCTAGAAGAACCTCGGTTTGAGGGCAGATCAGCTGGATTTTTACTAAGCTCCCATGTATTCAATCGACCCCTTGGCGCGTGCTTAACAGCTGCGCAAACTTTCCACGATATTTTTGACTAACTTCCGAGTTTTTGTTTCAGTAATTTTGCCTAAGTTTTTTCTACGCTTGTCTCTCTCGCTCTCTTTTCTCTCATTTTTCTGTCTCTCTCTCTCTTATTTTTTCCTATCTCTAAAACTTCAATTCAGTAAACTGTCAACGCTTTTGTTTTTCATGAAAGGTTTATTGGAAAACTGTGTGACCCAGAAATCCAATTCAAGCTTTCTACAATAATCCTAGCTGGAATATATTTATTTATTTATTTTATCTACATCATACGATGCAAAATCAACACATATTACAACTAAAATTCGAGCACAAACATTGAATAAGAATACATATGAGATCATCAGCACTCAAGTAAGCGAAACACCTCTCCTATATTATTCCATCGACATCCTACAATGCAAGATTATGGTGAGACACACCATACATACATACAAAATGATACATACAAAGTATGGCTAGAAGTAAGGAAAATTTCTAAATGCTACTGATTATTTGCCCATTCACTGACCAAATTCTCGTTACGGAGACGACTTATGAACTGCTCTACTGTTCCTGAATTTAATATTTCACTCGAGATTCCGTAAAACATTCTTGAAACCCGTAAACCGAAACAATTGAATCTAGGAGTGGAAGAAGTACATTCAATTGCAATACCATTAATATTTGTACGAGTGGGGGAGGTGCGCTTGAAAATGCGTGATTTTTCAATAATAGACTTATCATTGAAGATCTTCCAACCTATTTTAAGGTCTGCAATCACCCTTCTTTCAGCTAAAGTACTCAGGCCAACTAGATTCAGACGATCTCTATAACATGGAAGGCTAAGAGGGTAATCCGGCTGTGGGAAACATTGATAGAAGAGAATTCTAGTAAAAGATTTCTGTACTTTCTCTAGCAATTCAGAGTCTTTCTTGTAAATCGGGTTCCAAAAGCAAGAGGCAAACTCCAAATGAGGTAGAACGTATGTCATGAAACACTTAACTAGCACTTTTGGATCATTTATAGAAACAGCGCGAAGCATAGCATACATGGCTCTGGTAGCCTTTACAGTTCGATCAACAATGGCGTCATGTCTTCGGAGACTGGGAACAACTAGAACACCGAGATCTTTGACTTGAGTCTCTTTAGATAAAGTGACATCATTTAAGCGATAATCAAATGAACATTCCGAGTTTCCTAGTTGCAAATGGTACGTTTTGTTTGCGGATAAGGTGAGCTGATTGTTTCTGCTCCAAGATGAAACGGCATCAAGACAACTCTGAATGATATAAAATACTTATGTTATGCTTTGAAATTTAAAAGAAAAGGAATATTAGTTCACAATTATTACTGATGTGTGTGAATTTGCTCACTGAATATCAAGTTTAAGAAGGAAATATGTCAATGAGTGCAGAAGCTGTTGAAATAAATGCAGACCATTCCATAAATGATATGTACATAGAAATCTAAAACAAATCATTTAGTTGGTGGATGAAATGGAGAGAGCGTTTCCTTTATATATTCAAGTAGTCTGTTGTCTTACGACTTTTTTTCAATTTCATCACGAGCTTTGAAATTCAGGGAATTTCTCTCTGATAAACTTTAGCTGTGGCAAAACGAACTAATGAGAAGAAAAAAATTAAAAACAATTTGCATTAAAGAGGTCAACAAAACACAAATCGAGTGTCGGCTACACTGTCGAGGACGCAAGGGTATAGCATTGAAAAAAAAGTATTTTGCGTATTCTAAGTGCAAAGAAAACGTTTACGCAGAGAGAGTCTAACTCCAGTAGTAGGTAACATCAGTTGCCTCAATATCCATACATGGCTGGCTAAGGGATATTTTAGAAACTCAAAAATTAAAAAAAAACTGATGTTTTTTTAATGAGGCTTCAAGAACTCAAAAATTTTTACTACTCAAAAATTGAATTACAATTAGTGCTAATAAAATACAAAAAAAAAACAATAATTTTGAGAGAAGATGTATAATATAATAATAGAAGATATAATATAATAATAATAGAAGATAATACAAAATCTAGTTAAATTCTCTAGAACCGTTTCATTTTGAAGTTCTAATTGAAAAAAAGGACGGAAAGGCAGGGTTTACACAAGCGTTAATCTCCGAGAGATTTGAAAAAGCAGCCAAGAAGACGTCTAAAGTTCTTTTACTCCTTTTCCTTTTTTTCATTTCGTTTGGACCTCCTAAGTTTTTTTTTCAATTGCAACATTTACCTTTGATGCTGAGAGTTTTTTACCCATTTAGGCACAAGGTAATCTGTCATTGAGACAAGAATTTGAAGAACCTGGTTCTCTTAAAACCAGTGCTCTGGAGTGGTATTCTGGAAACCAAAGTTGCTGTACAAATGGGCAAGACTGCTAGGGTTGTATGGGACTATCTCATAAGGATAGGAAGTAGCTAATGGAGAGGAAGCAGTCTCTAGGATGGTTAGGGCTGTTTCTGGATTTTCCAGTAGCGTGGAGCACCGGAGCAAATTAAACGACGGACAAAGAGCAGAAATCTTTGAGAAGAAAGATGAGCGTATTCATAGAGAACTTCTGAGACTCTTACAAGCTGCTGTGTAGTTGCACAAATTATGCCCGTATGCCTCCAAATTGCAGAATAATTGACACCGGCACATTTTACTTTCACATAACCGGATTTTCCTCAGTTGAAAGACATCACAGCATAAAACTCAAAAGTTCCTATTTTGTTCTGAGAAGTAATACTGGAAACTGCAGAAAAGCTCACATCTTGAGAAAATATTGCCTTCAATTTTCATAGATGTTTTAATAAATCGCTCATGGCTTGGGAAAAAAAGCTCAAGCTCGAGACAGAAAACACTGCATTTCTGAGCCCTTTTCACTAGACGTGGACAAGAAATGGAATAGGTGAGGTTGTATCAGGTTCCTCTTCACGGGGGGGGGGTGATTTTTAAATATTCAACAACAACAACAATTCAGAGAAGTTAGACTAGCTAAATATACAGGGTAACACACAATTATTGCAACACCGAAAAAACAACAGAATAACTGCTCAGAAACTCAACAGATTATCATCAAAATTTTATCAAATAATCTTCAAACACTAAAAATCATAACTGCATACTCAAATCTCGAATCGTCCACCACGCTTCTTGATGACCTGCTTGAGTCTTTTGGGATAGCTATCCACGACCGCCCGCAAGTAGTCAGCATCCATATTATCCCATTCCTTGATGAGGACTTTTTCCAGAGTCTCCAAATTTCCATAGAGAGTAACACAAGCCTTGGCCTCCACAACAGCCCAGATGGAGTAGTCAAGAGGATTGAGGTCGGGGATGCTGGCAGGCCATTCATCTCGGGTGATGAACATGGGAAGATTGCTCTTGCATCACTCCTGGACGACTTTTGCTGTGTGTGCGGGTGCTCCATCCTGCTGGAGGGTCCAGTTGAATTTTGAGAAGTAGGAATGGGACCAAAGGAAGAACCACATCTTTCAGGATGTGCTTGAGGTGGTAGTCTTTATCGACTTTGACTCCAGGATCGACAAACATTAAAGGGGTCTTGCCGGTCCTGCAAATTCGACCACACACCATGATCTGGGACGGGTGGGCGGCTTTCTTGATCACCTTGTCTCTTTTTCCTTGTCCTGGGCATCTTCATAGTCCGTAGCAAGCACACGATTGTTCTGGGGATTGTATGCTTGCTCTACAGTGAAGTGCTTCTCGTCAGAGAAGAGGGTGGTCAGATGCTCTCCTTGTCGTGTCCGAACGAACACACATCGGCACCTTTCAGGCCGTTGATCAATGATGCGTTGAATAGCCGCCTTTTGTATACGATAGGGGGTGAGTCCTAGCTTGAACTTCACAATTCTCCTCAACGATTCTCTGTTGATCCCGCTCTCTCTGGACATCTTCCTCATGCTGGGGTGGGGGTTCTGGCTGATCTTCTTCTGAGCGTTTCTGATGTTTGTGGGAGTGACCACCGTGAACTTTCGTTCTCTCCCTGGGCGATCCAATAGTCCTCCTGTCTCCTTGAACCTATGGAGGATTCGAGAGACAGTGCTCCGAGCGACGCCAAGGGCTCTTGCGATGTCGTTCACACTTGATCCGCGGAGTTTCATGTTGATGATCGACTAACGGTGTGGATTCGCTTTCATAACTACCTTGAAAACGAACCGATTTGCACCCAAATTTCAGACAAACGAGACAAATATATAATTATGAAATCCCTACATGCGCGCTACACGAAATGTGCGCCGACAGGCTGTCGCACGGCGCGAATTCGGTGTTGCAATAATTGTGTGTCACCCTTTATGTACGAGAAATTGCAGTTGCCTATATACGAGATTGAACAAGTGAAAAAGCATAATGACGAGTTTGCGGTCTCTAAAGACGAAAAGGTCACACGGAAAAAGCGATGAAAAAAGGCCGAAAGAATATATTGGATTGGCGACTTTTTTGTATACTACATACATTACAAGTCACAAAATAAATAAAAAAATTGTTCTCCAATAATTTTCTCTAAAGAGTTGAGCCATATTTTCCAGGTAATCGGTTTCATGAAAAAAAAGAAACGTTATTTGCAGGTCAACTGCCAACAATTATGTTCATATTGATTATTGATCCTTCTCGCGGTTTCTGCCTCCTTGCGGCCGAATACACGCTTCCTCAAGATACGGGACAGACCTATCCCGGTAGAACCAGCAGCTGTTCACTGGTTCACTGCTATAGTGTGTAGCAGCAGTAGGGAGAGTTCGATTCGTGCGTTTGGGTGGATCTGTCCAAAGAGGATGTTTGACTTGAGACCCCTTGCTAAGTAGTCGCGCACACTACCATTATGCGACGCGCGGACTCAACAGCAAACAATCAATCGTACAATTTCAGACTGTTTTTCGGTTTTTTATGCAAATTTCATAGAAAGTGTATCTATATCACCGGCACTTTAGATGAAGAAAACCAATCGAATTCTTTTTCTTTGATCTGCCGAGAAAAAGGGAAGGTAATACTATGATGTCTAAGTGCTGAAGTCAAATGCTTTTAGAAATCGCAAAGTATTTTTTAGACAAGAAAAAGTCAATTACCACATCTACAAAAACCGTCCGAACAATTTTGAATTGATTTCAGAATGACAAAAATTCTTTGCTCGTCTTGCACGTTACCCCTATCAATAAACAAAGCCGTGAATGAAGTGAATAGTCTTGCATCGAGGATAAAGTTAAAGAACCAACAAATAATACCAAGTCACACTAAAAATTCCCAACAACTAAACTACGATATGCCTTATTTAATGTTTCGAGTTCCATATCTTGCTATGTGTATTATCAATATGTTCAAACATTGTACATATGGACATACATACATCAATACATATTATTAATTACTTTGTGCACATGGAACGGATAATTTTCCTTTTTCCCCTTTTTAACATGTAAAATATGAAGTGAAATCAGTTAAGCAGTTCAGACTTCTTTCAAAAACTAACGAGATACGCGTGAAGATGTTTGGTGCTTTATGGAACTTTAATGAAATGGGACGTTCGTTTGTACATATATTTGCTCTATGCCCTACATGTAATAGCATATGTACATGTTTATGCTCTTTCTACATGAGAAAAGACCTGAAATAGCCACAGAGTAAGGATTAGAAATAGAAGGAGAAGAGGAGCATTGGCAATAAGAACGGCTGAGCAAGACTCTCCTCTATTATTCCAGTACAAACTAGAAGCATATTGGGGAGCGCTTTTGGACAAATGCAAAAATCAGACTACGACTAAGCTTACAAATGAAATCAAGGAGGGGGATAACAAAGGGGGGGGAAGAAAAGTAGATAGAGGAGGAGGGGTGATTTGATAGCGGCAGACGAATACACGCCCCCTCATCTCTGTTTCTTTTTTCTGTATCTTTATGTCTATTTCTTTCTCTTTCTCCCTATGTCTCTCTTTCCGACTCTCTTCATTTCTCTCTCTTTTTTCGATTGTTTCTCTATTTCTCTTTTTTATGTTCGCATCTAGAAAGTAAGAACAAACGTATGTAAAGTAGAAACAAAGTTCTCATAGTAGAAGTAATGTGTTCCCAGAGAAGATCTCTTTTTGAATAGAAAGCTTTTTGAGAAATTCAGAAATCAAGGACATCGAAAAAGGGAAGGAGAGGGGTAAGATAAAACGGAATTGAGAAAGTGGATGACGAAGAAGAAAAAATTAGCATTTGCTCTCGCTCAGAATCATTTCAAATTTTCAGAATGTCTTTGAAAAATAAAAACATCTTTCTCTTCTTTCGGCACTGGACCCTTTCATGCTCTTTCGTTTCAAAGTTTTACTCGAAAAAGAAGGAGAATTTTTTGTAACTCTCTTTCTCCCCTCTTGATCTCTTCGCCTTTCTCTACATGTGCCCTCTCTTTATACCCTTTCTTTTTTTTGTTCTCGATCTTTTGTCCTCATTCTTCAATCCCTTCAATGAGAAAATTTAGCTCATGGTGTGTCGAGAAATTCGGCTTAGTTGTGTCAATAAGGAAAGGAAAAGAACAGCATAATTTAGTTTTCATTGTGTTTTTCATAAATAAACAATATTATTTAACAATCACATTGTAATCTTTCGTATGTCGTGAATCACAACGTTGAAGTGAGTTAATATGTGGTTTAATGAATTCTCAGTTACGCAGTTCTGTGAAAAAAGAGGGAATGGGATTTAAATATCACACGGGCAAAAGCTAGTCCCCATGAGAAGATCCGAACCTGCCATCGCTCCATCTCTGACCAGTAATACAAGCAAGTTACCAGTCAGAACACCGAGAACAAATAGATAATGCTCTATGAAAAGCTCGGAGGGCTTAGGGACGCAGTAATTGTTACTGTTTATTACATGACGTACACATCGCGTGGGACCACGACAGTTTAGGAGAGAGGAGAAGGGAGGAAATAAGAGCATATGACAGGGCAGTTGTTTAAGAGATGTTTCTAGTTTAACCATTCATGCATGTGTGGAAACCAATACATAGATGAGAAATATGGAGTTTTAGCTTTCAGGTATTTTGGTGATGAATAAGGAAAGGATTAATGTCGAGAGACACTAGGGAAAAGCAATCATTTCGGGGACGAGTAAAAGGTAAGAATGATAAAAAATCAAGAAAAATTGTGAAAAGTGAACCCTTTGTTAATGAAGATAACTACAAAATTCATGATCAAGACTGGAAAGTTATGGAAAAGTTTATGTGACGCTTTTATATGGAGTGAGTGATGTGTATAAAAGCTCAGAAGTGGGTAAACCAATGCAGCTCACCGAAACCCTTTGACACAAACCGTAAGGAATTTATACTCAGAACGCCTTATCGCTATCCTTATTGAAAATCTGGGTAAAGCTGTTTTATTTTTTTTGAACTCTTGGTTTCACCAGTTTTCTTTTTTATTTATTTATTTATTTATTCATACATCGATACTGATGTGACAAAACATAAGATAACTCATACAATAGTGAGCGTTGTTCTTGACAATATTTGGATATCAGGTGAATATACAGACAATCCGGTTTATATATCCATAAAATCCGTTGAAAAAGCATAGCTAGACTTGTTGGAAACTACATACTTCGAGTCATCAATTAACAACGAGAAAAGTTAATGACCAATAGCGGAGCTCTGCGTTTTACTGTTAGATTAACACATCGTGTCCCTTATCGTCTTGTGAAGCCGTGTGTCCAGCTTCTCAGCTGATTCGTTTACTTTCTCTTTTTTGTGCGGTGATTCATAGTCTTAGAGTAATTCAAACTGTTCGCGAAAAATTCGAAATTTTTTTTTAGAGAATACGATTTCGAGACACCATTTGTCTTTCAACTAACAGGCAGCAAATTTTCTTTTTTTTAGAGAATACGATTTCGAGACACCATTTGTCTTTCAACTAACAGGCAGCAAATTTTCAAAGCATTTTTCTCAAAACTTCCAAAACGTTATACAAGTTTTTCCTCACTCAAAAGCAAATGCTTCATTCTTCATCTAGCAAATGCTTCATTCTTCATCTAGCAAATGCTTCATTCTTCATCTAGCAAATGCTTCATTCTTCATCTGCTTATTCCAAACTAAATCTTTGAAAACTTGAGAGAGAAAAAACTCAGATAATCAAATTTTTTGAAGGAGACCTTGATATTTAAAGAATACATTTACTTTATCTGATGAGTACATCTCATCTAATTCATTGCACTCAGAGACTGAGTCCGAGACAAATCGAGATATACAGATAGGTAGAAAGAAAGAGATAAGAAGAGAAAGAGAGAGAGAGAGGGAGAGTGAGAGAGAGAATTAATATGAGAAAACTTTATAAGAATGTAAATTAGTAATAGCATGCAAACAAGCTTAAGCATTTCTCGCTCCAGTCTCATCTTAATAATGAAATTATTATCAGATCGGATACATTCAGACTGTTGAGGTACCAGAACGAGTGCACAGGCTGCATAGTACGGTAGATACATGCATATATATGTTCGTTTGATTTAGAACAATTTAAAGTGAGAAGGATTTTGTCCTGAGCCGATTTCACAGACTGATGAGTTTGGGTTCAGGAGCTAAAACTTAAAAGAACTGAAAAGCGGTCCACACGAAAATCATTCAATCAATAAATGACTGAGCTGATGTTATGTAGTGAAAAAGTTTTTAAAAAATGTTATAAAGAGGATTTTCTCGTCAGTTTTATTCTACAGTAGACAGGAAGGCAAAATACAGATTGAACATTATTTTAACCGTCCTGTAAACAGAAAAATAGAATTCCGGCATCAACGGAGATTGATGTTACAATTAACCCGAAAGGTTTGGCCATCTGGGAAAATCAGTTGTCCGTTGGAATCTTTAGCAAACTAGTAGTGACTCAAAAACAGCATTGAGGTTGGTCCTGAATGATGTGTACAAAGTCAGTACTCTGAATAATTAATCTAGTAGCTTTCCCCCGTATTTCCTGCAACTTCGAATGGCTTTTCAGATGCTCAGTTTTTCAGCTTCAGAAAAGGTTACGGTGAACAAAAACTGATTGTTTTTCCTGAAATTCCAGTGTCTTATGAAGTATTCTATTCAACAGAAGCAAAAAAACTTCATTATATACTCAGAAAACCCTCACTAAATGTTTTTTGATCGAGGGAAGGAAAATTAAGCTCAAAATTACACTACAAAGTTAATGGGGTAAATATTTACTTCCTACAACTACAGGTAGAGCACTACGTGTAAACAAATTATCTAATCAGATTTTCGTAATCTAGAATTATAAATCCAAAGTGCTTGTTAAGAACCGACCATTCATACCGAAAACGACTTTTAAAATGGACTGGAGCTCTAAAGCTAGAATTTAGAGATGTGTATCTAGAGAGCTAAAGTCATTTGCATTAATAAAGTTTCTTAATACTTTTCTCGAGAAGGGAACAGAAGATATGTAGAAGTTGGAGTATGGATGAATCTCATTTTATGATTATTAGCTTTTCCGGAAACTATTTTCCCTTACCCGTAATGTTCCTATTCCTGGAGACAACTTCAACACTGTCTTCGAATAGCTAGTACATCAACTTCTCGAGCAGGTCGCCTTCAAAACGAAAACTAAACGAGCTCTTTTTTGAATGATTAACTTAAAGGTTTTGAAGATCTACAGATGTGTTCCTCTCCTTGGCATTAAAGGGGTGTGCTACATACACAACCCTTAACCATGTCATAATCGAGTGGGGCTTGATGATTTTGCGTCTAGAAAAGCGAATATTTTTTTCTGAGACAGTCTTGTCTCACAGAATCAGTCAGTGCCTGGCATTTCGCAATGCTCTTGGTTAGCGGATATACTCCTATATTTTGGAGAACAGAAAGTAAAGAGCAAAAAGAGAAGACCACTCTCGTAAAGAAAGGTAAGGACTCTCGTCGAAAACGAACTAATCAAAAGCATCGAATTGTTATTCTATAGTTCCTTTTCGAAACTTTCAACTCACGCCGAGCATTCACGGCTTTCGAGGGAGTGGAAATAATAGAATTAGCAAATGAGCTTTTTTTTTCTGGAAGGCTCAGCTAAAACTATTATGTTACCGTTTTAGAAGTCTCTTCCACGAAGACCTGCGTAAGTATAATGAACTACAGCCCATTTTAAACGTCCCTACATACACGGCCAATTCAGCCGAAAATAGCATTCACGAAAACATTTTAACTACCCATGTAGATTATCACGAAAAATTTCCTGGTAAAACTTCTTCGTCGTTGAAGAGGAGGAACTGTGGTGGTAAAACTAAAACATGTGTTGATTCAGAACAAAAATATACTGACATGAGTACGAAAGTTTTGTGTTACTTACGTTAACACCGTTTTTACTAAGAACTTTTCAGGGTAGCAGAACACATATTTCACTTTTCTAATTCATATTTGCTGAAAAGACGCCTATATCATAAAAATCTTTACTATCATATCTTCGTATCTCTTTTACCGTTATATCGTTAGACGTCTAGGTGAAAAAGGCACACAAAATCAAAATGAAATCGCCGGATCGTGACCTTTTTGTCAGTGTTGAGAAAACTAAAGCAAATAATGGCTGAAATTATACAAGGATGCGATTGAGGCGAAGTTCGCTCAGCTATAAAAGATTGTACACACCAAACAACATCAGAAATCGGTTTAAACATTCGCAGCTTAAGCTTAGAATAAAAGGAGAAAATGCGCGAATCATTCGACCCATTTATTAGTGAACCACGGTTATATTATTATAGTGTTATAGTAGAACACCGTACCAGAAAAAGTATCGATGCGTTTGCAAGACCAGGTCTACTTTCAATCTCAAGAAAGGACAATTCTTTAAAAAAACGAAGGTTTTACGCGGAATTTCCTGTTATCGGAATTTTATTTCTGGAAAAAAAACTGTATACATATTTTGCTAGAAAACACAGTTGTTAAAGTTAAGTACTTATTATAAAAAAAATCACTGCAGATATCAATCAAATAAAAGCTTAGTCGAAGGTAGATCGGTTTTTTGAGCAATAGAGGAATCTTTTTTGTTTGATAAAATCAAATTACAGTTATGAAAAATACCCTAGACCTTGTGTATTTAGTTCTACTGTATTAAATTCTCCCGCAAAGACCACGCAGCTCGAGAAGAGCTCATATAAAACTGTTTCCCGATTGAAGAATTGAGAAGCGAATCCACAGGCAAAAGTGCAAAAACACCATTCAGGCTGCTTTTACGATGTATTCTCATAGAGATTATTTGAAAATGATCAAGAAAACATACAATCCTACTTGGTCACATTCCCTTACTTGATGTTGCTGAAAGTATACGTACATATACGAAAGTATTCGAAAGTATACTGCCTGTAGAAGAGGAAGTAATTTCCGAAGGCCTTCTCGAACGGCAAATGGATACTTTTCAAAGAGCTAAATGAGCTTTTTTAGTGTATAACCACTGAGTGGCATATTTGGAATGAAGATTGTTCAGGAATCGAAAGCTGGAGAGAAAAATAGAAAAAAGATATTATGAAAGAGTCTGAGAGGAAGAAAAAAACAAAATAGAGCAGTCGAGAGAGAAAAAGGAAAAAAGAGAAAGAGAGAGAAAACCGATAAGTAGAGAGACACAGGAGCAGAGAAAGAGAGAGAGAGAAAGAGAGAAAAAGAGAGAGAGAGAGGAAGACAGAAAGAGAGAGAAGGACTGATACTATAGAGACAGAGAAACGGAGAGAGAGAGTAGAGTTACATACGAACAGAGAGAAAGAGAGAGAGAGAGTGCAAAAACCGAGCAGCGAACTGTGAGCCTGGTCAGAAGGCCAAGGCGGACCAGAAGTGCCCCTGGGTGTAATGAATTCAAAAGTCAAGCAGGAGAGTTGTTTGTTTCACAAGCTTTCAATTAATTCCTCCGAGGTCCGACCTCCGTCTTTTCCGTGTCACCATTTCACTTTAAACTTTAGTTCATCTCTCTCTCTCTCTTTCATTCTTTTTCTCTTTTCATCTCTTTCTCTTTTTTCCCTCTCTCTTTCTCTCTCACTCTCGATCCCCTTCACTCTCCGTCTCTCTCTGCTGCTCCTCCTTTGACAACATATATGTTTTCTTACTTTTTTCATACTTTTTTGTGCGTGCAAAAAGCTCGATTAAGAATCTTCGGACAATTCTAAAAACTCGCGAAAACTGATGTTATCGAACAAGTAAGTACGAGAATTTTCGGTCCATGACTTGATAAACATTCCGGTGTTCTATGCTGTTATACTGATTGTACCTATGGCAGAAAAAGAAGAAAGTCAACAGGGTTCGGTTCAGCCTCGTAGGCTATTTTTCTTCTTCTGCTATATAGTTTAATCAAATTCTCAACCAGGAGTCACTGCCTTCAACGATGTCTTCAACTATCAATTGATTTCTTACTATTCGCTGTGTTCTGGAGAAAAAATTACATTCAACTGTTTTTAAAAACATTCAACTCTTGGAATTCAGATTATATAAAAACTCATGCAAACCCATCTCATCCTAAACTACTCCTCAACATTTTTTGCTCTGACCCTGCGAACGACATCCTGCTAAGAAATTGGGAACTTCTCTTCCGAAACTGTCGATATGCTCTCGGAAATTTTTTGAAATCTGTTTACATCTTTTTTAAAGAATACTGAAAGATCCTGTGGACATGCGGTTGTTTTGGACTAGGAGTTCTAATATTTCCGCGAGCAAAACATGGATACAAAGTGAACACACATCTAAGCTTGGCCTTTATTCAGCTGTTCACGAGAAAAAAATAGCATACGAAAATGAAAAAAATTAAGGCTCGAAAATTTCATTTACTCTCCGGAAGTTCAGTCTCAGTAATCTTCTTCTAGCCTTCACCAAAAGACGATTGTACGAAAATTATTGGAAACGGCGGAATAAGAGAAGAAAAAATACATTGAGAACTTTAACCCTCTTAGAAATAGGACATGTAGCAAAAAGCGGGTATGTTCTTAAAATATAACAACGGAATAAATCTAAAATTTTTAATGTTTCAGAGAGATTGTGTTCGAATTATAAAATAATCATGCAAATTCATCTCATACTAATCTACTTTGCAACCTTTTTGCTCTTATTCTGTGAACATTTTCCCATAAACAAACAATTTTGAATGTTTCAGAGACATTGTGTTTGTGCTGAAGAAAATGGCCTTTTTTAGAAGCCGTTGGTATCGTAAAAAGCTCTACTTGGAAGAGAAAAAAATTTTCAAGAGCGTGACGATTTATTGAAGTTTCTCTACGTCTTACTAGAGCAAAAAAGCTAAATAAAAAAAGAAAATAAAACAGTAGGCATACTCGAATGTAGCAATAAAAAAGCATGTTATACCCGAGGTATTCGATTTTAACAAGAGACACTTCTAGATATTCAAATATAATTATTGATCACGTTCTTTGAAAAATACCTCTGAAAAATACGAACCATTCAAAATACATTCATACCGTAGTATGACTCGAGGACTACCGAAGACATCCTCATATAAGATCTTTTCTTTTTTCCTCGGCAGTTGAAGAGTTATGATCTACCTACGAGGCATTTACGACACATGTGTGATTGGAAGTAAATAATTAATGTTGTATACTTTTTATACAGCCCAATCGCATTGAATAGCAATCGCCTCGAGTTTTGTAATGTTACACGCCCAGTAGAGAAAAAAAAAGATTGCTGGTTCCAATCCCGACTCTTGAACAGTTTTATGCGCATGTTCAGTCACTTTCGTATCAAAATTCCAAATTTCGGTTCTCATTAGATCATAATCTATTATTTTATATTGTTTTTTACTTGCTCAATTCTAGATTACATAAAGCCTAATTCTAAAATGATACCTAACCTATCAAAACGCTACGGTTCTTCCGCTCTCCAAAAGTTCTTCGAGGTTACTTCTATCTTACATATAGTATGTATATGAAGGATTGATTTGATTAAACTCCATCTACATATGTACATAATGAAGTGAAGTGAAACGGTTACTAGAAGGACTTTGAAACAGTGAGGCATAACTGTCTCAGAAGCTTTCTTTTTTAAAAACTTTTCTCTCTTTATTTACACAGATTACTACCTCAAATTTATGGATCAGCAAATTTAGCTAAATTTGCTAGTGTGGTTGTTCAGTGATAAAGTTATAATATTGAAGCTTAGCCTCTTTTTGTCGTGACGTGTAGTTTGTCGTGACGTGTAACAAACAAAACAAACAAACTCAACTAGTGGTGTGGTTATTTATGTACTTGGTGTTCCAATGGAATAAGTGTTGTTCGTCTTGGTTGCACGTTTTTTCACAATAAAAACCAATTTATTGTTTATGGAAATTCTTCAGCCTGAACAACAAATAGATTATAAATTAGCTAGAACGATAAAAATGATCCTAGCTTCACACAAGAATTTCCATTCTCATATTGAAATAAGGTTCTGCTAATTAACTTTTTGAGAGACTTTGGTGTATCAATTAAGGTTTTTCTTCAAAACAAAACATTTTGTTCCGACTCGAGAAAACTTGATGAATTTCAAACAGTAAAAGTAAACTATCCCAAATATCTAGAGTATACAAAAAATAATGTATCCAGAATTAACGATATGAATCTTTAGGTAATTTTTAGTATGGTTTCTTCTAATTAGGCTCAGCAGTGATCTTGATAACTCGATTTTTATATTTATTTGTTTATTTATTTATTGAAATACATTTTGCAATGTAACAACACGAGGAAGACTCTACTTACAAAACTGAGGATAATTAAAAGAACTAAAAAAGAGAAGAAAAAAAATACAACGAGAACGAGAATGAACGACTATTATAAACTAAAATCGATGTTTAAGAACTCTGGAACATCCAGCAATGACAAATTTATCCGAAAACTTAGAATGGTTTGATTCCTGAGAAGACTGACCGGTAATTTCATAAAAAATCGAGATTTCCGATAAGCGAAAGAGTGAAAAAGTGAGTTTCTGTTTGTGTGCCCTATATGAAAAGCATAAAAGGAGGTGCGACCGTTACACTGTTTGAAAGTGTAAAATTTACGCACAGGAACGTCAGTGTAATCTTTGAGAATTTTGAAAGCCAAAAGAATATCAGCTTCTAATCTTCTTGCATAGAGAGATGTCAGGTTAAATCTTATCAATCTACTTTCATAAATGCACCATTGCGTGAGTACAACACAACGTAACTGTAGTAATTTTGTGAACACATGTTGAACATTCTCTAATTTTCTGATCAAGGTAATTTTGTGCGGAGACCAAACAACGGAAGCAAAGTCTAGCACCGGCAGAACATAGGTTTTAAAGTATATAATATGTGGTGCTGCTATTTTTATCGATAGTGATCTGAATAAGGCATAGACAATTTTCAATGCTCGTCTTGTTACCTGTTCAATATGGAAAACAAATGAGAGCTCATTATCAACATAAACTCCTAAATCACGAATTGGCAATTCTGAGATGATGAATGCAGTTGGAGGTGAGTTCGTAACCAAATAAGGGCATTTTAGGTTCTTTTTACCCATATGGAGAGCATTACATTTGTGTGTGGCAATTGAGAGCTGCCATTTATCACAGAATCCATTTATGAGTCTAGTCGCTTTAGTTAATTGAGCATGCGCGTGATCACAATTCCGGATGTTATAAGACGTGTAAATTTTCAAATCATCTGCAAATAGTTGAGTTGTAACCATCGGCAATACGGAAAGTTTAAGTGAGAGTTCGGAGATATAGAGAAAGAATAAAAGGGGAGCAAGTACTGATCCCTGTGGGACACCGGAAGTCGTAAGAAAATCATGCGAATGCATGTTATTTACTCTGACCTTAGATGATCTCCCAGTAAGAAAGGATTCAAACCATTTCCAGAGTTCACCTCTTATCCCTATGTTATCGAGAACAAATAGCAACTTTGTGTGCGAGACGGTGTCAAACGCTTTTGTGAAGTCGTAATACAAAACATCAACAGAATTTCCCTTATCTAGATCCCTGTGCCAAGAATTGGTGGACTCCAACAAATTTGTTATCACAGAACCGAACCCGTGACCTTTCGCATTCCGGGCGAATGCTCTTCCCACTGAGCTACACACGCACACATGATAATGCACATTTTAAGGCCCATACAACATGCCCCCCCCCCCCTCTCAACACCGAGGTCTCTCGAGGTCTAGGCGCCTTTGTTTCTGCGAAATAGCTCATGCTCGGGTTTTCGTCTTTTCCTCTTTTTTTATTTATTTATTTTTTTTTCTCTCGTTCTCATCCCGGTTCGGCCTCCATGTAGATTAGAGTATACGCTACCCCTCGTTGATCTCAATCAACGGATTTTTATACCGAGCAGAGGAGCGGATTGTTCGCAGAAACTTGTGCAAAAATCGTGTGGTGTGACGTGAACCGAACCCGTGACCTTTCACATCCCGGCCGAATTCTGATCCCACTGAGCTACACATGCACTCATGATAATGCACATTTTAAGGCCCATACAACACTTTTGTAAATTATCATTATACAATAATAACAGCACTGTTTTAAATTTTTTTTTGTGTGTGTGATGAAAGTACTTCGAAGTCGTTTCGAAGAATTCAAAGACTGTATTCACCATACAATCTTCGAATATCTTACTTGACGACGCATTTCCACTAACTTCCGCTCCGATTTTTTTGTATCACTCTCAAACTTGTCGGAAGCTGAGCAATGAAACAAGATAAGAATAAGAACACTCATAATTTCTGTAATCAAGCAAAAATGGACCCAAATATCATCCAAATGAAATCTCATCAACACTGGCTAATTGCGTATTTAACGATTGAGGGTTGCACATTTTCCGGTTTTTTTCGACATTTTCTGAAAAAAATCGAAAATTTTTCTTCGACTTTTTTCGAGCAAGAGAACGTTCGAAAAAAATTCGATTCAAATAGTTTGGGATAGATTGGGTTGCATATCCAACCACTGAAACTTGAACTTGTGGAACCAATCTTAATCTTTGAGTATTTCCTTTCTTTCTTAAGTAAGTTCTCTCTCTCTAGCTCTCTCTTTCACTCTCCTACTCTCTCTATTTCTCTCTACTTCTGTCTCCATTCTTTTTGCTCCTTCTTCACTCCCTATCAATTGAGTCTTGGTTTTTTCTCTCTTTCTTTTTTTCCAATTTTTTTCATTACTCCTTTTTTTCTATGAACCGTGAACTTCGCAATAGATTATAACGGAGATTGTTTGAGTAAATTTCAAAATTTCGGAACAAACATGGTGTTTTTCTGGAAGTGTCAATTTCAAAATTGCATATTTTCTTCTCAATTCATCAACTTTCCACTCCTACTTATCATAATCGCCTTTGCTGTAAAATAAAATCACGGACTTTTTACGTTTTTGTAATGTTTCACTCAAGATAATCGAAAATCCAATAGAAACTGTAAATCATTTGAAATAAGATTTATTGATTGAAAATAAGTTAATTAATAAGAAAAGCACATAAATTCTCACGCAAAAGAAAAACCAATCCAATTCATTGTACCCGGCACAAAGCAGAAAAATCCCAAAATGCAAATATGTATGTACTATAAGATTGTTAAGAGACGAGCAAACAGAGAACAACAAGCCTGTGCTAAACATGAATATGTATGGACTCCTCATTTAGAACAGAGAAGACAACAACATTAGAAAGCCGAAATGTTCAGAGGAAATAGCATTGTAGGATGGACGGATCCTTAGAAAAATGAATGGATCCTAAATCTGAGTCTGCTAACTTTAGTCAGGGAAAGCAGGACGAGCCTAGCTCACCTCTCTCTCTCTCTCTCTCTCTCTCTCTCTCTCTCTCTCTCTCTCTCTCTCTCTCTCTCTCTCTCTCTCTCTCTCTCTCTCTCTCTCTCTCTCTCTCTCTCTATCTATCTCGTTCTTCTTGTATTAGGAAATCTAGAAGAACCGTGCCAGGATGTATGCAAATTCTGGCTCATTCAATCACAGTCAGCTTGAAGAATAAATTACAGCTCAACATTAAAAGAAGAAGAAAAAGGCTTTCCCATTCGATGTAATACAAAAATATTGAAATGTCAAGAGCATTTCCGCCCTCAACGTGGGTTCTTGCGTGATTTTAACCCATGGGTAGTTATGTAAGTGATTTTTTCCAGCTTCGCTTTTTCAGAACATCTTAAAACTCACTTTCCCGATTGAATGGGAACATAATACAAATAAAAAAATTAAGCGTATGATTTGCATGAGCTAGTTGCAAGAGAGGAAGATAGAAGTAGACCGGGAAAATGTAGATAAAAGTTTCTATTTTGTCTTAAGATTGGTTAGTTTAAATGGTTCAACAAGTAAGCATGTAAATTTTGGGTATAAGAACAGATAAGATGTCCGCAAGAAACTTCGATGACAAATGTAGAACACCTAAAAGTGAGACAATATACAGGAAACATAATATTTGCTTTACACACTTTAAAAACATTAGAAATTTTTCAGAAGCAAAGTGTGATCGAACTATTCGAGTGCTTTGCGTCAATATACTTGAAGGTAAGGAAGAAGCTGGCTTGAGAGACTTACTTGATGGTAAAACATAATGTTCAACAAATTGTTGCACTGATATGGTATGTTTTCCATATGCGAGCCGTTTTCGATTTTGGGAAAGTGTACTTCTTTACAGGAGAGGGAATAAAATTGTGAATAGAACAAGCACGAAACTAGCGTTGATGAAAAGAGTGGAACTCTGGACCAATCACTGGTATAAACTCTTAAGGGTTATCTTTACTGAAACGTTTCCTATATGTGACTCAACCGTATAGTCAGTGAGCCCAAATAGAAACATAGCTTTCTGAAGAATGCAAAAACATTTCACGAAAGATTTAGGGAAGACAGAGAAGAAAAGTTTTCCATTCCTCAGAAGTTTTTATTTGCGACTGAAAGTCCCAGCCTATAGGATATGTTTTCTATGCAGTCACATAACAGAAGTAGAACAAAAGACCAACTGAAAATTACGAAGAACTGAAAACTATCTATGTATATATGTACCTCATTAACCTTTTAGGGTGTACATACTTATTTTGGAACTTCTAATTGTGAAATTATGTATCAATTGACGAGTAATTTCTTATGACTGTTACTTGTTAATCATCAATGACCTTTGACTTGTCACTTCTCAATGGTCTATGACTTTTTGCTTCTCAATAATCTTTGACTTGCTACTATTAAATGATTTTTTTTATTACTTTTGGCTCTTTGATGATAACGCATTCATTCCTAATGCTACACTAATCGGAAGAGAAGGACAATCAAAGAACATGAAGTTGTCACTGCGAGAGCATCTGAAGCAACTTCTTTTGGTGTGACAACTACAAGGTCAACGGGAACGGCGTTAGATCCCGACGACGTCGCTGTAGTGGCAGGAAGCGCTGAGCTGGAGAATGCTCGAGAATTAGAGGGTGAACTCTGTGGAGCTGCGAGGATGGTGCGAGGGCGGGGATCGGGGCTTTCCGTGAGCAGATGGTAGAAGTTGCACAGGTGCGACTCACAAATACAGTGCTTAGATAAGGGCTCACTGGCATTCTGGGAGTACTCGACTGTGCAGCCCAGCGATATTTTCTGCAACAAGAAATGACTATTTTCTAGTGGTAAGAAAAGTACAAGAGTTGAATGAAAAAAGTTGTGTTTTTCCGAGGTATATTATCGGTAAATATCCATTCCTTAGTTTGTTTGTTTTTGTTGGTTGTCTTAATCAAGAGGTCCATAGAGGTTCATTGCCTGGTCAATTTCTGTTCGCCTCTTTTTGTTTGGTCAACAAGAAAGAACCCGGTTTGCACTCGGATTTGGACACCATGAAGTCATTATACTTCCATGATATTAACTCAGCCCGAGGTCTTACTGTTATAATATCGTCTGGATATTTTTTTTATTCTTGGTGGTTTATGACCCTTTCATTGAGATCAAACATTTTACTTGAATCAAACGTTTCAAAAGAGACCAAAAAGTTTTAAATTACCGTACATATTAGTTACCACTTCTACATTGTCTCTCAGTGAATTGATTTTTTTCTCGTTAAATAAACTTTTTTATCAATAACTGATGTTCCAAGATATGAAAAAAGATAAATCCTGGAACGAGAATACGAGGACAATCGCTTGAAATACGGAAAGACCGACTCAAGCTTTACCAACCTCATCATCGTCCACTTTTAGACATCCTGCGAGAATCTCATATCGAGGCCTCGATTGACCCACAAACTCTTCGTGATCGTCATAGTTGTGCTCAAAGTCTGCTGACTCCAACACTATCTCGCTGGTTGTATAGGAGATGAAGCAGTACTGGCCCTCGCACGTGGTTGATCTAGAATTCGAAACTGTTGTCTGAAGTTTTTTTTAACAATAAAACTTTTATCTCAAACTTGGTTCGAATGAAATTTTTTCCTAATTTACAGCATAACTTGCTTGAAGAAAATTTCAAAAAAACTTTTCCCGTTACTTTACTGTTTCTTTCATAGAGATCGAGCTTTTTGAAAAAATCGAACCAAACGACTATTTTAAATATGCTTGCTAGTATTTGCTCTATTTTTTCTTAGTCTTGTTAACAATGTTTGAAATTTTTTTTAAAATATACATAAAATTGAAAACACAAGAAAAGTCGCAACATCCGTTGCGTTCTCCCTGTGTTAAAATTTACGCTTTTCCTGTGGTCTTTAGTGAGAGGAAGACGACTGTTGACCTGGATTCTACGGAAATTGAGAAGAAGAAAATACTCCCAGCTGACTTCTTGAAAACTTCCTGTCCAAACTGCTTGACGTTTTTGTGAGCGAGTGAATAGCAGTACTGCTGCGCTTCTGGGCGGCGCTCGATCACCTTTTCCACCTTCAAAAACAGGGATCTTTCTCTCTCTCTCTCTCTCTATCTTTCTCTTTCTCTTTCTCTTTTTCTCTCTCTCATTCCCTCTTTCTCTCTCTCTTTCGCTCTTTCTCTCTCTCTCTCTCTCTCTCTCTCTCTCTCTCTCTCTCTCTCTCTCTCTCTCTCTCTATCTTTCTCGTCCATTTCCCTACGTAAAAAAACTCATATTTCCCATCGCACAAGATAGGAAACAACCTATTTATAAAAAAATTTCAAATTTACTAATTGTCAGGACAGTAATCCCGAAGAAAAATACTGAGCTATCTAAAGTTTTCAAAAAGATCATTTCAAATGTACAGAGACAGAAGCAATCTGTATACAATAATTAGAGATCATGAATTTTTGTCGGATTATGAAGAAGTCACTTCATACTAGAGTTTAATGCCATGTAAGTCAATCAGGCGAGCGGCAAATCCCATCTTTATATGTATGAGAACCTAGGAAGGTTGCTTAGCAGTTCAGTTATACGAGTTTCATGTCAATTGTTTAAAGCTCGTAGAGTTCTTTTTTGTGGTTAACTTCATTTCAGAGAACGTCTGACCTGAAAAGCCCTTGTTCGGTTGAATTCGTTACAAGCACCCGATGGATTCGTACAGGTACAGCCATTCATAACCGTAGACGGAGTCGCTTCGTACCTAAAACAAAGTGTCTCGATGTGATGTCAACTTTGTCTCGAGAAAAGCGATTAACTTCGGGAAGACTTTTTTGTTTTGGTTTTTTCTCTTGCTCAGACCACGTTATTAAAATTTTTATTTCGTTTATTCACCTTGTTTAATTTTAAATGTTATATTTTACGAGAGCTTTCACTTGCCTACACCAGTTATTGAATCAAGAACGGATGAAAAAATCACGATACCTAAAAATGAGTCACTGGCAAAAAAAATTTAAAAGGGAACTCTTTGCGAGTGTATCTACACATATACATATAACAATTTTTTGACAAAAGGGTTTCAGATAACGCTACTTTGCATTAAGGTGGAGAAAACTACTTTTCTAACCACTTTTTTTGAAAGGCCAACAAAAAAGAATTATTTTTTAACCACTATTTTTTCAAAGGGTCAAAACAACTAGGGAGAAGCTTGAAGTCGGAGAATAACTTGAAAGAAATACAAGTTGTTTGATAAATGAAGAATTAATTCCAGTCATTAATACAAATAGTACCGTGCAAAATTCTATCAACAAAATTTCTAAAATAACTTCGCAAATCGTGAACATATTGTCTTGCCACACGTTCGATCTCTGTTTTAACTAGGTGACCGGTCGTGGACCGGCCACCAAGCTCGTTGTCTGACACATGAGCTATTGTTTTCCTAAGTGTTAAGGACACAGAAAAAAGTTGGAAGGTCACACAAGAGAGCGTGAACTCATTGTTTCGTTTACGAACTTTCTTTAAAACTACGACGAAAACAACGAGCGGTGCGGTGCGATAGAATGACAAATAGACCATAAAGTCGGAGAAGTAGAAATTTCATATTCTAGCCTAATTTTATAACGATTAATGTGCAATGTGTTAACAGTCCGTGATTAGTAGCATTTCGTACAATGGTAAAAGAAGTCAAAAGGCCGTTTGTTATTTGTACCAAACAAGCAACACACTTATAACACAGTAAATTTCAATATAGCTGCAATTAACACTGAAAGTGTTGTCCGTAGTGTTAAACAGTAAAAGTGTGTTTTGAGTGTGTTTTTTGTTTAGTACAAATAACAAGCGGCCGTTTGACTTCTTTTACCATCTTTCACCATCTTGATCTTTTAAAGTATTTGTGTCTAAAAAAAGTATATGCTTTAGTTATAGGAAAATATGTTTGCTTCATAAACCAAACTCATTCGAACCAAAACTAGAATTTTCAATTTTTCTAATGTTGACGGAAAATTCAATTTTTTCAATTTGTTTTTTTGTGGCTTTGTTAGAACTTTTTCTTTTAAGTGAAATTCACTACCAGTGAAACACTGGTAGTGAAAACGTGCTTCAGATCTCTCTCAGATATAATGTAAGTTTTTTGTGTGTCAATTATGGGTAATCTGTTATAAAAACCTTTTCTGGTTGCAGTTTACTTAACATTTTTTCTATTTTCGTGATTTTGATCTCAGTTTTTCAATGATCTATCCCTATGTGTAATGTATGGTTGAAATTTCAAATCATTGGATACAAAATGGCGAAAGTTATTAACCAAATACCAATTTCTGATAGAATATGGCACGGTACTGTACATATGTTATTAACCAAATACCAATTTCTGATAGAATATGGCACGGTACTGTACATATGTATGGGGACATCACATGTACATTCAAAGTGATCAACATTTACATTCAATGGCCCAGTAGAATTGTCTTTAGCACTTTCAAAAAAGAAGAATATCCAACTAGTTCCGATTGGCCTTGGGAAGGCAATAAGTTTAGAACCCCAAAATGAAACATTAATGTATGTTTAGCAGCTTTTTTTCTCGAATCGTTCAGATTCATAATTTTTCATCTTAAACTCTGCTACGGTCTATCTGTTTATCCCTTAAAATTACGTTTTTCAAAAAAATATAATAAAATTATAATAGAATATTTCGATTTTCAGGTGGATTGCATGTGTCATATGCACATTCTTCCCTGTTCAAAGTGCGCTTTAGATGCTCATTTCTAATTGACTCCTGAATTACCCAGAGAGTGATTATCCTTTACTATAAGCGGATCGGAAAAGTTCATCTTATAATCTCCTCGTGTCATATATTTATATTTTCTGCTACTAATTATAAAAGACATTGAAAAAAAACTTTTTTTACCTAGTCATGAGTATTCAAACAACCACATATTTCTTCTTAGTTGAATAAGAAATTTTTCAGATAGCAATTACAACTAATCATGGTTAATTGTTCACTGTTTAATTGATAAGCATGTTCTTTGGAAAGGAGTCTGTAAAAAGTCTGGTGACTTTAAATATTATAGTTTAGAAGCAAATATTTTGGAGAAAAAAACCGTTCGTATACTTATGAACGGGACTGTATATGTTCCAATACTACTCGAGGATTTTTTTAAAAAATTATTTTTCATTACATTCATGAACCATGAACAATTTAACAATAACTATGAACAAATTATCTTTTGGTGATGAAGTTTTTCGTTTTTCAAGTATAATATTGAGGCTGAAACACAAATTTATGAGACTTTAATTTCATCTTTTTCTTACGTAACTTTGATAATATTTGTGAGATTCAATTTCGTTTGAGTATTTTTTTATACTGTTCCGGTTGAACTTTATTCCATGCTTGCTTTTTCTGATACTACAATTCGTTATATTTCTTGCGTGAAAATTTTAAACTTTATAGTTAAAAAACTATTGATGATTCTAAAATCTTGATATTTTTTTCATATTTGGAAGGTAGGAAACTCAATACTCAAAGGCATTTGAACTTGATTGAATCTTTTTTGTAATCTGTTAGTAAAATAGAGTAGTATACCATTATAAAATTGACGGACGAGAAAGATCGACGGAAGAAAACAAAGAGGATTAGCATTTTCCCCGTTCAATTCGCTGTATTTTTCCCCGTTCAATTCGCTATATTAAAGTCAAATTGTTGTATCGCCTTTGTTATCGAATTTATTCACTTATTTGACAATTGTTTAGCTGATCTATTTATTCCTCATTTTCAATTGTAATTAAATTTGTGCGTTATTGTATCGAAAGATGTAGATGATATATACATATGTATATATGTCGAATATCAATTATATATGAAACAATTCGAAATGATGCAGCTAATAGTTGAAGAACTAGCCTCGCGCAGATAGGCTTGCCCTGCCACTTCGTGTATTTCTCCATTCTCAGGAAGCTTTGTAGGCGAGGAAAGCCTAGACCACAACCCTGGGCAGAAAAGAAAAATGAAACGCCTCTCAAGAGGATTTTCTAACATCGGGTATTAGTAGGTTCATGAATGCTTTGCTAGAACTTACAGCAGTTTTCGCATTGAGCTTCGAAATTTTAGTGTGGAGCAACATTTTCTTGCATATCTTCAGTTTTAAATTCATTAGAAAAAACTTCCGGGACTTGAAAATAATTTCCGTGCCAACAACAAACGAATTGTTTCCCAACTATGCAAGACTGTCTTGGGCTTATGAAAGAAGAAAAGGTGCTTACTTGCTCTAGGCCATCAAAGTCTACAACGCAGTAGTTGCCGGTGCACTTTCGGGGGCACTCGTCTCGATTGCAGTGCTCTCCGAGCTTCTCCGAGCACGCACAGCACTCCACCGAAGGCAGCAGCCCAGTCGAGAAGTTGTTCAACTGCAGTGAGGTGGAGACGTTCTATAGACGTGCATTCTTTTCATTAATTTACTCGTTTTATCTACAAAAATTACCTTACGCGGTCGTATCTATAGACAATCTAGCGGAAGGTTCCTGGTAAAACCATTAAAAAATGTCCACCTCGCGCCTGTTATTGCAGGAAGGTGTTGAGCAAAAGCAGTGGATGGTTTCAGAATTGCTCGCGTACTGACAGCCTTCCATACCTCCCGGGATGTCCGTGATGCAGCCTTTCTGGAGTCAAAAAAATAGTTTCTTCTTAGTGACATAGGTTCTTAAAAAAAGTAGCAATTTTTCTAATCTTCGAGGGACTCGTTTTCATGAGAAGAATGAAGTTGTAAGGTTTTCATATGTCTTTACTGTTTAAAAAAATGGAAGAAGGCATATATTAAGAACTAAAAACTCAAATACCCTTTTCAAGGTTAAAATATATATTGTAACAAATTTTAAAAAAATTTAAAGACTTAGACTGTGGAAACTTTTTTTAGATCAATCGCAATCATATAAAAACAATAGCGATTACTTTACAATTATTACAAACACTTTTCGAGCAATTACAATGGCTTACTAAAAAATTGTCAAGATGAATTGAACAATTGCGCATTTTTCAAAGAATCGCGATGACCTATCAAGTGCTGTGTGTGATTCAGCAAAACTTTCGATGACTTATTCAACAAGCTATCTCTCCCTTTGTGGGCAGTGCGTTCTAATTATTATTTGTTCTCTCGACCTATTTTAGTGTCACACCTAAGGGTGTAAATGAATAAATAAGTAAAAGTTCAATGACTAATCCCAAAACTGCAAAAACTTACCAAAAAAATCAAAAGATCATAACAAAACATATGTAACAAGTGATTCCAATGACCCATAATGATAACTGAAGTCCGAAGCGGACCTGTAGGATAGCGGTTTTCTCTTCGGGGAACAGTTCAATCTTGGCGAAGCAAGCATTGCCTTCGCACATCTCTCTTTCCTTGCTCAGGCAATCGCATTTCTCGGCGTCGACCTGTGAATATAATAGGTTTTTGTTGCTCCATCAATAACCACTTTCTGTTTTCTTATCTTCACTCTCCCTTCATCGTTAATTCATTTACTTTAACTGTTCAGGTCAATATAATGCAGAAAGTTTAACATTTTTTGTTTTTTTCACAGCTGCCGCGGAAGGTTTCTCGTCATTTTCTGATCTCATCATGTTGGAATTCATAGACTTGTAATTGTACATGTTAATGGAGCCGGCGTTTATATTGTTAAGTTTATTTAAAATAGATTTGAATATTTTCTTTTTTGTTGTTCAATTTCCGTGCTCTAGTAATAATCTATTTCGGTTCACAGGATTATGATATTCTTTTGTGCGTGCTCACCAAAGCTCAGAGACCTCCCTGACGGTTTTCCTGAACGAATTTAACGGGAAGAAAGATTTTTTCCCGAGTCACTCAGGCGAGGCTTTCGTACTCTCGGAAAGGTTCTGTCTGCCAAAACTCATTCCTTTTATTAGATAGGAACGGAAAGTGGAAAAAAATCAAGCATAACGTATTAAACTTCTGAAAAGATTGGCTTGTAACCATTCCAGCTCGAACTCAAACTTTTTTTAAATGCAAAAAAACATATTTTTTTCTTCTTCTAGCTTTTCAGTTGTAATATGTCTTACGACGATTCTTACTTTTTGTAATATGTAGTTTTTGTGATTGTAATATGTATTACGACGATTGTTACTGAATCCGAATCGTGATGCTAAAACATTATTTTTCAACTAATGCGCGACCGTAATATGGTCCACAACAGCGATAAGCCTTGTGAAAGACATTGAAAAAGTTCAAAGGAGTTTCACCAGAAGAATCCTAGCTAGGAGCGGACTTCCTCGGTTAGATTACTCTGAAAGACTAGAAATGCTTAATCTAGAGTCGCTTGAATACAGTCGCGTTGTTGCTGACCTATTACTTATTCAAAAAAGAGTACATTCGTATTCTGAATTGTATTCTTCCAGACTATTCACTGTTAAACCACTTCTTAAGAATATTAGAAATGCTCACAAGTTGAGAATCGCGTTGCCATTCGCTATAAACAGCTCCTGGTTATCTACATGTGAAATATCTCTATATGGAATTCTCTACTTTATGAAATAGTAGCATTCATTCTGATAAGATTTTTCTGACGAAACTCAAAGAACTTCCTAAAAGTACTATTTTACCTAGTACTATTGTTTCTGACTAAACGCTTCAATACACTGCCCCTGTATTACCTCAACTTCGTTTTTAATTTCTTAATTTTTATTTTATCATATATAAAATCCATGTTAGATTGTTTTATATTTCGATTCCACGTTAAACATATGTACATGAAAATGAAAATAAAGAATGAAAGAATGAATGCGTATAATGGATTTAAAATGTGTCGAAAGAGCTCAAAAATTTCATTGTTTGGATCGAATATTGTACTGCTATTACTTTGGTTTCTTTTCATGGAGCAGAAGGTCAGGGGGTTCGATCCTCGTTGAACGACACTTTTGCAAACAAGGTTCGTTCCTTTGTTCAAAGATAACGAGATTTAAAAGTATTTTAATGGATTAAATACGCTTGGCGATCCGATATTTTTTATCTTAAAGAGAAGGTATTCAACAAATAGCGGAGACTAAGTGCAGATTTGACCCTAATACATGAATACTTGATTGAGACTCGTGGTTTTTGAGCCGGTTATCATGTTTTTTCGAGTATGGACTGAACCGTTCACCCGTTATCTCCTCCAAAGTGTAATTCAAAGCTAATATAAAAGCACTCACTCACTGTATTGAAAGTAACATTTTTTGACCTTTCTAAAAAACAAAGTTTTATGAAACAAGCGTTATCACAAATTCACCGAGAAGAAGTGGAACGGAAAAGTCTGTTTAGCTCAGTACACAGAAAACCTTCGGTTTTCTTCACTCAACAGGTTAGAAGTTCTTTCTCAAAATCCGTCTTACCTATGTAGGTCTTTATAAGATCTAGTCTTTCTGGTAATGCTCCTTCTCCAAATTGAAACTGGTAACGCGCTCACACTTCTGGACAGAGATATGAAAGATGCCTGTGTTCGATGCCACCGGCAAGACTAGCTTCGGTCCGTGAGGTATTTAACTCTAGTGCAAACCAACTTTTCCTGTCGTCACAGTTTTGCAGTGAGTCAGGCAGGAGTGGCATTTGATGGCAGCCGCTTGGGAGGGCAAGAGAGAGAGAAAGAGCGCGAGGGGAAGGAGGGTAAGATTGGAAAGAGACACTGGACCCGGCCGATGATCTTGGCCACGGCAGCCGAATAGCCGCATCACCTTCGAGCTGCTCAGTTGATTTTATTTTGACTCGAGAGGGAACAGAAGCAGTGAGAACGTTTAATACATGTGTTATGTATAGGTACATAAAGAGAAACACACTCATAAACTACATGAATAATGAAGATCGTAAAAACAAGAAATGCAAATATTCACAAACCAAGAGAAGTTGGCGAAAAGAGTAGGAGATTTTCTCGGTGTAGAGGTTACACCGAAAAATAATCCCTTGGTATTCAAGGAATGAATATTGTCAACAATAGATTAGACAAAACGAAACATTGAATTTTAGTATTTATGTATAATATGTACATACATTCATAGAAGAATACAGCTATTGTTTGCACACAATAATCACTTTGCAAAGCTTATTACAAGACCACATAAAAACAATAATAGCCATTCACAACTAATTACATTGCTGAACATACGGACATAAAAATGACCATGCACAAACAACTACATGTCTGAGCGGGGGCGAAACAGACTTTTGTGATTACCATCATCACAGTGATCGATAGTGATAGTGCTTGTATATTCTATCCTTTCATTCTTAAACATTCATAATAGTCACCAGCATAACTATAATGACTAGGTGAGCTTTCTCCAAGACTACAAACTGTGATGATTACGCACTCTGAAAGACAACTCAGAATGGCGAAAAAACAGATAAATAAACGAATATACGCACGAATGATACATACAAAGATGTATAAGATTTGTGAAACCTCAGTGAAAATGAAATCAATACAATAAGAATGAATCTTAGATTAAATACTATGCCTTGAATTTTATCATGAGCATGTTGGATATACCGCAGACTTAAATTATTATGACTACATATGAAAGATGAATGTTGAAAACTGCAGTAGTGTATAACATTTGAGAATAAATTTTCGTTTTCTGGTTCACGCTGTCATAATATAATACAAAACTATGAGTACAGCCGTTGTGAGTATTGAACTTGAAAAGTGCTCCGAAGTGATAAAAGGACAAAGAGGTTGAAAGCGCTAGGAAAGTAAAAATGAGAGGTAAGATAATGAAGAGAGAGAGAGAGAGAGAGAGAGAGAGAGAGAGAGAAAATTAAAGAAAAAGGGAAAGAATAAAGGAAAAAATGTAGAAAGAGGAGGCATAGAAAGAGAGGGAGATTTAATGAGAGAGAGGAAGAGAAGGAAAGTGAAAGAGAGGTAGAGAGAAAAAAGTTAGAGAGAGAGAAAGTCGAGGTCGTACATGACGTAGAAAAGGTGAATCCAATCCATCAGAGCATACCAAGTGAAGAGAGAAATGGCCAGAATTAAGGAGAGTGTAAAAGTGAAAGAGAGGAAGTCAGTCTAAGAGCCGGTTAGAAGATGCAATGAGATCTTTGATACAAAATTAAAAAGATGAGTGGGAGATTGAGCAGAAGATATAGAGAGAGTGAAAATAGAGAATTAAGTACGAGATGAAAAGAGGAGAAAGAGAGATAAAAGGGATAGAGCTAGTTCGAGAGATATAGAGGGTCAGAGACAAAAAATCCTGATAGATTGAAGTGACCCCAATTAAGGTACAATGAGAACCCGTCAAGCGTTAAAAATCAGCTGAAAAAAAATTGAAATGGGAATGAGATTACGGATTCTTCTCTTTTCAAGGGAGGGGGGGGGGGCACTTTCCGAGTGACATGAAAAGACTCTTGAGTCCCCCTCAGCAACCAGTGCATCTTACCATGCTGATGTCAATTAATCCCTAAACGGTCATTTATTCTCAATCCGCCCAAAAAACTGACTTGGCCAACGTCTTTTTGTACTTGGCTAAAACGACTTAGCTAAAAATGGCTTCCACAGAGATAAATTATAAACAACAAAAATGCTCAGAACACAAATGTATCGATACTCCATAGCCCGCATACATACTTCATGTATGTATGTATGTATGTATGTATGTATGTATGTATGTATGTATGTATGTATGTATGTATGTATGTATGTATGTATGTACGTATGTATGTATGTATGTATGTATGTATGTATGTATGTATGTATGTATGTATGTATGTATGTATGTATGTATGTATGTATGTATGTATGTATGTATGTATGTATGTATGTATGTATGTATGTATGTATGTATGTATGTATGTATGTATGTATGTATGTATGTATGTATGTATGTATGTATGTATGTATGTATGTATGTATGTATGTATGTATGTATGTATGTATGTATGTATGTATGTATGTATGTATGTTTTTAGCCTTGTGTTAAATTCGACGAAACGAGGCTTGGGTTTCGCAGTATGATAGTTCAACACTGCTTTCTTCGCTATTTATTCCGACTTACTATATCACACTCTCTCTCTCTCTCTCTTTCTCTCTCTTTCTCTCTCTTTCTTTCTTTTTAATTCTTCTTCATTTTATTCTTCCCTCTTTCTCTTCTTTCCTTAGTTCTGTTCTAACGCCCTTTCTCTTCCCGCACACTATGTCTCTTTTTCTCACTCTCTTAGTTTGTACTGCTTTAGCCTGGCACAGAATGTATGGATAATAAAAACGCGCATTTGTCTTGTTGTCTTGTTAAGGCTACGAGCATGAAATGGCTTTTTCCAGTTCATTCTTTTATAACATACTGCTTCGGAACTTGTGTACTCTCTCTCTCTCTGTTATTCCTCTTCTTTCAATTTTTTATTCTCTCTTATCTCTCTCTCTCTCTCTCGCTCTCTCTCTCTCTCTCTCGCTCTCTCTTTTTTCGGTCTATAGCTTTTTTCTCTCTACAATTCTCTCTCTCTCATTTTATATTCCTTCATTTCTACTTCCAAGCATCTCTCTAATTTTCCCCTTCCTCTTTTCAAAACATCATTCATGTTTCTCTTCAACTTTTTAAAAAATACTTCTTGTTCTACTAGAACTTTTCTCTGAAATTCTCAGTTGGTGCTGAATTATCTTATAAACAGCAGCTAAACATCCCTTTAATCTTCACGGAAGGTTTAAACAATGCGGATTGAGCTTGAAACTGATTAAATGCGGAGAAAGGTAGTGAGCAAGAGGTAGCAAGAGAGACAAAAGAGAGAGAAAAGTACAGAAAGATAGTTAGAAAGAGTGAGACAGAGAGAAAATGACTAATAGAAAAGAGAAAAAGATAGAGAGAGACAAAAAAGATAAAAAGAGAAGAAACATAGAAAGAAAGAAAGAAAGAAAGAAAGAAAGAAAGAAAGAGAGAGAGAGAGAGAGAGAGAGAGAGAGAGAGAGAGAGAGAGAGAGATAGAGAGAGAGAGAGAAAGAGTTCAGCCTGAGAGCGGAAACAGCAAAATGCGTAATAAGAAGTCTTGAAATCAAGAGAACTGTAGTTTTGCGCGCACTGAAACGAGTAGGAGTTAGCGGGCATCTGGTCCTGCTGAATATCATAGCAATTAGTAGTTTAACGAGTTTCCAAAGTTAAAAATCGCTTACTTAAAAGCAGCTACTTCCATATATGTAGGTCGATATCTCAAATCAACGTACTTTGAAGGATGGTTGAAGAATAAGACATCCAGCATGAAGAATCGAAACAGAACAAATAGCTTGATGCTATCAAGCAGCGAATAAAACGTAAGAATTACATGTGATATCTTAAATAATTGAAGAGAGCTGTCGTTTTTTTCTCCAAAGTTCTTAGATAACTTTAATAAAGATTGTCCTCTTCACTTAGTCTCTTAATCAGAAAAATATTAACCCTGCTTTGACAAAGCAATTATAAAAATGTGCAATTTTTTCTCCTTAAAATTTCAAAAAGTTTCATTAGATTCCTACCATTATCCGTATTTCCTTACTTATCGCGAATTGATTTCCAGCCAAATATATGTATATGCTGTCAGCATGCTCAAAATAAAATCTCAAAAAGTATAACTCTAAATAGTTTAGGCAAAAAATTGTATAAACTTGAAAAGAATGAACTTTAACTCAGAGAGGCTTCAGTGATGGGAGAAAAGGAAGAGAGAGCTGTGTGGCCGATTCGCTGCGCCGCGAAAACTCACGCAGAGAACAGTCAGAAGTTCGCCCGCTAGCAAGAACATCCGAGTACACATAGGAGAGCTGTACATCCTGCCTGCTTTCAGCTAGCATCTACTTCCTCCTCGCATTGTTCTGCTCATTCTCCGCAGTATCTCACTCTGTTTCTCTCTCTCTCTCTCACTCTCTCTCTCTCTCTGCCTTTCTCTCTTTCTATCTGTGACACTTCCTCTCTCGCATTCTTATTATCTATCTACACACGTTCATCTAAGAGCACAGCAAAGGAAGCTATCAATCGAGTAACGGGTGGATACAATGAAGAAGATTAGATCAAACAGAAAAGTCTAAACAAGGCTGAGAGAAGGAGAGAGTAAGGAGTACGGCAATCAAGTCAGAAGCTTGAATAGTCTAGAGAGAAAGGGACAGAGAGAGAGAGAGAGTGATCAAGAGAAAGCGAGAAACCGTGAGTCCATCTGTCTTGAGTGAATACAAAGAGGACAGACAGCTAGAAGCTATATGCTGACAGAAGTTGAGCGAGGACTCCCATGGAAGCAGTGAGCTCAGAAATTAGACAGGATGATTCTGCATGATATCTCAAATCTTCTCCGGAACGGAAGGCAAAGTAGGGGGGAGAAAGGAAGAACTGATGGATCGTAGCAGGATGAGAAAGAGAGAGAGAGATAGGAGAATGGTACGTTCCATTTGAGATTGAGACAGATACTTGAAGTGTCGCAAGAAACGATTCATCGAGATACACAAGAACACAAATGTAGTACATATAAGAGGGGTCAAGATGTGTCAATTTTTCAAATGCATGGGTGTACACTAATGCATATCATCTTCTCAGTCATCAAAATCCGCTCTATTAGAAAACT